>VZRE01013125.1:10204-86307 GCA_013396775.1 Cephalopterus ornatus
CCCCCCCCCGAGCCTCCTCTTCTGCAGGCTGAATAGTGCCAGTGCTCTCAGCCTTTCCTCATATGAAGAAGCTCCTGTCCCTTATTCACCTTAGCGGCTCTTTACTGGATAGAAAGATACATAGAGAGAGAGAGAGAGAGAGAGAGAGAGACATGTAATGCAAGTGAAGCTAATAAAAATACTCCTGCAGATAAGATTAGAAGATGTGTATTCTACATTATATAGCTCAGTGGCACTTGGTTCCATGAGTAAAATTCCAGCTTATTACAATAAAGCAAAACATAAATAACAATAAGATGCTGCATCAGCCTTTTGAGCTTTTGTGCAGGGCACTGAAATATGTTGCCTGACTTTTAAATTAATTCTTTATTATTTTTTTGGGCAATCTTCCACTGTAGAAGGGGACACAAGAGGCTGTTTCCAACAACAAGAATAAAGCAAAATAAAAGCAGTGTAATAAATAAGCCCACGTACCATAAAAATCACAAAGCACAATTTTATTATTGCCTTAAGTGCAGTTCCTAGAAACAACTTGATTGAGAAAGCAAACTGAAGCAATGAACTCCTTAAACAGTCTTTTTAGTATTCTGTTCTACATTTATGCTCTGCAGAGCTGACGAGCTGTATGCAGTTTTGCTGAGGGCAAAAGAATGTTTCTTCATTAAGGAGCATGACCCTTCTCTCGGTGATCAAAATGAGAAGCGTATGCCACTCGATGCCATAAAGTGTTGTTGTGACCATTCCAATGAGTTGTTCCTCAAGAGTTGGGAAGCTGATACCTGACACAATTTGATATTAAAATCTTACATGGTGATTAATTGTATCCACTGACACAGCAGAAATATTCCTCAGTTACATTTCTTTGAAATGACAGGGGTTTTTTTCTTTTAATGTTTAAAATCCAGATCAGACAGAGAGAAAATCCAATGACTGTGAAATTCTTTGTCTCCCACTCTTTCTTTGTGGTCTTTCTGTTTCACTGTTGTTTTGTGTTAGGCTGGGTGAAACCACTGTAAATTAAAACCCTGGTAATTTTGTACTTTGTGAATAACAGGATCTCTATCTCTCTTGTTAATGTATGAATGATTTTTGTCCTGTTTTTCACTAAGTAATTATTATTTGCTGAGATGCATTTAGCCTTTAACAGGACATTGCCTTTTAGAACCTAAATGATTCTATGATTGTGCTGTAAAGAAGCATGCAAAGAACGGAAGAATACGTCTCCAGTATCAGCCACTGTTATATGCAGTGGCTAACATTTTTAAAAGCATAGTTGTTACTATACAGAAGTTTTAACAATAAAAAAAAGCATAACAGAAAACAAAAATTTGTGGGTTGATAATTTGTGAACTTTAAATTTTTTTATTGTATTTTTAGATGTGGTCACATTTTGACTTTTCCTTGTCAGATCCAATTCCGACAAAACACTTAAGCACAAAATTTAAGTTGGGGAGCAATGCCATCTAATATTATTTGTGATTATTCACCTATTTTAAAAACAATTGAAAGTGCTTTGCTGGACAGAGATCTTACATTTCAGTCTCAGTTTCCAGTAGTTCGGAAGTAGTTTTACTGTGTCCAGTTTTGATTTCCTGATTTTCTTTTTCTTTACAGGTAACCCGATAGCTAAAGACAAATCAAGTCAGTCTCAAGGCTGACACATTAAATACAACACATGGGAATTTCATTCCTCCAGGCAATCCTTGAAGTGAAATTTTATACTGCTGAGGTGTATCCTTCAGAATCAATTGTTTCAATGACAATCTGGCTTGTAATCAGCAACAGATTTGAGATCTAAACTACTGGAAAGTCATTTTGAACTTCTGTGTCACAAAGATTTCAACTGATTGAACTGTGTACACTTGTAAAATTGCACTTGCTGGGGAATTTGCAGCTGTAATCACGCGCTGATACTCTCAAGGTGCAGAAAAGCAGCAAACTATTGGGCTCTCTGTTGCAGACCAGTGGCTTTTCATCTTGACGAAGTCAACCTCCAAAATGTATTGGATTCTTCCCTCTAAAATGATCCCTGGTCCACTTTCAGATTGCTGGTGGGACTGCACAAGGCTTTACTTAAATTTCTGTTGCAGAAATGGTCCTCTGGCATGATGCAGTTTTAGACATTTTTATTTGTGTTCTAATCTTGCGGCTCTGAAAGGCACATAGTTCAACATCTTGAAGTTGCTTTTGTTATAGGAATGGAATTATATATCCATTGTTAATAATTATTGTTGAAAGTAATAGTTATCTGAATACACCAGTCATATTAGATTGTATAGTCAGGTTGACACGTTTCCCTAAGGCTAATCAACTACTGCAGCTTAACAGTTAAAAAAAGTAGTGGTCAAAACTCAATTAACACCTCCATTATAAAGCATTTTATACCTCTAAGATATACATTTCCATTTAGTTTGAAGGAGATGGGTGTTCCTGATATGTACTTTACTTTTCTAACCTTTAATTCATTTAAGTTCATGGTAAGCAGTCAATGACAGTATTTCATCTCTTCTTTGTAAAGGTAGGCAGGGATGTAAATGGGTTTTGCAATTATGAAATTGGATGGTAATAATTCAGAATTTTTGTCTTTTTATTAAAAAATAAAATCTCTTGCTTGAACCTAAGTACTGATGGATGCTTATGTAGATGTCTGCTCAGTCTGTTTGCTATAAAGGAAAAAAGTCCTAGTGCCCTCCCAGATTTACACTTCATGAGTATTTTGCTTGTTTACAGTCATCCAATTCAGATCTGATCCTTTCCAAATTTTTTTTTTTGTTTGGTAGCAATTTTTTAACTTTGTGATGTGCTGTTACATGAAAAAAATCCTCAATATTTAAAGGCCTTAAGCATCTCTAAGCTTTTTTCTAAGTTATTACAGAATGTATAATTTTATACTCCATTTAATATATATTGTACCATCTGTAATGTTGATACGACAGAAATTTGGCAGTTCCTTTTAGAAACACTGCATAAACAAGCTGACCAGAGTGTAAGCTTATGTGTAGTTACTAGACTCACACACCAAAAAAAACCAAAAAAAAACCAAAAAACCAAACCAAAACAGAAGAGGGAAAATATTTTATCATTACAAGCCATTGACATGGCTAGTTTAGTTATATTTTAGCTTCCATGATAAATGAACACCCTGGAGTGCTCTGCCTGTCACAGTAGCCCCTGCTGTTTCAAAACCATTTCATTACCTCTGCTGTATTATTGCACAGGAGAGCTTAAATAAAATAAATGACTGTTGGGAATAAAATTGAGAAGTATATTCTATCATTCTGCTGAGAAGTAATAAAAAATTGTTGGCAGGAAAATATCTTATTTTCTGATTAAAATTTAATTAGAATAAACTGTAGCAGCAACTAGGTATCTCAGTATTTTAGGATGGATTAGTATTGTATGGATTTGTGCTAACAAGTTCAGGGCAGAAGGTAGCATCTTAAAGAGATTGTCTGGGACAGTGCAAAATATAAATGTGCTGTTTTGTAGACTCTGAATATGGCCTCTCTTTGGCCAAAAATCTATATCATGCTTCTAAATATATGTTTTCTTTCTTTCCTTGTTCTTAAACCAACGCTGAAAGTACTGTATTATATACAAGTGTAACACATGAGTATCAATAAATAAAAATAAATGGATTTTCAAATATATTGAATAGATTATCTGCAGTAGTTAATGTGACTATTCATAGTAAGTGAATAAAATTGTAATATAAAATAGAGTTCCCTGTATGGATGTGCACTTTGGAGATCTATTCTGTTTATCCATGGAACAAAATAATTTTTATGTGAATAAGAATCTCAAGGGTTATATTTCTTCAGTAGAGCTGGGAATATCTCCTACCACATTAGAAGGTCCTTTTTGAAAGGAAACTGGTATCTAGCACAACTGTTCTAGCCTTGTTATGGCAAATTCTGGTGGGTGTACTGGCCTGTTGTCTTCAGGCCAGATGGAATGAAAATGCTTTTTTTTCTTCACAAAATGTGAATCCTGAAAAATTGTCATTTAGACGTTTAAAATAGCAACATGACATGGATGGTAGATAGTCCTGAAAAAGTAATATTTCAGGTTAATTTGTTGAACTGTTTAAAAGAAAAGGAAAAAAAACCCAATTCGACAGTGAACTCTGCTTGTGCACTGTGAAGCAAGCTGGGAACCACAGTTCAGCTATCCACAGTGCTGGTTTAGTGCTGCCTTTGAAAATGGAGTACAGGTGACTAGATCAGCCGTGGGCATTCATATTGCAGGCGTGCAAGGATGAATCTTGCTTCACTTACTCATTTATTCCTCATATACTACTTCATAGATTATTTCTTCTGGTTACAAAAATAATCAGTCATTATGAGCAGAGGGAGATCCATGTTACCCTTTGAATTCAATAATCATCAGGAACTCTGAACTGCAGAATATGCATTCCTATTCTGCAGTTCTAAGTGCAAGTGCATCGATAGGGAAAGAAAAATCACTTTTTTCTCCTACCTTTACAAATTAAATGTCTTGGATCAGTTCAACAAAACACAAAGGAAATCATGATATGAATTTTAATGAAAAAAATTCCAATTCAGATATAATAAATGTAAAATAAAGCTTAAAAAACATTCAAGTCTAGATCTTGGTGGTATCTAGTTTATTGCTCAAAAGTGAGTGCTAACCTTTAAAACAACACTGCTGCAGATACCACTGTTACTACCTACAAATTTACCTATTATGCTATATCCTTTAAGCTTTCCTGTTTATCCTATATCTTTTAAATCTTGGCTCCTTCAGCTCTGCTCAAGAAAGTTACTGGTGTACCGTTTTAGTATTTCACCAAACCAGTGCAGTTGTTTTGACAGATATATTTGTTTTGAAACTAAAAATCTGCTATAAAGAATTTTATTTTGTTATGTTTCATAAAAATATATGCATGGAATTTATGTTCATTATAATTGTACAGCTGGCTTTTATACTTTCCAGGTAATGCATGAAAGTCTATAAAAACAAAACAGAAATATGTGATTGACATCCTTATCTGTTGATTTACTGCCTCCTCCTACATGCCTTGAATTTTACACATCTGTGGTTAACCAAGATATTGGCAAAGATATTGGAAAGGGAGCACAGTTTTTGTTTGAACAAGAAGTATTGCCTTAATCTCTAGTTTCTTTTGTCAATAGTTAGATAGGTCTGTGTCAAAAAATGTCACACCTGAACAATCACATGGCATTAAATGATTTTTCAAGGATTCAGTGGTATTAAATTGAATAATAAGAATTACCTAATCACTTGGTTTGTCTTTATAGTGCAGTTTGTAACATAATAAACTTTTCTGTTTATTCTTTCATAGAATGGGAAAAATATTTCCAGATTAAACTTTTAATCTTGTTTCTGAAAGAGGTTATGTAACTTTCTGATACCACTTTACAGAGAGTCATTGCACATATTTTAGTGATTGTTTTTGTATCTTCTGTATTCATCTGTACTGCTTATGTGGTGATTAGAAGAGGTAGTATATGAAAAGGCTGAATTTCCCACAACCTTTTTCTGACATGTTTACAGGATAACAAGTGTTGCCAATGTCTCTTAATCCAAAAGTAACTTAAGACTGTCTGGCAGAAGGGCCACTAAGGGTGACACGGGAAACTTTTGTATGAGGGAATGACAGTTCTTTCTCAGACTGCTGTGAGTGGGTTGCCAGAGGAGTCAAAACCATTGTAGTATGGTTTCAAAGCCAGAGATACAGGTTCTAGGGAAGTGAATCCAGCATTTGAGCACTGGGGTACAGTCAGCATCCTGAAGCTGAGTTCTATTTTCACTGCCTCCTTGCTAGTATACAGGTAATTCAGTGTGGCAATGGGAAATGATATCCAGTTATTCCTTGGTAATAGATTCTCTTGATTAAATATCACTAATTCCATCAATAATATTTTTCAATCAAAAATGAATGAAAGACTTGAAATGTATCTGGCTTTCAGTTCTGAAAACCAGTTTATTACCCAACTGAATTAAATAAATAGTTTGTGTAATAGAAATACTATTGCTTATATGTAACCCTAACTGTAAAAGCTCTTTAAATTAGGTTTATATTCATATCTGTAAAATTCAGTTTAGATCATCTATAACAGCAGGAACATAGTTGTTCCCCCCGCCTAAAACACTGAGGTAACCTAAGGACACTGTAGTTTGGGATTTATGTCTTTGCTTTCACTGCTTCAACTGCACAGCTGGGAAAAAAACGTATAAAAGTATGTTATCGCATTACTCACATTGCTGAGAAATTTTTCTTGAGTGTGAGGAATATGTGGAGTTGAAAATTTACCCCATATCAGCATATGGGTTGAATGTCTTGATCTCTTTTCTCCTTACTGTCATAACAAACATGACAGAAACTGTACTTGAATTCTCCAGGGTTATGTCTTAGTATTTAAATCTGGCATCCAGAACTTACAAAATATACACTACTTATTTTAGTTGCTATGTCCCCACATAAAGGAGTTTTTTTAGATGGTTGCTCTCTTCATGATTAATTGTGGATGCCTTGCCCTATTTGGGCGTGAAGAATATAACCCTTCCTATTACTGATTTAGAGTTTGTGTCTCTTTGTTGTTGTTATTCTTTCTATTTTGCTTAGGTCATTTTCTCTTCTCCTGGGATCCAGACAGTTCCTACAAAACTTCAGTAGTGATGAGAAAAGATTTTTCATACATAGTGGCTTGGAACTGAATGCAGACTCTTAGCAGTTCTTGGAGAGAAAAGAGGGACATGATGTGTTTCTATGATTTTATCTTAAAATAGTTTCCAGTTTAAATTATTCTTTCTAAAGAGAAGAATTTTTTCCTAACTATAAATGGACTGTGTTTCAATATGCTCTCTGATCATAAAGCTGATGAAATGGTCCTCTCTGTATGGCAGATTACCTCAGCAGAATTTACAAATGGAAGATGATGATTTTGCTAATGTCCATAGGCAGGTAGACAGAATTTGGTCCCAGATGCTCTGCCTAATGTTCATGGCAAAAGTGACTCAAAAACAATGCCTCCATATGCCGTAATTGCTGGAATTATTTCTCAGGCATATTCCCTTGTCATCCCTCATATGTAGAACTCATTAGATTCCTAGTGGGAGAACATATGGAGAAGAGAGATGATGAAAAACATTATAAAACAGATTGTGTATTTAAATTTATATTATAGAAGACCTCTATGCACAGGCAAACTTAGCAGAGAAAGTTCAAACTCTTTCTTTACACTTCATAAGGAAATCAACATTTATGGAGCTGTTATCTCAGTGCATTCAAATCCATTTATAGATGATGGGTTAAAACCTGACATTAGAGATAATAGTGGGAATTTTGCTGCTAATTTGAGGTCATCTCTGTATTCCCTTCGTTATTTTTCCAAATATGTAGTTCAACTATAACTGGCTAAGATCCTTCCAGTAATAGGAATGACCAGAGGTCAAACTTCCACCCATACAAGTCAGATGGCAGGATCAGGCCTTTTGCTATGGATTTGTGATTTCAGTGTCAACATCATGACTTTGATGAATACCTTGTTTGTATTTCACAAAAAAAAGTGATAATATTTCTTTCATTCATCTTAGCTGACTAATGAATGGGGATCATATCTAGTGCAGAGCTGTTTTAATGACTTCTGAATATTAAAAATTAATTATTTATTCTTTATATTATAGTTAAATAACACAAAAATAAGGTAATCATACATGAATTTAAAGTATTATACACTGATGTTTGTGATGCTTTTTTGGTTATACTTAGGACTCTGTCCTGGTTTATGATAAATTTTTTTCTTTTTTTTTTTTCTCAATACTGATCATGAAGCTGGTTTCATCAGGAACCATCTGGAGTGCTATAAAGTGTCTAGCAGTAAAGGTGGGTACTAGCATAAGCTACCCACTGGATAAGGTGGGAGGTGGATTAACTGATGTCTGGGAACACTATGGCCTTACTGCAACGGCTGGTGAAATATGGCCTATCACCTGGGGAAAGTGTAGAAAGTGTTTCTAGAGAAACAGTTCTGCAGACGTTGTTGTCCCACTCCCGAAGAAACTATTGTGACAGGGTGTTCCTTATTCCATGAAGCTGAATCAAATGTCATACCTAAACAAACACTGGAAGGACATAGAGAAACAGTGCAGACATCTATTATGGTGTGGCTGCACAGGCCTTAAAAATGTCAGAGATGTCCACAGAATGTCCATCTAGGTCACTGCCTTTTTAAAACGAGTCACAAAATGGCTGTTTAGCTAGCATCTGCAGTAGAGTTGTGTGTGTTTTTGTGGGAAAAAATGCCTGCCTAAAGCCAAGATTTGGTGTCATATTGTGAGAGAGGGCCTCCAGAAGTTCGCGTCTGATGCTCCTCCTTTACTGCTGGAAATGGACTGTGTTATTACACTGTTCTTCTAAGCTAGAGTAGTGCAGAATACTGCTGACAGGCTGTATCACTTGTCCTGCATCTTCCAGAGCAGAATAGATGCTCTGGCAAGCCTTGTCAGGAAGTAAAACATGCATTGCCCCACACACTTTTGTCTTAATACTGACGACCATGATTGTTCTCTATGTTTTTTTTCTTTTTTTTTTTTTTTCTGACAGCTACAGGATAAATGTTTATTATTAGACAGAAATTTAAAATTTGTTAGTTTGTACCAGTCTGAACAATGCACTTGAATGATATATTTTGCAGCTTCTTATTTGTTTATCTTCTTACAATTTACTCCTTTGTGCTATAAACGTTTTAGCCTCTCTGTCAGTTACTGCTGGCACCTTTTAAAAGGATGTCATCAGTTAGTGGTTTTTCAGTCACTGCAGAGAAATGCTCTTTGGGTGGTAAGTCTTTCATCAGCATCTTGTGGTTTTTGCATTCTGTCAGTACCTGCGTTAGAAACTAGATGATGAAGTAGTAAAAGAGCCTTGAAGATGTACTGATTTAATTATTCTCAGGCAAATAGCTAGACCTTGCTTAGTGAAGGAAGTTATAGCTCCTATGTGTAAGATTGTGTTCCATCATTCAGAATATATAGCCCTCTGCTTTGATTCAAATTTGATTATACAGAAATTTGTGCAGTAATAATAGCAATATAAAAGATTAACAGCTACTTGAAAGATGGAACCTTAAGTATTGATGTATGTAATCAAGTATCCAGCACATTTCAAATTGAGGGCTCTACCTAATATTCCTAATGGATAAGGAAAGTAGCAAGTATTTTCCATATTTTTATATCATTGGAAGGAAGTAGAGACATACCGGAAGACTGGGAGGTAAAGTGCTGACTGTACTTGAGTTAATGATGTGTTTATTGCCCAAGTCCATATAGCTTGGATCTTACCTCACCTTTTGCTAAAGTATGTAAGGTAAGGACCTTAATCTGATCGACTTCTGCAATTAGCAGTTTTGAAAGGAAACACAAAAGGGAGTTCAAGGCTGCTTGTGCCTGGGTTAGCTCTACTGTCTTTAGTTAAGTTATTCTCCAGGTAAATCTAGTTTTAACATTCTAGCTAATTAATTCAGAAAATTAAGCTGCAGTTAATTTGAAGACACAGACAAAAGAGTAGATGAAACATCAAGGGCTTGAGTAAGAACAAAATAGAAATGACAGAAAATTTAAATTTCCTTTACTGTTTTACCAGATATCACACTGCTGTATAATTGCGGTAATTATGGTCCTAGTCCCATCTCCAACAGAGAAATATGGGAAATTCAGTCTTGCTCCTATTCCTGCCATAAAACACATACCAAAATCAGTTTATAAAAGTAATTTGGCATAAAACTTTTCCTCTCAAAGCCCCTGTGTAAGGTCTCTGTTCCATGCCTGTGCTCCATAAATCCTGAAAATAGGGCTTTCTGGGAACTTTGCTGGTAACTAAAGCTTCTTGTGGACTTATGCTGAGGTTTACATTTCATATTGACTACCTCTGCAGGCTGTTCCAAAAACTATAGCATTGGTTCATACTCCTGCCTCTCCTTACTTCTTTATTGATCAATATAGTCAAAAACATGCTTTGTAAATATTGTCTTTAAATTTGATATATTTTATCATCTGCAGCAATTCCAAAATGGTATTTCTTACTTTGTGTCAAACTTGTAAATTATTAAAATGTCCTGAATAGTCATAAACTCATTCAATTCATTCACAATAAAGAACTGTGATGCCTTAAGCTACTTTTTACCAGTCAGAGCATTGTCAAGGTGACCTTTCATGCTGTTTCAACTGCCATTATTTAACTATTAGAATGATGGAAAGCTTGCACTTTGCTATTTGAGTGGCAACATTTCTAGACATGGGGATCTGAAAGAATGGAACCTATGAGAGACTATAATTAATGTGCCACATTAAGGAGTTAAAGATAAGCAGTCAAAGAAAGACTAAACCTGGTGGAGCTCAGCAGCTGCAGTCTAGTCTTGAAAACTAAAAATCCATTTGCAGTGCTTTCTATATTCCTAATATATGCTGGTGGTGTCAAGTTGTTAATGATAACTCATTTTTCCTGCACTATGTCTTGACCATCCATTGTTAAAAAATCTACATGACATTGCAGCCTCTGGATTGCTATTAAAACTCCTCTCAAATTTAAATATTAATGAGATAAATACCGTATTATAGTTTTACCTTCTATTTTTTTTAAAAAAAATTAATTTCTATTTGTTTTGAAATATTTATGTACATATTTATACAAATATAAACAATTAGAAAAAAGAGTAAATATCTGAAAGCTTTGTATGTGTGTGTATGTGTGTGTGTGTGTAGAATTAATGAGTTTTAAAAACAGTTTCAAGCTACACAAAAGACCACTAGAGACTGGCATACTAGACCAGAATTAGTGATACATTGGATACACTAATTCTTGCCCACCCAGGACGTGCCCACTGTGTAGAGAGGAAAGGTACATTAAAGCAAATACGAACTTGTTGTACCCCACTCTATAAAATCTGCATGTGTTTGTCTGTGTATGTCTTTATTGTAGGGCAAGGAATTTTGTATGCTGTGAAGACAACATGAAGCAATTGTAGAAGGCAGTGGAAAACTCATCTTTTGGGTCACAGAGTGGTAAAAAAGGGAAACTGCTTTTTAGTTAAAATGCAAATTTAGAAAAATATTTTTCTTTGTTTTAAGTGAATTAAAAAAAAAGCTCGTTGTTTATGTAAGTTGTACTTAACAATAATTGAGAAATAATAATTTGCCCTTTAGAAAATAATTTTGCTGTAATTTTAGGTCTCTTCATTACCATGTTAAAATGTAATTTTTCCATGACTATATGATTAAGTGCATTCTGTCTATATGAGGCTTGACTCATGTTGGTAGAAAGCAAAATCACTAGAAAGATGTGGCTGTTGAAAAAGCTTTTGTCTTCACAATGCTGCTGGAGGAGAGGATGAACATCACAGACTGTGGGAGCTGTGTAAAAAGCAGAACAGAAGAAGGTTTCTTTTTCCATCAGCGGTTAGGTGATTTATATACATGACTCTCATTAACATTAATGGGAGTTATCTGCCTCATTTTTTATGAGGCTGATGTGAAGTTAATGGCAGTCTTCCCATTGTCTCTAGTGGGCTGTGTATCAACCACTAAGTGCACAAATGGGTTTGGTTGAAATATTGGTGCTTGTAGAATGGTGCTTGCTTAGAATTTCAACATGCTTCATTTACAGTTACAAAAAAAAAAATGCTGTGTGAATGCCTAAGTGTCTGAGCCGAGGAGTTTAATATTGCAAAGTGTGCTGATCTGTGTGCACTTTGGGGCATCCACACGGCAGACTGAAGAGATGCCTGAGCTACCTCACAGTGACCTGATGTGTGCAGGAACAATAATCTGCCCAGCAGCGTGAGCTGATTTACTTTTCAGAGATCTGAACTGGAGTAGGTGTAATGGAGTCTGTTTTCTGGGCCACGGATGGGAGAGTTGCAGTGTCACGTGCAATACCACTTTTTTGAAATCTACCCTCAGATCTGTCTCTGTGCTGAATTCTTCTCTGGTTTTGACTGGGTTTGTTGTGTGGTTTTTGGTTGTTGTTATTGTTGATTGGTGTGGGTTTTTATTTGGTTGGTTTGGTTTGTTTGGTTTTTGTGTGTTTTTTTTTTTTTTAATAGAGGAATCATATTTTCATTGCAGTAAACCTTTCATTGACTTACGTATGCTTTGCAGTTTTGACAAAACTGGACTCTGATGCTTTTTCTTCTGTGAGGAAAGGAAGGAGACCTGATATTACCAGTAGATCTTGAAGGACATCTGTTCACATTTGTCCTAGGATAGAGTTAATTTTCTTCCTAGTAGCTGGTACAGTGCTGTGTTTTGGATTTAGTATGAGAATAATGTTAATAACACACTGGTGTTTTGTTTCTAGATAAATAGTGTGTAAGTCAAAGACTTTCCAGTGTCCCATATTCTGCCAGTGAAGTGATGCACAAGAAGCCATGAGGGAGCAAGGCCAGGAAAACTGACCCAAACTGACCAAAGGGATATTCTGTACCAGTGAATACCAAGCTTAGTATATAAACTGGGGGAGTGGGTTGGGTGGGAGGGGTGATCACTGCTCAGGAGTGGGCTGGGCGTTGGCCAGTGGGTGAGCGTTTGTACTTTGCATCACTTGTTTCTCTTGGATTTTCCTTTTCTCCCCTTTTTTATTTTTTTTGATATTATTATTATTAGTACTATTATTATTATTATAATTTTCCTTTATTCCAATTATTAAATTGTTCTTATCTCAGCCCATGAGGGGTATTTTATTTCTTCTCTGACTCTCATACCCATCCCACTGGGGAGGTAAGTGAGCAGTTGCATGGTACTTGATTGCTGGCTGGGGTTAAACCACAACAGCATGCATGTTCCTTACTATGAGCCAACCACTCTAGGAACAGATGACCAGCCTTGCCATCAGTGAAGAACATTTCTCACCACACACAGATAAGCCTGTACAAGATAGCTTTCCTGTGGATTGAGAACTTCTCTTATAGTCACTCATGTTCATGCTAAAATGTTCAAGCGGTACCAGGTTTTTCCTTATCACAATGTCACATTGGTGTATACATAAAAACCTGGCCTCCAGAAGAACTGTTGAGAGGAAAAGTTTTATGTTGAAACTGAGCTTCTAATAATGTTAGGGGAAGCTACGTCCTGAGGGCTTTCAGGCACAAAAGGTTCCTCTTCCCAGTCTGCCAGACATGACCTCTGATGGTCTCAGTTCCAGGTCTGGGCTGTAGCAAGGCTGGGCATGTACTTTGAAGACACATATGTACAAATAATACAACACAGACCAACACAGGCAAGAGACTGGCACCTTTATCAGCACCCACGTACAGATGCACAAAGCATGCACTGGGCCACATGCAACACAGACCACCCACTAACGTCCTCCTCTCTGGCTGATCAGGATTGAAACCTATGCACCTGAAATGTGCAACAAAATGCAGTTAATAATCCTCCTCAGGCTGAAATTTTGCTGCAGTTTTTCTATTTGCATGGCATCATAAAATGTCAGCTATTGCAGATGGACTGGATTTTCCCCAGCTCTGGGTTACTTACATTTTCAAAACAGATGAGAGAAGCAGGGGAGGTGCTGTATGACATTGGTAATCCATCAGGTAGGGAACAAACAAGCACCCAAATGTGGGATTTACTGGCTATATTCACATATTTTAGGGGATGCACAGATGGAGTAATTGTAGGAGGAACAGAACAAATACTCCCTACTTGTTCAGCTCTGGTACAACTCCACATCATGCATAACAGAAAAGGTAGGTGTAGGGAAGAAAATAGAGATTAATACCATTCTGCTAGCCTGTAGGAAGTCTTACAGTGTTATTTACAAGATGTGGTTTGGTGCTTTGGTTTTAATTAACTTATTTTTCTTTTTTTTCCCTTATTTATTTTTAGATTAAGCATTGTTAGATAATTTAAAAAAGCACTTTCATAACTTGTTAGCTATCACAAGTTGGACTGCACTGCTCTGGAATTTTTTTATTGCATATATTTCAAAGTTTAATAAAGTTCTGCATTTTTATTAAGGACTTGTTTTCTGCTTAATTGTAAGGAAATGAGAAACCACAGCAATGCCAAAGGGTTTTATTAAAGTATCAAAAATCAGCAAGCAATCTACACAAGCCAATTAAATAGCACTCTATGTCCCTGAAGTAGAAAGCATAGAGGCTTGCACTTCAATTGACACTTTCTTTGACAAAGAAACCAATCATCCATAAAATTTATCAGATGCAATATACTAAGTGCAAATTAACAGTCCTCTCACCATCACAATCAAAAACCCCTAAACACACAATTCTTTAAAAACCATATAACATATCAATACTGAAGGCTTAAGTTATTTCCATTAAAATATATGCATTTGCAATCAGTGAGTGATCTAGATCACCACATGTGCCACAGCATTCACAGGACTGTCAGTTTTCTTGCTTTCATTCATGCTGGGTCTGTATTGCTCCTAGGGTGCTTTCTAGGGGCTGTGAATGTGCTGTGGAGTACACTGAAGTACATGAAACCCACTCCACAAGAAAAATTGCTGTCCTTGGTGAAGTAGGAGTTTCTTTAGTGTCTAAGAAATGGTGCACACCCGTTGAAAGTTGGTTCAATATGATTAACATTGGAGTATTCCTTCAGAAAGCTCTTCCAAGGGATCCTGCATTCGACTTCATGTCAGAGACACAGAACTGATGAGTGTGGTTTGCCAACAAAAATCCCCATCACACTAACAAGAGTCCTTCCCCACTGATCATCATATAGCTATTCTTTTTTCAGTTATTTACATTGCTAGTAAACCTGGGATGGCTCTGAAGAATCCTGTACAAGATTCTTGTGAGAATCAGTTGGGATATTTGAATGCAGGTACTCAGTGCTATGTGGTTTTTTAGACAAATTTATGAAGAGAAGATAGAAGTATCTTGCTCACTGTCTATGTGTTGGATGTAGTTCCAGTAAGCTTTTCCTAGGCCAGAGAAAATCCTACTATGGCGCTAATAACCATTACAAATTAGACTAATTCCTTGCAGTCTGGCTCTGAATCAAGAATTAGTTTCCATTTCATGGGGATTTTTTTTACCCCAGTGGATCTTGCAAATCTGTTCACTTTTTCATTCATTTCCATTGGATGAATGTTTGTATTTCAAAGGCGTCATCGTTAAACATCTTTTGCTGGCACCTGTATCACAAAGGATAAGGGTAGAATGATCACAAAGTATTTAGACTTCACTTTCAAGATGACCTTTTATTGTACAGAAGAACACAGTATGATCTGTGGACACTATTTTTCTAGCACTAAATTTCACTTAGCTCTTTAGTGGATTGGGAGACCTTTTTAGATTCCAGAACTGTTAATGATCAGCTGTATAACCAGAAGAATTAAGGCAGATTTGCTCTCAGTTATTGATGATACCCTTCATGCTGCTTGAATAGTGGAAAGAAGGTTTAGCTGGCATAAAAGTCCATCCCAGAAAGTAACAATGAATTTAAAAAAATTATGCAAACATCACCTTGCAGCAACTCTGTTATGACAACCTAGAAAATCAAGTACTTCAAGAGTCTTCTCAGAGACAATTGTGAAGAAAGAAGCTCTTGGTACAGGTCCAGGATCTTTTGCCTCATCCCTGCAGGCTAATGAGGCTCCTCTGAGTGGATGACTCATTCCTGAAGCTCATCCTCTTCTTGTGTCATAGTTTGATGATATTTATACTGACAGATGTCACAAAATGACATTCTAAGATGATTTGAGTTCAGGCTCAATGAAATGTTTGGCTTGAACTCAAAAGCTCTTGAGGTAAAAACACCCCAAACTTCTATACCATATATCTATTCACAGTTGAAACTGATAGCCTGCAGAAAGAGACATATGTAGATATGACATCTTTACAAACTTTTCAGAACATGCCTACTGCCTTGGCTGCTTTCAGATATGCAAACGAACTTTCTGGTGCACAAAGTTTCTTAGGATCACAGAATTACAGGACAATTCAGGCTGAAAGAAACCTCAGAAGGTCCCTAGTGTAACACCCTACACAAACCAGGGTTATCTCTGAGATCCTACCAGGTTATTCAGGGCTTCATCCAGACTAATTTCAAAAATCTCCAAGGATGGAGACTGCATAGCTTTTTAAATAAAGCTTTCACTGATGTTTTTATAAGGAGTCTAATTAGAAAAAAAGGGGTATCTTAATGCAGAGAAGATTAGTATTGAGAAAGTGTCTGACAAAATGGACTTGACATCTTTTCCCTATTCTATTGCTCAAAACGTCCATTTCTATTACTCCTTCCTTTTGTTTGCATTCCTCTTGTGCTGGCTTCTCTTCCCTTACATCCTAAATTCTGTGAAAGACCATGGCATGAGGCATGCATAAATTGGAATACATTTGGCAGGCTTTCTTTGCTGTGAACTGTAGGGCACCTCCCCTGTTGTAGAGATATCACAAGTGCCATGGTTTCTTTTCAAGTAATAGTTGAAAATTTTATTTCACGTAAAGTTGTTTTTCCAATCCCAATCAATTATTTGGGTAAGTAACTGTGATGAGTAACACTCCCAAATACTAGTTGGAGATTCTGTCCACTGTGTGTTTTGGTAACCTTTTATTAAAAAAGATTAAGTGTCTGTGGTGTCATGTGTAGTTGCAATTGCAGTTATGAAAATTTTGAGATGCAGCAGTAGCAAACAAGCATGTACTCAATCTATAAATCATTATTAAATTGTTTGTGCCTGCACTGAATCAAGTTGATAATTTTTTGTTGTCTCATTCATTTTTAAAAACATCTGTGTCTGTTGGAACATGATTAAGAGAGTTCTATTGAGGACATGCACCAAAAAGACGTATTAAGGAAACTTTTAAAACATTAGTTTTGTCCGGGATTATGTAGACTTTTCACAATGGCATGTAGTGATAGGACGAGGGGGAATGGCTTTAAACTGAGAGAGTAGGTTTAGATTAGATATTAAGAAGAAAGTCTTTACTGTGAGGTGGTGAGAAACGGGAACAGGTTGCCCAGAGAAGTTGTGGATGCCCCATCCCTTTAAGTGTTCTAGGCCAGGCCGGATGGGGCTTTGAACAACTTGTTCTAATGGAAGATGTCTCTGCCCATGGCAGCAGAGATGGAATTAGGTGACCTTTAAGGTCCCTTCCAAACCAAAACATTCTTTTTGATGATTCTATAACTGTTCTCAGTGGGATACATAAATTCTTATCTGTATTCTCATGTTTTTATCAAAGAACTCTCTCCCATAATTTCAGAATTTGTCTCAATTTTCTGCATATTTCCCTCCTTTTTATGATGCTGAATGCATTTCTATCCTGCCTAATTGACTCATCTAATCCTTCTCATCTCTGAATGTGATTCCCAGTCCCTGACTTTCCCTTGCTAAATTATAGGATAAAAGCTGGACTCCACACCCAAAACAGAATGCAGGGGGTGAAACCACAGCAAGGTTGGCTGCTATGGACCTCTCTCTCTCTCTCTCTCTCTCTCCTGTAGGTATATATATACACCTATACATATAGAGACATATGTACATATATGTACATATATGACATATGGACATATTCTGCTCAGCCAGAGGGGAGCAGGGTGAGGCCACTCTGCTGTGTGTTTGTGTGAGTGATGTGCATGTTATCTGGATGACCAGCTGCATTTATTTCATAATATGTACAATGCATACATGTGCTCTGTATTTGCCTGCTGGGAGCCTATGTTCAGCCTTGTTACTGGCTGAACCCAGGCTGTGGAGCTGCAGCAGACTCATCTCCCTTGAGCTGCGGGATCTGGCCTGGTTTCTTCTGACATTCTCCTCTTTACTCTGGGCTTAATTTGGGAGCTGATAACAGTGCATTTTTTTTGAGAGCCTTCTCATCCCTTCCCTGAGATGATCTGTTTCAAATTCTTTAAAATGTGGAACTTTCTGCCATGGTAGCTATAAGTAGAACAAGCTCTGATATAAGAAAAGAAACAGTTTGATTTAGGAGCATTTATAATCTCTGCCTTCTTTAGCACCACTCTTGCCCCCTCCATTAGAAGCAATTACCTTACTGCTTTTCTCTCTCTATTTATCTATCCATCTATCTGTGAATCCTTAGCATATAATTAAGACCTAGCGCTGTCATGTTGCATTGGAGCCCAAAGTAGAAATGAAAAACACTAGAAAAATTAAATTCACTGCTAAAACTGCTAAGTAACTTTTCAGTTCTTATTCATGAGTTTTAATGAGTCATCACTCTGTCCTAGTCAGATGTCAGGAAGGTAGAAGAAATACTTGTCTAAAAGGGAAATACGCTGCGAAATCTGGAAATGCTCTTTCTGGCAATGGAAAACCAAAATGAAAGAGGAAATACAAGCTTACCCTAAAGTCTCTGAAAACAAACAAAGTGATTGAACAGTCAGTTCTGTAGGTAGTCTATGTTTGCTAGTGGTTGGTCTGCAATCTTTCCCACATTTATTTGATTCTTACCTGAAGAAGAAAGTGAAGGTTCATTTTGACATTCTCTGTACTCAAATAAAGGTTCAATGCTGCATCTAGGTCATGACACTCAGGGTGATGTAATGTGGTACTACTCCTCCAGCTTCATCTTCCAATGTAAACAAGGGAATATGATCTTCTGGCTGAAATTCTTTACTTGCTAAGCCAGCTGACAAAATCTAAAGCTTATTACCCTCTACCTCAAATCTTGTGAGGAACTTCACTGTGCTCAAGTGCCACAAAAGAGCCAAGTTTCTTCTGTGAAAATGCATTATTTTTTTATGGTACTGTGGGAGTGAGGTAGCATTAGAGAAGCAGAAATCAGCTGAGAAGTGTGATTTCAAGTGATATGATTTTGGAGATGATTTAGAACGGCTTCCTGTTAACAGACTTCATTTTTATTTGCATCTTGCATATTTTAAGGATTATGCACATTATCAAGTATCTAGTTCTAAAAATGCGAGATCAATTTCTGCTCATAAATGCACCAGTTAATAAATCGTGCACTGAACTAAATCTAGTTGGTAATGTCTAGTTGCGCTTTTTCAAAGGCAGATTAATTTACATCCTACAGTCATGGGATTATTAAGAAAAGCTGGAAGAAATCAGGATTTAGGTGGAGAAGTGTAAAAATAGGACAATTGGCTTGTCACAATAAATAGGCTACTTCAGTTCTAATTCACCCAGCTATTAGCTTGCTGCTAATATGGAAGAATGCAGTCTAGATTTTTTTTTTTTTTACCAACTGTAAAGGAAAAAAACCTATTCAGGATAAGTCAGCTGAGCCATTAAAACTGTGACAGAACATCAAGTTCCAATGATGGAATGGATCTTGCCTTCCCTTTTGACTTTTTCAGCCTAAAAGTACTCCGTTCTCCATTCTTTCAACCTCTTTTTACAGTTCATGTTTTCTAAAAAATTTCCCTGTTAGTGCTGTCTTCTGCATTTTCTTTGGAGTATTTATATCTTTCTTAAAAGTGTGTTGCTGAAAACTGGACTCCAGCGGATGCCACTCTAGTGCCCCGGACAGCAGGCTGGTTGCCTTCTGTTTCTTATGTGGTATAATCCTACTAATACATCCTTTCTTTGCAAGAGCAGCACCCTGTTGACTTTTATCCAGTTTTACACTCTTTATATATCCCAGATCCTTTTTTGCAGCGTAGCTACCTAGTCACTTGTTTCCCTTGTTATATGTGTGCACTTGAGTTTTCTGTAGTACTTCATAGGTGTTGTTATTGAATTTTGCCGTATTGATCTGAGCTCATTTCACTAATTTGTCAAAATTATTTTGAATTCTAAACCTACTCTCCAAAGTGCTTGCAGCCACTCCCAGCTCAATTATCCACAAATGTTATAAGGAGCTTTTTCACTCTTCATATTGTTTATGAAAACACTGACTGTACTTCTATGTAGTACAGCCTCATCTCATCCCCACCAAATATGATCTTCCAGTGTGATTGCAACCTAGTGATAATTATGGTAAAAGGGGATCTTTTACCTGCTAGGCATCCATGTTCAGTCAGAATCAAAATACCAGACCCTGATAATTTCCATTGACTTTTTCATTGGCTAGAGTGATGCCATGGCAGACCATTTCCTCCTGCTTTTTCTCCTGAGAATCACTGTGCCAAAAACATTCCGTAATTCCATACACAGTTTAGGCTCTGCTTCTGCTCTGTTTACTGAAGGAGAAACAGCCAGTAAAGGCAAACAGGTTAGTCATTGAAAAGGTTTTGTCTCAAGAAAAGGATAGTAGATGCTTAATGCTGCTTCATTGGTTTTAGGAACTTATAAATTGATTATTTAATCATTTGCTTCAATATCATTCTGCAAAAAAAGTTGTTTACTAATTTCTAATTCCCCAGGTGTTTATTTTTCCTTTTCTTAAAGGTAAGATAAATATTTATCCTTCTCCATCCCTTTCAGATTTTTTCTATACTCCATGAAGTCTAGAAGATAATCACTATCAATTCAAAGATTGCTTTGCTCTATGATAAATTTTCTCAAGCCTTGTGACTTGAATATATGTAGCTTTCCTGAATACCTAAATATTCTCTGAGGTATTCTTTTTCTAGTCTGTCCTATTTTCACAATCCTCTGTTGTTAACAGCAGTCTTGTGAAGCATCTGATCATTATTAACCTTTTCATGAAAAAGGAAGTGAAAAACCTTGGGACATTTCTGCCTTTACTATGTTATCTGTTAATAGCTTACCTTCTCCATAAAGCACAAGACATTTCACTTTGTTTTGTCATGTCCTCTAATGTTTTTATATATTGTCTCTATCTCTCTTTTTTTTTTTGACTATCATTTACAAACTTCATATCCATTGCTGAATTTTGCACTTTTAAGCTTATCCACTCCTTGTTTTGTCTGTGCTTCTGTTTGTCTTCCTTAGTCACCCCAAGCAATTTTTCCCTGCTTATACTTTTTGGACAATCCTCATTTGATTACAAAATACTTAGAAATCTACATGTGAGCACAAATTAGTCCTGCCACACTTCCTATTTGGAATCATTTAACTTTGATATAGCTTGATTTTGTGCTGATCATAGTCCTAAAATAATTTTCCCTATTAGTGCCTTGCCTGGAACCTTATTTACTTAAGTCTGCTTTTGTTTAAGGCTCATCATCAATTATTTTGTACTCTTACTCTTGCTCTCTTGATTCAGAGAAATCATGAATTTTAAAGAAATAAAAACTAAATTTCCTGTTGCAGGAACTACGATTTTGAAGAAGCTGGTGTGTCTTTTTTTAAAATGTTCCTGCTGGGGCATCATGCTACTGAACAGGATTAATCTGCCATGGTATTTTGTGATACCAAACATAAGAGAGAAAGAGGATTTTTTATAATGTGATAGTCTGCTGAAAAGTGCTAACTCTGCGTTATGAAGAATGGTCTGGAAAGGAGTTAATAATAAAAATGGCATTCTATTTACATGGGGGGGGGTTGGCATATGTATTAGGAAGAATATTATTTCAACTCCTATTGAAATAAAACCATTCCAGTGCAGGCAGAATGCAACAATACCATGTATTATAAGATTGAAAGAAGTAGAGCCATTAACAGGAAGGATGAAAGCCCTTTTTTAGAGAAGTGTTACTTGCAGTTCACAGATTATTTTATTGGAAACTGACCAGGAGTTCAGCTCCTCCTTCTGAAAATGGATTTTATTTATTGATAATTCATATTAGAAAATGAGTTTTTGCATTCAAATGTACCATAATTATTATATGTTGAAAGCAGTGTCATTTCCTCTAAATGTACAGGAAGAATTCATAGCTGAGTCCGTAAATAGGGTATTATTTCTAGCAGGGAATGTATGAATTTCTGGAGAACTTACAGTGCTTCACTCTGGGAATGAGAGGATCACTTACCTTATGGCAGTCTGCCCGCCTTAGGGTCTGACCAGGCTCACCGTCTCACTACGCCTAAAATTCAGTTATGAGCAAAAGGCATTCATATCATATATATGGAGCTAAGAATTTATTTCTAGCCTAGTTAAGGTTTTAACAGTCTAATAATGCAAATTAACACAGAGGATCTTCATTGGTTCATCGGTGTTGTCCTCAATCTTTCAGTGTCCCATGGGCCCAAGGCTGACTCTTCAATTCTTCTAAAGAAGAATGGAGAAAGAAACTGTAAGAATTCATCAGACTCGTGAAGTCTTTCTCAGATGGGACATGATGTTCTTGACGTGTTTCTTCCTCAGTCTTGCATCTGCTTATATTTGCTTTTATATATATTCTTCACACAGACTTCTTATATATTGCTGATTTTAATAGTTTCCAGATTATTCTGTTTTTTCTGTTTACTTTTTCCTTTACAATTAGTGTCACATTACCCATGAGGCTGCACTTGTATAGTGACTGCTTGTTGATTGTCATCGGCATTTACAGTCTGGGACTGTAGGTTAACATTTCAACTTTTTCTCCAGAGTCCTGGATTGTTCAAGCCACGTATCTGTTGGCATGAACTAAAACAAAGCTGAAGAAACCTTTGGCAATAGTTGCCTCACTCCTAGACAATTGATAAAATGTCTAAGCCATGCCAAGACAAGCCCTGGGAAGTTCTTAGACCCTGCACTGTAAGAGCAATACAAAGACTTTTGTTAATAAGGGCAAAATTGTATTTACTGGGCTGCTTTCTATCTCAACAAAGGGAATGTGGTGTGACTAGACTCCTAGCTTGAGCCAGTTACATGGTGCTAAATTAATCTGTGCCATCTTTTTTGTTCTTTTAGAACTTTATGTACACTATTTCTGTTTTTTCTAACAGCCTTTCTGTTCCTCAGTTTCCTCAGTTTAAAATGCAAATAATGCTATTTCCTGGACTGTAATTTGTAAAGTAATTTTATGGTCCTTAAGGATGTGTGTCTCATTAACTACAAATATTACCAAATTGCTAGTATAGGGAAGGTCCTAAAATAAGTTTGTTACTTCTATTTTTGACAACTTAATTATTTGGTCCAATATTTAGAGACATTAATATAACCTTTCCCTTTCCAGCAGTTATTTGTGTTTAAGGTACTAAAAGAACTAATGAAGCACTGGGAAACACAGCATACATTGCAGCTGACTGATTTTATTTGGGAGTTCTGAAACAGGTAATAATAAAAGAGCAAGTCTGTTGAATCGCTTTGTCATATGGTATTACTTTATCTTGAGTAATGGAACTGCAAATGGTGGAATGCACTATAATTTTTTTGGCAGTTATAAAATGACTTTTATCTAAATACTCAGCAAAGAAACAATGAGAAACCTTAAATCCTCATCTGCTGTAAAATTAGTTATTACTTCTCATCTTGCCTTTGGCCATGAAAACCAGCCAAGAGTCAGATGGGCACTATTATATTGCTACAGTATATATATCTGATGAAATGTTTTTTATACCTTTCAATGGTGCCATGTGAACAGTTATGCAGACATGCTACTGGCAAACAAGTGGTTGACGAGCTGGGATGAGATCAAACAGATCTACCCCAACATACCAGTATAAAAATCAGATTTAAGGGAAGGAAAAGGAAAACAAAAATATCATCAGCAAGTGTAAAATGGGAGGTCATAGGCTCATGGAGAGTCCACTGTGCCTAGGAAGGATTGTCTACAACAACTGTCTCTACGGTGACTGCTCCCTTTCGAGCTTCTGCAGATAGAGGAGGAGCCCTGTGAATTGATTTCTGTTTTGGATAGAAAGTTCCACCACAGAATGTAACAGAATCATAGAATAGTTGGGCTTGAAAGGACCTTAAAGATTATCTGGTTCCAAGCCCCCTGCCATGGGCAGTGACATCTTCTGCTAGATGGGGCTCAAAGCCCCATCCAACCTGTCGGGGCATCCATGACTTCTCTGGGCAACATATTCCAGTGTCTCACCATCCTCACAGTAAAGAATTTCTTCTTAATATTTAACCTAAACCTGCCCTCCTTAAGCTTCAAGCCATTCCCCCTTGTCCTTGTCTAAGGGACAAGAATTTCTAAGAGAAGAGTGTTTCATTTTTTGTTTTTTTCTGCATCTGTTCTTGTTTCTGATCACTGATAAACCCAAAAAGGAAGGACTTCCATGTCAATATCTGAAGGGCTAAGTTTCCTGCAGTAAATGTAGAGTTCGTTCCAGAGGCTGCAGGCTTAATTCTGTGTGCAGATAAAGCGTTTTTCTACCTCTAAAGCTTCTGGAGAGGAAACCCATTAGAGCCATGAAACAATTTACAGTTAGGATGCAATTGGACTGGGAGCAAAAAATAACTGATCTTATTCACTAAGGCAACCATAAGAAATGTCATATTCTCTGTAGAAACAAATGGGGTTTTGTTGGGGACCTCTAATGGTTCTAAATTAGAGTCTGACTTAGAAGATATATCGTTGTACATACCTATATATTATTTTTATGTATATGTTTACCAGTTATACTAGTTTTTCACTGTATCTGTAGTAATATACAATTTGTAAATGACTGTATGGAGTAGTTCTCTTCAAGGTGGCACACACACAAGTACAACAACCTTTCTGAGAGTGAACATTTTTATTAAAAGAAGCAACCTGAAAAGGGCACATGAAGATATTTAAAAAAATCCTTGAAATCAGACATGAACTAACACTACCTCTAGCTATAAATGCTGGCTGAAACACAATGTGCTCTCCTTACCTGTCTTCCTAGCCTCCCCTTATTAGGAAGACAGTAGTACTGATTCATTAAAAGAGAAGGGCTTAGCTTCTAGTTTAACACTGGTAGTTTGTTAAAAGGAAGGGCTCAGCTAGTGCTCTTACACTAATGGTTAATTAGCTGATATGTCTGTAATCAGAGGAGAGAAAGGTACCAAATGGACCTGTAATTTTACATGTGTGAGTTATTAGCCATTTTTAACTACTACGTTCAGTACATTGGAGGAGAATCAATGAGATGACATACACTTAGCAGTAGGGCATTTATATGAAAAGTAATCTTGAAATATAATTGGAAATAAAAAAATCTACTAATGTCTTATAATATGCTAACAGGGTCTTAACACTGAGTTGCTGAATGATGTAAGTACAAGAGAATAACAAGGAAGTCAGAGGTTAGAATGTTATTGGCAGCCATTTGCATGGATATGAAAACACACCCAAAAGTCTAAATGCCCGCAGCAGACCTCCAAATGCTGACTTAGGATGAAAGGTAAACATTGTGTCATGTCGTGGACAATTTTTAAAGGATATTTTCTATTTTATCCTCTACTTGCTGAAGCAATACAGATGGAAATTTTATCACATGCTGCAGTTTTTGGCAGCAGCAAAATGCATTTCTAAAATATTCACTAAGGAGAGGATGATGAGAAATCCTGAATCCTAATTTACTGAGGAGTTTGTTATGACTTCTCATTTTGCCTTTGACCATGAAAATCATCCAAGAATAAGATGGCTACTTCTCTGTTTGCTATTTCATATATTTCTACTATAATTCTCATACAAATAAATTGTATCCTGTGCTGGGTTATACAAAGCTCATATCAATGAATGCAGAGCTAATAAGAAGCACTAACTCATTCTACAGTGAGTCAACTCTCATGGGGCTGTGATACCTCCGTGGTATCTGTTAGTGCCAGGATGATGTAGACAAACCTCAGTGTTACCACTGCCTTTATCCATAATATCCTGAAGACTTAAGCAGGTGGCCACAGGTGGTACATTCACCCCTTAACAACAACTAGTTACACCCCAGACTACCCCTGAAACCAGGATCACTGACAACCCTTGATTAAAACCAAAGTGCAGAGGAAGGGTTACTGCTGCATTTTGAACTCACCAGACAGATTTTAAATGAGGAAAAATCACAATTCTCTGTTTTCTCGGTTTCTCTTGACCTTCCTAACTCCTTTTTGGACAACATTTAGGACAGAACTAAATGAAGCTTCACAGATGTCAGGCTGAATTTCCCCTCTTGCCATCAGGGGAATCCTTCTGGTTTAACAGGTCTCAAATTAATGCCCTATACTGGAAACAATTGTCACAATGCAGCCAAGAACAAAAATCAAGTTCTTTGCCCACATTGCTTATCTAGTGAAGATGGTTAATAAAAGCAAGCACAGCAGCATTAGTGGCTTCCCCAAACTATTGTTTAGAATTCTTCTGAGTACTCTTTTTTCTTTTCAGGCTGGGACAGAAGGCTTAATAATGGGGAACATATTGCAAAAAGAATCTACTTGACTTTCACTAAGTCACTTAAGCAGCCAGCCATAAGTGAACATTTTTTGAAATGTTGTCATATTTATAGTAACAAGCAATACATTTAAGTAGCAGAGGAGTCATAAAGGAAGTTTGGTATTAAAAGCAGAAACTAAATTAGGCTTAACTAAATTATTTCCTGCCATGATTTTTACATTCCTTCTGATGACTGCTTCTTTTGTCCAAGGAATGTATCTAAATCTCAGGATTGTATGAACCCACCTACATAAACAAAACCTTCCAAAGACAATTCAGGAATGATTGCCTCACAAACAAGTATCTTGAATGTATTTCCTAGTCCTGTGATTATGAATAACCCTGACTATGTAAGACCAAAAAAGCTTTTCATCTACATAATCCAGTTGGTGAAGATTTTCAAATTTAAGAACTCCTTTTGAGTGCCAGGTGAATATCACCTTCAGGAAAAAGAAGACGAGGAATTGTCTCTGGATGCAGGCAAATTAATTCAGAAGTTCCTGCTATTGCAGTCTATCATGTGATGGATTTAACGAACTTTACAGTTTTCTGCCATAGCCCTGTACTTTGTGACTGCCTTTTTTCTTCTTTCCACCCTAAACTTAGTCACGGTCACTTCATAATCATTTGTTATGCCTCTGTTCTGCTAGAACATATCATTAGATTCTCTGTTGGACTAGGTTAAACAAATCTCCTTTTCCCTCATCATCATAGTGACCATGCTTTGAAACAGTTCTAGTTTGAATGTATTTTTCTTAAGCATGACTGATTACAATTATACTGAGAATCCAGATTTCTCATTTTAATTTAGTTTCCCTAATTAAAATTTAACTGGCTCAATAGATTTAATCTTCTAAATGGTAACAATTTGGAGTCCTCCAAAATTTAGATAATCCAACCTGAGAAATAGATCTTTAAGATATTTTCTTCAGAAAGCTCTAAGAATTTGTTCTCTGATCTCTCAAAATGCTGAGCACTTAATGGCTCTCATTCCCTGATACTCTAAATTGTTATACCTATTTAAATATTTATATAATTGATATATGTCTACCTCATTAATAAAGTTTATATTTTTAAATATATTGTCTTCTAGGTAAATAATGGAATTCTTTGTTTGTTAATAACATCACATATCTTGACTTGGAAATGGCAGATGAAAAAAAGAAGAGAAATCCCATGTTTTGGAATGGTGTTAACTTACGGCTTAATGGTTTAAAATCAAAACAGTGCATTCCAGCACATCACATGGACACTGTGAAATAAAAACATTTGACTTTTTCTGACCTAAACTAAGATAGTATCCCTCGGTCAAAATTGCTTCAATTTTATTGAACCATGGTGACAGAACTGATTGGTAAACTGAAGATTTAACTCTTATTCGGAAGAGATTTTTATATTTAAAGCCATGTCTGGAATGGACAAAGACTGTCAAAATGAGAAAAAGGGGAGCTGGACCACTGTGTCATAGAGATGATGGGATCTGGCCCAGGAAAATATTTGCTCTCTAAGCATTGAACCACTATTTGCAAACACTTAACAGTTGAGTCAGATCTCTTTTTCTACACACATATATATGGTAAACCAAACAGTTAATATGTTATTATTTAATTGTTATTTCTGAAGTTGTATGTTATATTAATTTACTTTTTTGTGTTTCCTCATTTGGAATTCATACTCCTAGCTATTAGACCACATGCTGGATTATAGCATAAAATTCATCCTTACACCCTAAGCTTCATATACTTTCCTCACATCCTCTATGAATTCTACCTTAGTATCAAGAATAGATTAGAGGACATTTTTTCTTAGTATCCACATCCAGACCAAACGTGAGAAAGTTATGACAAAGCCTAAATGTGGACTTTTTAGCAAAATGAACCCAATAGAATAAGAAGTAACCCAGACTGCTGTATTTGTTTAGGGAGGGAAGGGTAAATAGAGAAGAAATATACTGCCTCCTCTTCATATGAAATTAGTCTAATACTATCACTATCTCGTTTCTGATCAGGTGAATTCTCAGAACATACAACTGCAGTGGTCATGACAACTCTGAGTCATTTAAACCAAGTAAATCAATTGCTGTCTTCCATTACTTCAAATTGAATATCACGGGAGAAGGTTTTTCTGACAAGTGGGTGCAAAAAAACAGTTGACAAATTCTTGGAAGTTAAGTTGTACACTGACAAAGTTGTTGACCATTATACCATCTCAGAGGCAAGAAAACCATTCCATGAGGTATGTTTTCTTTGTAATGAACTGTAAAGATTCTGGATTTAATGATTTTGATACAAGAGAGCTTTTTTTATCCTTTTTAAACAATTTTCCTTGAAAGCTGTCACCTCAGATGTAGGAGGAACACAGTATATACTTTAAAGAATTGACAAATCAATTAAAAAAAGGAAAAAGTACCTTTGTTACATGATTTCAAAATCATCAAGATTGATACTGCAGAAAAGAATGAGACACAGCAGTAGAATGTGATTTTAAATAGCAAGAAGTTCCCTACTGAAAGGGGATTAGCCGAAGTTGTTATTAGGGTGAGACAGTGAAGAGTAATCTTCATTGTTTTGGTCAAATTGACGGATTAAATAGAGTTGAGGAAGGCATGCTGCTTCACTGAACTCTCCTTTTCTACTTCACACCTACAGGGGTATATTTTACAAGAAAGGAAAAAAAGGGGTAAAAAAATTCCTTTTCTTTTCCTTCTTCTACATGGCCTCAGAATTTTCAAACTGGGAGCCAATGATGCTCCCCCTTGGAACTGTGGGTTTTGCTGGAGTATTATAAATTTGTAAAACTGAAATTAATTGGATATTTTCCTCTGGGATGTGTTTGTTGCGGTGTTTGATCTGTGTTGAACTAAGCTGTGTGCTCAGTAAACGCCTGATGGTGAGCAAAGCTGCTGGGAGATGATAAACACAGCACTTGAGCTGATATTAACAAAGTCAGTCTGAGTCAGTCACTGTCAGTGTCTTGTCTGAAAAATAACCCTCCACTGGCCTCAGCACAGTAGTGCCAGTAGATATATCTCTGGAGGCGAATGTGAACCAGCCTGTTGTCTTCCTCCCTGTGCTAAATGATTGAGTACTTCATGCTTCATCATTCAGCAACACTCATGTCTTGTCACTTCCAGTGCAGAGGCCTGATATCAGTGACAGAGTAGGAAAGAAGAAATCTTCCTACTTCAGAGATCCAAGAAAAAGCCTCAAATGTTGCAAAACTGAGACTCATGCTTTTGAAAACTGATAACAACTGGGTAAAGAAGACACCTTATTAAGTTGCTTGACAAATTGTGCATGTATTAACTGCTTTCTTTCATGTTTCATTAATGTCACCAACTTTTGTACCCAAATGGATAACATTTTTCATCACAGTTCAGGAAAAGTAATTTCTGCTGGTTTCTTCTCTGGGATTCATTTTGAAGAAGGAGTGTTTTTTCCCCAAGAAATTTTCTTTCCTTTTCCTTCTTTTAGAGCCTGTAGTTCATGGGGAGCATTACTCTGTGGTTTCTTAAATTGGATGCGGGAACAACAAGGGAAAATGTCCAAAATGACTGGATGGTCCATATTCTCTCTTTTGAGTTTGAAAGAAATTCGGTTTCACTCTCCTTTTCCCCTCAGTTTTGTAAATCTTAAGAAGAAAAATGGAGAAGGGAAATTCAGATTATGCAGGTATGCTGGTTTTGACTGCGGTAAAATGAATTGTCTTTATAGTGGCTAGTACGTGTCTATGTTTTGGATTTGTGTTGACCACAAGGTTTATAATATAGGGATGTTTTTGTTATTGCTGAGCAGTACTTACACAGAGCCAAGGCCTTTTCTGCTTTTTGTACTGCCACAGTGGCAAGGAAGTTGAGGGTGCGTGGAGAGTTGGGAGGAGTCACAGCAAGGACAGGTGGCCCAGAGTGGCCAAAGGGGTATTCCACAGTATATCACCTCATGCTCAGTGTATAAAGTGAAGAAGGAGGAAGAGAAGGGATGTTTGGATACTGTTTGTCTTGCCAAGTAACTGTTAGGCATGATGGGGCCCTGCTCTCCTGGAGATGGCTGAACACTTGCCTGCCCATGGGAAGAAGTGAATGAATTCCTTTGGTTTATTTCATTTGTGTTCTGGGCTTCTGCTTTCTCTATTAAACTGTCTTTATCTTAACCCACAAGTTTTCTGGCTTTTACCCTTCCAATTCTATCCCTGATCCTGCTGGTGGTGGATTGAGGAAGTGGAGACATGGGGCTTGGTTGCTGGCAGGGGTGAAATCACATGATGCTGCTTCCTACAAGAGGAAGAAAGGGGAAACCTTGTACTGTTCTAAAATGCTGGAGGAATTATGCCTATAACTTGCTCTCTCCCTGTTTCTTTTACTGAAGATGTGACCAACATCACACAGAGGTAAGGACCCACTTAGCTTCATATAAACTTAATTGGTTTATTTGAAATGTGCAGTAAGGCTCAAAGTGCTTACCCTGAGCTGGTCAAAACTTAAACCAAGCTTACCTGAGCACAGAGTGAATGGGGTGATGTGGAACTGAAAATAACTGTTCTATTCTCTGGTAGAAACAAAGCCTCACAACTGGTAAAAAAGCTAAAATGGTAATAAATCAGTAGAGAGTTTTCCAAGTTGCCACACAACAGTCTCATCAGAAAAGTCATCAAACTCAAAATGGCTGGGGAATGTCCCTGTATTGCAGAGATCCATCTTTGGTGAAAATTGTGTTTAACAGGGTGGTTAACTTGTTCTGACCTTACTATTAGTACTAGGTTTTTTAAAATTACTAAACATGTGTTGTAATAAGCCAGGATCAAAGACAGAAATATATCAGAGACTGGGAATCTCTTTTTTTCCAAAGTGATTCTCTGAAAGATGTGATGGATTATCAAGAATTGGGACTCATCCTGGATGACATTGGACTCTGGCACTGAAACAATCGCCACCATGGGAAGGGGACTAACAAAGGGAAGGTGGGGTGGGCCAGGACAAGAGGACTTCTACTATGGAAACTTGTTAGCTACATGTCTACCACATGCTCCCTGGGATGAGTAAAATATCTGCATATTTATTAAGCTTCAGCATTGCAGCCATGTAGGAGGTCTTTCTGCACAGGGACTAAGATTCTTCAAGACTCTAAGTGTAAATCCTGAAAGTCAGCTGTAACATTTTAAAAGGTGCAACTCATTTAGACTCTGCCTTTTCATGTTCCCCCTTCCTTGTGAAACTCCCAAGTACTGCATTTCTTTTGAGAAGCAGCAGTAAACCTGAACTCCCTCTTCTGCCTGTCTGTGGCAGTCTGTTGTTTTCTAATGACTGACATATCAACAAACTATTTAAAGCAGTGTCCTCCAAAGGACAGTAACGGACTGATCGTTTGGTAGATGCCTATCATTTGTTTGAGTATACTGCTCTGTCCATGTCAGCATTTTATTTTATCACTTAAATAATTACAAAATCAAGCAGTAGGTTTTTGTTACTTTAATCCACATCAGAAAAATTTATGCTTTTTGTTGCATTTATGTGCAAAAGAACATTCATATTTGAACGAAGTTTAAACTTTGCCGGTCTTTGTAATTGAATAGTCCATATTATATGTTGCTGTGTTCAAAAATGTCATGGGAGGATATTGTGCTGTCACTCTCCAGCACTGTTCTAAAAGTAAAAATAGAGTAACTTGACTAAATTTCAAGAAAGAATAAAATTATATTACTATTAGTGCTAACAGAATAAACTACAGTTCTATTTGAAATGGGAAATACTAATCATTAACAACAAGCAATTTTCTCTTGTAATACATTACTAGATGATTTTTCATTCTTGCTCTTCTCTTTGAATTCACTAAAATGAAAACAAATATTACAGCTTTATAGGTGCACCTATGTAAGTATTGACATCAGTAAAGTGGGCTGTAAATAAGACACTCTTCTAGAAAGAAACAAAACTTAACTTTTACAGCCAATCTTAACACCAGTTTTTCGAGATTGCTGATTTTTCAGTTACATTCATAATGGCCCACTAATTTTATATTACCTCACATTGAATTATGTTATGGGATAAATCTTCCTGCAGGCTATCACAAGTCAAATGAAGAACATGATTGGGAAAAGGCAGCATTAATTCACCAAGGGTGAATCACGCTCAACAAATATGATCATTTTCTAGGACAAACTAACCTGCTTGGCTGATGTGGGGTGAAGGTGAACATTGCCTCACTGGATTTCCCCAAGGCTTTTGATACAGTTGCCCACAGCCTTTTTCCTAGAGAAACTGATGTGTTATGGTCTAGACAAGAGATCTGTGCAGTGGGTGGGGAACTGGCTGACAGGAGCATTCAGAGAGTGGTGGTAAACTGCTCCCTTTCAAACTTCCCCTATCACAAGTGAAGTCCCCCAGGGATCACTACTGTGCCAAGCACTGTTAAATATTTTCATAAGTGATCTGGAAGATATGATCAAATGTACTCTGATGAAGTTGCTGATCATACCAAACTGAGTGGGGTAGTAAATATTTCAGAAGGCAGAGCCACCCTGCAGGAAGTCTTGGATTGGCTGAAAGAGTGAGCTAACAAGAACCTCATGAAGTTGAACAAGGACTTTTACTCGGGAAAATATAATCTAGGACTGCAGCACACGTTGGGATCTAGCTACCTAGGAGCAGCTCTGTGGAAAGAGACCTGCGGGTCCTGGTGGACAACAAGTTCAGTATAAGTGAACAGTGTGCTCTGTGGCAGACAAACCCAACAGGATGCTGCATTGCATCAAGGGCATCACCAAGAGATAAAGAAGTCACTGTCCCACTCAGCACTTATCAGCCCACATATGTGACCAAAGTGTTCTGCTTTGGTCTCTGCTATGCTAAAAAGATGTGAACTGGCTGGAGAGAGTTCAGGCAAGGGCCACAAACATGATCAGTGGACTGGGAAGCCAGCCATATGAGCAAAGGCTGAGAGAACTGGGTTTGTTCAGCATTGGGAAAAGAAGGTTTAGGAGAGACCTTATCACAGTGTTGCAGTATTTAAAGAGTGCCTACAAAGAAAATTGAGAATCCTGTGGAGTCACATGGAAAAGAGGAGCAGTAATCTTGTCTAGAACGTGATTTTGCCAAGAAAAATTGGACCAGATAATCCATTATGTCCCTTCCAACCTGTGGTTCTATGATCCTGTGATTTTATGAATGATAATTTAAATAATCTTCACATAAAGTTTAATGAAAAAATGATAACTTTAGTTAGAAACTACTTTGATGTTATGCATTTAAGTTTGTTGTGTCTTCTAGTAATTTTGTCCATAGAATAATTAACTATTTTCACTACATTTTTTATGTTAAAGCAACACTATAAAAAATATTCTGTGCAAACTGGCCAAATTATTTGTGTTTGTAAATCCTGCTTTTTAAAAATAGATAGTATTTTATACTGCTTCCAAAAAGTGTAAGTATGTTTATACTGATGACAGATGATGAGACTGGTGAAGTGCTTGTCTGACGCAGCCTGCGGGAAAGGAGGGTTGGTCCACTCCAGGGGCAGAGCAGTGCTATGCCTCGGCTAGCCGAAGGGCTGCGGCATGCACTCCGGGCCCAAGGAACTGTGGTGCAGGAGAGAAAAGATCACGCAGGCACACAGCACCCAGGACCAGGTGGGAGTGAACTTTATTGACAGGGAAGCAGCCCCTTTTATAGGGTCTGCCAGGGAAGGATCTGGAAAAAGGGAGGGGTTTAACAAATATGGTAAGGGGAGGTGGGAACATGACCAAACTTAGAGTGTAGAGGAGGAGAAAGGGGAGGAGTTTGGTAACCAGGGGTAACAGTGGAGGAACTTACAATGAACAGGGGATTATAATAAATTCAAACAGAATTGTCCAAATTATTCTTAAAACGGTTGTATATCTCCATGTCTTGGTCTCCGTCTTTATAATGGGTTCCCTCATCTCCCCCTTCTTTATTAACTAAAAAGGCTAATTTCGACGAAAATTTTTTAAAACAAGCAAGCAAGCAGGTGAGTAGACATCCAAATACTATAAGGGTTAGGGTGATAATGATCAATGTCACAATAATTTGTTTTGCCCAGTTGGGTATCTGGGATAGGCCTAATAAATCTAGGAGGTCAGGGGTGTTGTACTGAGGAGAAACTTTAACTTGATTAACAAGATCGCGTAATTCCTGAATTTTAGCGGCCACTGATTGTGAGTGATCGCTAAAATTGAGGCAACACATGCCCTTGAAGTCTTCGCAGCCATGGCCGTGTTGGAGGAGCAAGAAGTCAATTGCTGCTCTGTTGAGCAGGATTTTGTGTTTCTGTTGCTGTGTGTCCTTTAAAAGATCTGCCAATGCTTCACTAGTTGCATTGACTTCTTTCTCCAACCAACATCCCATGTGCGAAATGACAGAAAGGGCATGAGCAGTTCCAACGGGAGCGAAAATGGATGCAAAAAAGTTCCCAGTCTTGGACCATATGTCCAAGGAGGGGTCGCAGTCCCGTGGAAAATGGATAAAAGAGTGTCCTGGGGGTGGCACCACTGGGGTGCGGCGCGATCTTTTAGATTTCGCCGAATTTTCAGGGAAAGAATGAACGAGGCCAGATTTCTTAGGATTAAAAAGGGCCAACTTCCCATACGTGCATGGTCAACCCACAACCTTGGCGTTATCAGCACCAAGCTCTAACCAACTGAGCTAGAATTGCCTTGGACAACCTTCTCTGCTAGTCTTTATTTTGTTCTGTTTCTCTTAAGACTGAGCAGTCGTGTTTCCCCCTCTTTCCGCCCAAAAAACATTCCCCTCCTGGATGCTTCCCTCTCCTTTTCTGTGTTTTTTTTAGATTTGTGAGCTCCATTGTAGGAAATACTATGTGTCATACTGCATAGGCACAACCTATGCTGGTCATTTCTCAGGAAAAAGAAAGCTGCTGATAGGCAATGTGTCTTTTAGCAGAGCTTTTCCTTGATTAGTAATCCTACTAGGAAAGTTTCCTAAATGCAATACAATGCCACACCTTCTCTACTGCACTTTACAGATGCTCAAGTAAAACACTGACATGTCTTGCTACCGAAGATGGAATATCAGTGTGTGATAGAACATAAGTGGGGACAACTGCACTTATCACGGAAAGACTTGATACATCTGTAACCCATTCAAGAAACCAATGCAGAAAACGTTTGTTGTGTTTGCAAATCAACACATTGACCTCCCTGCTTATCCTGTTTCCCACACTTTCTACTCTCTGAACCATTGTGTTTTGCATCAACTAAATCTTTTAGGGACGGCTTCTCTTGATTTGGTTTGTAAAATCCTTGACCTAATGTCATCCTTCTCTAGGAAGGATAACAGCGGTAATAACAATTGATAATGTGGATATTAATGTAGAAATAACATAAACATAGGTTTCTGACTGCCCTGAATTTATTTCATAATGCCTTTGTTTCCTAATTCTGTCACTTGTGAGCAAAACCACCATTAGTTACTGTTTTCTTTCTTAGTCTAGTTGTTTGCCATCATGCTGTTTAAATGGTTATCTTGAAATTCTACCATTGAAAATACAGAAAAGTAACTAAATTTAATACTGCAGCAGTCTCTCGCTTGCTCACAAAATTTTAGGTATGTGACAAGCCCATGTGACTGAAGTTCCTCAGTATCTCATTTGTCAATAACAGATGGCTCTTCTCAAGTCACAAAAAGGTTAGCCAAGACCTCTACCCACAAGTAGTCACATTAGAAGAAAGAGAGATGGATAGAAATGGTGTCATTGGAAATGCAATTCTGTTACCTAATTTAGGCAGTCATATATGGGTCTCCCAAATAGTGCCATTTAAAATGCAAAAATAATATATAAATAGTTTAATTTTCTTTTCTTTTCTGAGCCGGGTCACATAATAAGTATATTCTTTGAAAATGCAACAACAAAAAAAAATCTTCATTTTTGTAAACCAAGCTTGTTTAAAATTACTCTTTGGGCCCAAATTTAGGTATTATTTAAAAATAGAGTTGTTATTTCTATATTTTGCAATGATAAGAGCAAATAATAAAAATACAGCATAATACATAAAAATAAAAACAATAAAAATATTAAAATAAATAAAAATATAAAAACATATAATATATAAAATATATTTTTATATATATATTAAAAATAAAATTAACTCCCCCAACCCATATTTTATACTATAATGGTGCAACATTAAATGTCATAGTTGTAACTGTTAGTATCTGAGAGTTGCAACATAAAGTTCTCCAAAGACATGAGGAATGAGCTTCATGACAATTAAAAATTCAAATTGAGTTTCAGGAATTATACCGTAAGAATCAAGTAGAAAACACGTTCATGCTAGTGATTTAGAACATTTTATGAGGAGCTCAAACTTGGCATACAAGCCTTGGAAAAAATGTGAATTTGGGGAAAAGAATAGGCTAAGAAATGTAAGGGTGTGTGGAAGGAGACTAGCTACTCCCTTGAGGGTGTCTGGTCAAAGACCTTTTCAACACAAAAGGGGATAATAAGAAAAGGAAGAAGCCATAAAAATATACAGACACAAACTTGACAGATGAAATATGGGAGGCACAGAGCAGAACACACCTCCTCAGGCACAGTAATTGGTAGACCATTATATTAATCCTCTCTTAACTATCTCTCTGTGTAATCTCACTCATGTGTCTTGCAAGGACTGGTGCCAGTTACTGGAGGGATTGCTGTATGCAGATTTGGTACCAGCAGCTAGGGTCAAACTGGGAGTGTGGCTGCCCCACAGTCTGTGGTGTCAGCTACTGGAGCAAGTGGTATCTCAGTATCCGCTGTCTCAGTGGCTGGGGAGTCCCTGCCTCTCTCGACTGGGATGTGTGTTTCAAAAAAAACAGCTAATGAGGGTGAGTGAGGTCAGTGAGGGGCTCAATGCTGGCAGCTGGAGCGGGACAGGCCCTGTGCCAGAACCTGGGGAACCAGTGTCTGCATTGTCCACAGACCATGGGTGGGTGTGGCGTGACTGTGCCATTCATCAGCAAACCTCAGGCTGGAGCAGCCAGCAAGCATGGGGGCCTGCATCTAGGTAGGGGGATTGGGCTGCCAGGAGGTCTGTGCTGGTATTGAGAGGACCTGCAGATCTATGCATGTGTATGACTCCAGAGTGCTCTGTGTGTGCTTTCACTAGTGTGTTGGGGAGATATGTGTGTGTGTGTGTGTGTGTCTGGGGTATATGCTCACCTGCACTATCAGTTGAACCTGCAAACCTGGGCAGAAATCCTGGTTTATGAGGCATATGAGGCTGGGATCCAGTGGTCAAACAAGAACAGTCCTGGTCCACACCTGCTAGAGAGAACATTTGCTCCTAACATTCCCTAGTAAGAACCCCAAAAAACCTTCTAAATAAGGGGAAAATATAGGACAACTCAGCTTGGAAAAGGTTTGTTGTGGAGAATTATAAAGCTATGAATGGTTTAAAGAAGGTGCATAGGGGCTGATAACTTTATCATATAAGAAGCAAGGAGCAAACAGCTGGACTTGGTGAAGACAGACTCTTCTTTCACATAATTCATGATGAAATTGTTGCATTTGTTGTCACAAGAATCTGTGGAGGCCAGGAATAAAAATGGATTCAAAGACAGATTAGACAAGCTCACAGAAGGCAGTTCCCTTGGTAGCTATTAAATGTGATGGACAGATGCAACGTCCAGCTCATGAAATCCCTAAACACTCATTGTTGGAAGCTGTGAGGCTATGCTTGGAGCATGCTATTCCTACTCTTGCTGATATAATTTTTCCCAAAGTATCTATTAGCAAACTACTGTTGGAAGCAAGACTGACCTATTTTGGCAATTTTTATGCCCTTATGTTACTGAGGCCAGAGCATTAATCTTGACTTGCCCTGAGTACTGCTATAAAAGCTTCAAATACAGTCCTCCAGTACTGAGAACAGATGTGTCCACCAGGTCTTTTGCCAGGGGATAATGTTTAGCTGTTTTGCGACAGCCTGAATTTAAACTTGTTCCTTCACCATGTGCTGTATCTGATTGTTGAATACATTCCTTTAAAAGACTGTGATGTAGGAAAAAAAAATGGAAGGCTGCCTTTTTCAAGTGGAGTCTTCTCAGGGCAAAAGATGAGATATCTGGGCAGCTGGATATGGAGGTGAGCACAGGGAGTTGGCAGAGAGAAGGGCACACTCTGCAGGATGCTCCAGTGACAGCCAGACTGGGAGGTTATGGAAAAGTGAGGTAGACTGAAGTACAGCCAAAGCTGTGATGGGGAGTAGGTTTTTCCCCATGGATCAGAGAAGAATCCCAGAATCACAGAATGGTTTGGGTTGGAAGAGACCTTTAAGGATCATCTAGTCTAAACCCCTGCAATGAACAGGGACATCTTCAGCTAGATTAGGTTGATCAGAGTCCTGTCCAGCCTGGCCTTGAATATTTCCAGGGATGGAGCAATGTATTGTAGAATGGGCAATGCATTGTAGAAGATAGAATTGGGGAATGTACTGTAGGAAGCCATTGTAAATTACTGGACTGAGAATGAAACTAATCTGTGAAGTACACAGGACTAGGGAGATTAAGTTTGTTGGGTTTTTTTTTCATCTCTCAGCATGTCAGAGTTTTTCTGGTTTAAATGTTAGATTTTTCTAATTTGAGTTCAAGTAAAATGCATCTTTTCAGATTCAGATTTGGGGGACCTAGGTGTGCTTACTATAGAAATAGTACATATTACATATAATTCATCTCAAAGCTTTGGCTCCATTGGAGTCCTGTCACATGGTTCAATGTGATTCGGACACTGTAAAAAAAAGATTAGCTGAAGGAAGCAAATCTAGACCATAGTTAATATGAGATTTATTAAAACTGCTGTTGTCTGAGCTAATTTTCATTTCCACTGGCTTGAGCTTCATTCATAGCACTACTTTTTTATAGTAACTGACTGTTCAAGCTGCATTAAACTATAGTAAACTATGAATGGCAGGCTATTGGTGTTGGCATAATATTATTTAGCAAATACAGAATCAGTGAATATGGTGAGCTGGAAGCGACCCACAAGATTCATTGAGTCGAACTTCTAGCCCTGCACAGGACAATCCCCAGAAGTCACACCACGTGCCTGAGAGTATCATCCAAACGCTTCTTGAACTCTGGCAGACTTGGTGCTGTGACCACTTTTCTGGGGAGCCTGTGCCAGTGCCCAGCCATGGTCTGGGTGAAGAACCTTTTCACAATATCCAACCTAAACCTCCCCGACACAACTTCAGGCCATTCCCTTAGGTCCTGTTACTGGCCAGCACAGACAAGAGATCATTGCCTGCCCCTCCTCTTTCCCTCAGGAGGAAGTTGTAGACTGCAATGAGGTCTCCCCTCAGTTTTGTCTTCTCCAGGCTGAACAGACCAAGTGACCTCAACTTTGTAGATAAATTCCAACATTATATGTCTTTGGAAACAAAACCCAACTTTTTTTCCCCTTTACAGTCTTAATTTGTAGTGAGGATGAGACTAGAAGTATATCTCTTTTGTACTTAGCAGTGACTTAAGCTAAGAAAAATATCTCTAGAAGACAGATTTTTGGAAAAGGAAGAGAAAGCTAATATATTTGTGCATGGTTTCAATACTGCCTGCAACTACAGTAAATAATTCTCATACTAGGGAGTCAGTTTAGTTTAGCAGACCTTCTCTTTGATTAGTCTGCATGTATATGAAGTGTAGCAACAGTCAGTCAAATGAGACTTGCAGCAGGGAGGATAGTGGTATGAGAGAGAACAGCAGCTACAAAAAGAACAAGCCAGCATCAATAGAGGAATGATATTTAGGAAAAGACATATTTTTGGACAGAAAGTCCCACATATGTTTTTAAAACAACGGAACCAAAAACTACATCAGTTTGCAGAACTGATCAGTGAAAAAAAAGAAGAGGGGAAGAAAAAAAAAGTGAATTATTGTTGTCAGGGACAAGGCTGCTGCTGTGGGAAAAGCTGATAACAGTATGTGTGTATTGGAATGAGACTGGAGAGAGAGGTTGCTTTGATTTTCATTTATTTTAATCTGAAACCAGGAAGTAGAATAATGAATTAGAGCATTAGAAAACTAAGCATTCTGGCATATCTAACTGCTGCTCTGAAAGCTCCTACTCTGTAATTCGTTAATTAGAAAGAGGTTTGACTGTGGAAACTTGATTCCAGGGTATGCAAGAAACTACACAGAGGTATAGAGTTAAACCTGAGAAACTGACTCCAAGTAGGTTTCTAAACTGCTCAATGAAGGGATTAGGGCAACAATAGCCAGGAGTGGAAATCCCTGATCTGCTAAAAGAAACCTTGGATTCAGAGCAGCTACAGACTGTGATGATGTTATTACTGCAGTTTGTCATGAAAGGAACAAAGAGGAGTAATATTTCTGAGATTATGGGATACAAAACCTCCTTATTTTTAATCTCCCAGTATTGCAGCAGCTACATGAAAAATGGAGGAAATTGATGTAATAACTAAGACAATGGCTTTCTTTCACTGGAAGTCTGTAGCTGCAGGGTGACTTGACAGTACCAAAGACTCATGAAATACACGTAAGGCAGGAGAATGCTTATGGCCTTTATGATATGTTTACATGGCTCTTGATCTGAATTTTATAAGCCCTCCTGAATTTGCTGACCATCCATTGACATGGGAATATTTGCACTGAGCTCAGCTGTGTGGTGCGTACACATCCAGTAGTTTCCTGGATGATGGAAAAGACTTTCTAGAGGAAGTAATTTAAGTCTGGCTGAAGAAAAGCTACTAGTTAAAGAATAAAGGCGTGTAAATTCATGGAAACACAAGTGGACTTATTTTTAATAATGGTAAAAATATCTTATTCAGGAATCTGATGGCTTGTTCATAACGGAAAATTTTGGATCAAGATTCAACATCTTTCTAAAGGTACAGACACCAACTGTAAAGCTACAAGCACCAGATTGCCTGGGGTTACTGATTTGATGCAGGAAAGGATGGGTGAAATTCAGTGGCATATTATGCAGGTCAGATTACATTAGCCCATTAATGCCTGTTGGCTTTAATATCCTTGAATCTATAGAACTTTTCGCAGTAGAGTAGCTAACATTGCTGATATTTTAAGGGGTCATCTTCAGATTTCAAAAAATGGGGCAGTTTATCCATGTGTTTGCTGTTCTCTTAGCAAGCATGAAGGTCAGAAATTTTATTCTGAAATATAAAGTCTTTCCTGATATAGAAAAAGGTCCTTGTTCTAGAAAGGAAGAATTCCTACCCCACTATTGTTAAGTGTGATGTAAAAATGAATTCTATTTTGGGGGGAAAGACTTTATAAGAATGTCATGGCTTGTCAGCTGTACAAAAGTCAATACATATTAAGTCAATTAAGCCTGGAGTGACTATTAGGGTTTCGTAGCAAGCTAACTCTATCTTGGAATGGTATGCACAGTTGAATGCATCTCTGAATTAGTAAAGGGCCTGTGTATATATGGGGCTCCTACAAAACATGCACGTGGCCATAGACAGTGCTGACTCCCTGAACTTTGATTAATCATGGGAAGGATATGGAGATATAAATTGGAGATAAAATAAGTCCAGTCAAGCTAATTGTGAATGTATCTTACAAGGGGTTGGTAGTTAAAAGCAGACAAGAGCAGTCTAACATACCAGTCCATAGTGTGTTGATGGCAACAGAAGCCAATGTGTCTTAGCCAGGCTGGGAGGGTGTTTCTCAAATATGACACTAAAGGAATATAAAGCAGTACAGGCATCCACTGTTGTTTGGCATAGCTATGGTGTGGCATACTTTTATTCCCTGCAGCAAATGAGAAGCAGGGGTGTTCTTTTGCATTCTCCAACTTCATTTGCTCTTGGAGAAAATAAATGCTGTGTTCAACCACCAGACACATCTATCTTTTGACAATAAACAAAATATGTATTCCCTGTTTCTTTATAATATTAAAAATTATTATTTTAATTCCAGTATAATTTACTCCTCTAAGCCTTTGTGTAAATTGTTAATGTCAGAAGTAAATGTACTTATTTTGCTTGATTTTCAGCACACCTGAGCTGACTGTAAAGCAATTTTGATAACAAATTGGTCGTGTTGCCATACCTAACAGATACCAGTGGCAGGTGTATCCCATAAGATTGTGCTATGTGTGTCTGCAGACATATGCATCATTACTTTTGGAGAAGTAAACTGTTCAGTGTCCTTGGAACATAGGTGTATGTGTGACTAAGTTATGCTAATAAAACGTTAAGGTGTGTTATCAGGAAGCCACAGCCTGAAGACCATTGAAGAGAAATGGGATTCTAACATAGGCCTACAGAAGTACAAGAGCAGGATGATACAAGAGCTTTAGAATGCAAGCATAGGCAGATAACAGAGCTCCCCAGGCTATAAACACAAATCACAGCCAATTACAGGTCACTAAAGGAATACAACCTCAGGAGCTGGGTAAAACTGGTTCTAAAGATAAAAAAGAGAGCAAAAAATCACTACATGCCACACAAAAAGAAACTCATGAAATTCAGTTATAGCATGGAATTGGAGCAAGTGGGCTGTGTTAGCAAACATAAATATACCCCCAAGCAAACCCAAGAGTGACAAAGAACAATATGCTCTCTTACCTACTCCCACCTTCAAATCTCCCATTGGTTTCATACTGCGGTGCTGGTGTCTCACTGGACCGTTTCACCTTCTTGAGACAGACTGGTCCTACCTACCCTAACATCATGAGCAACTTAAAAAAGGTTGAGCATAACACCAGAGCAAGGAGGAGATATCAGAAAGTTTGGTTACATGATTTAGACTTTATCATTAGTAGGAACGAACTGTAAAAATTTGAGCTGTGTTAGTGTTATTGGAGTGGATAGATCTTAGATTAGATTGCCAGTTCTTTATTCAGGCTGCCTAACAATAAGGTCTTGGTTCCGCATATTAAGTGCATTTCTTTAGCTTACTGAAATACATGGGGTGCTTGGTCTTGTACTCGCCCATGAGACTTCATAGTAATTTGTATGCAATAAATATTGTGGGGTGCTAAACTTAGACACTAATACTTTCAAGTTTTCATTCTGAATGGGAAAGTCTATCATAAATAGAGGGAAGGAAGAAAACAAATGCAAAGGAAGCATAGAATTAAATTTTTAAAAAAGCAACACAAACTTCAATTGATTTTCCATTGAAAAACCACCCCATGCACTTAGGTTTAAGTCAGGGAACTAAATAACTTTTCAAAATTATTGAGAGTTTACATTGCCCTAAGAGTACTATATTGTATACCTTCTCAAAGCTGCTCTTTTGTGCCTCCTGGTACACATTTGAAAAACATTACGATTGTTTTAGAGCCCTTGTCTTGATCTGAACATAGTCAACCATGATTGAAAGTGATTGAATCAGTGTGGCTTAATGGATCAGCTGAGCCTTGGCAGCTGACGGTGAGCCTGTTGTTGCAGGCACCTGCTGTGCTCATAAAAATAAAACCTGCTAAGTTTAGCCATCCTTTTGGTGGATGTAAGTAGGAATAGAGGAGAAAAGGAGAATTGAAATGTGATTAACTTTTCTGAAACTAGTTTGACTTTGACATTTCTATTTATGTATTTTCTTTGAATATTTATTTCACTTAGAGTATGAATGTTTAGTTCTTATAGTAGTATAATGAAGTCCTGCTAACTTTGTTTGCATCTTAAACTGCAATGAAAAGTCTAAAGAACTCAACCATGCAATGTATTTTTTGAAAATGTCTCTAGTTTATCTTGAAAGTTTTCAGCAAAATGTGATTTAGCTAGTTTCTAAACATAAAAGATCTTAATTTATATTGAAATACAAATGCAATGATTGCACAATATTAATAATTCTCTGGTAACACATAATAAAATATGTATTTTATAATTTTAGTGTACCTAAACTACATCTTCTTATCTGAAGCTCTTCCTTATTACAGTAGACATGCAATAGTTTTATTATTCAACTTACCATTTCTGAGATTGTTTCCATTTCTCATACTATGTAACAAAAGCATATTCTGTAAGTTTGTAACTTGCAAGATTTTATGAAAAAAGGAAAGAAAAGAGAATTTCTGAGGAGAAAAAAAAAAAAGTACTTTTTGTGCTGACAGACTAGTCTTGCTGAGTACGTTGAGTCTGTGACCTTTTAGGCAAGTCAGTCTGTATGGGTGTTTGCATTTAGATGTGAAATAGTTGTGGGAAAAAGTGATGAAAGAGGTGAAGCTTCATGTTTAAAGAAAACCAAACCAGTGCAGCTTTTTAGGGTAATAATTTTCAAGATACGTATAGGGAGCTAAAGAGTCAGATAGGCTACTTAACTTATTTTTTTAGAGCAAGTAAGCTTTAAATCTTTGAATTCAGTGGGAGTTACTACATATTTGCAAACCTAGTACTTTTGCTACACATTCAGTTACTTCCACTTCTTTCCCTGAGGGTTTTCTGCCTGGCTGCCTTTCCTTGGTTTGTCATTGAAGGATATGGGGAAATTGCTCACTGTGGGTGGATTTAGATATGAGGTAACAAACAATTAACATCTTGGCAAAGATAAGATGGTTTCCAACAATGTATTTTCTAAACATCAAAAAGGGTTTCCAACAAAATATAACCTGAAAGATCTAATTTCTTTTAAAAATTCTTTTAAATACTTGCAACCCAACCTACTTATTTTGCCTAATTTGACCTTAATATGAATACACTACTCATTTAACTTATTTAGGCATTTTCTCTTAACAAATCTATGGATATTTCATGCTTTAAGTCTTTTCTTGTTAAATTATTCTCTCCGTACCCTCATAATCCTTTCATGCTTTTCATTTCCTAAGTTTTCTAATGTTTATTGGGCTGTGCTTCTTAGAGTTTAATATACTAGCCTAAATTCTATTAGTTTTGTAGAAAGAAATATTTTTTCTTTCCCGTAAGTCAAGATGTAAATGCTACTCAAAGTTACATTGTCTTAGCTGTGCAATATGTTATTGTGTAATTCACACTTTATTGTCCTGAAATAATATTGGTATTATAGTTTCTTTTTTCATGTTTTGAAAAACAACTTAATCTAGTTTCTTCATCTGCTACCTATTCAGTTGAACCTAAGGAAATTCTATACTGCATTTCTGTGCCTTTGTTATAGAAAGGTCATTTACTACACTTCCCAATTTATTATTACCTGCTAATTTAATTATTGTGCTGTTTAACCTCTTCTTGATTGCTAATGAAGATGAATGTCTTACATTTTTTCCATCTTTAATGCTGATGATAAATGGTGTGTTAAAACAGTACAATCCAGCACAGATCTTGCAAAGTAACCCTGAAGTTCATTTCATTGATATGTATCATTATATTATTACTCCTCTGCTTGTGTTTTCTGTTTATTTCCAGGACAGACTGACTGAACATCAACAGATAGTCCAAAAATACTAGCAAAACTTTTGTAAAATTCAAAATTGCCTCCATGTGTTTGTATCCCATAATGTACTGATTTCATTCCACATAATAGATGTTTAATAAAGCAAGAGTTTATTAAGCTCAGTTGATGTCTGTAATACAAGTAAATTTTAGGTTACCTAATAAATTTTCTAGACCTGAAGTGAAGTTTCCCAGGCAATAACTGTCAGGTAAAAACTGTATTTGTTTTTTGAAACGCTGGTTCTGTGTTAGTTGTACCTCAGATTACTCAGCAGCTGCACTTTTCTACATGCGTCCTCCAATATCCGCTAGTAGGATAAGGTATTCATTTGCTAGCTGTGTAGCTCATGGATTTGCTAATTTACTGCCTCCCTGTTTTCTTGTATTCTTGTTCCTGCCCCTTGTTTGTCAATATGCTTATTTTGCAGTTGTCAGTTTTCTCTTAATTAGTAAATCAAGAAGGATACATAGAAGGTAGTTCAGCCTTTCTATTGCAATGCATAGTTTTTGATTCCCTCACCATGAGAGTGCCTCTAGAATATTCTGGTGATGTCAGTTGATTGGCACTGTGACTTCTCTTGAAGAAATAAACGACTGCTCTGGGATGTTTCCTTCCCAGCTTTATTCTTTCTCTCATGAAGCTTTCCCCTTGCAGATTTCTTCCAAGAGTAAGCTACAATGCACTAGTTACATGTGCCAGGTAAGCTGAGAAACAGCTAGCGTAAATTCTCTGTTGGAGCTAGGATATGAGAAATGACAAGACCCTTCCTAAGTAGCATGCTGCCCACAGAGAATCCATAGAAGGAAGGGCCGATATAAGTAGTTTGCTATCTTTGTGAGAAACAGGAAAAACAGAAGCTGATAAGAAATTCTTTGAAGTATTATTTGAAATATTATATTTGAAGTATTTTCCCAATTCATCTGGCCTGTGTTGAGATTTGTGATGATGTCCATTTTCTGCAGGCACCTACCAGTCAAGGTTCCTGAGCTGGATGCCTTTTGTTGTTGTTATTGTGAAGGGGTACAGGTCATTATATCTAGGATGTCTAGGTTCTCTTGTCTACTTTAGGCATTTTTATAGTCTTTGGATAGAAAGAAAAAAGCAGCTTTTTCACAGTACTCATCAAAACAGGACCCTATCTGACATGTTCTCTCTAAAAAGCATATTTTATTTTATAATGGACATAAAGCCTAGGAGCTACAGTACATGTCGTGGGCATCCTGCTATAGAGATATATCTCTAGCAAACATTGTATTTTGTAATATTCCTAAACTCAAAGTGGTTTAATCGGATTTAAAAAGCACGATATAAGATTAGCTCTTAGATCACTGTCATGATTCAGCTTATGAAAAAGTGTAAGGATTCACTAGCTGTGGGAAGGCCTTGAGTTAAAATAATCCAGAGGGTAAAAATTATTAGTTGCATCTACAAATGGCATCACATCAGAAACAAAGTGATTATGTTCTTAACTCTGAACAATCCACTAGCTTTAAAGATAAGTCCAGTAGTACTGGTTTAATCAAATGTCACATTGATGCTGGCAATAAAGTTTGTTATCAAAGTGCCTTACAGAGCTTCATTTATGAGAAAAAAAAATATAAAAATCAATGAAATCAAATGTTAAAAGAAGGCATAGTGTTTGCTGCTGGCTTTTCATGGGCATCTCCACTCTTATTAGTACCTTTGTTCTGGGGCAGTTTTATATGGACTCTGGGAAATTAAACAGTGCCAATCAATGAGAACAGTATGTGCTGTGTGAGATTTATGACTCATTAGGTTTTTGAAGTAAAGCTAGGTCCATTAACACCAAAGACATATGTATGGGTAACAGTCCTGCAAGTGCTTATGAACCTAAGTTGAAAACCACCATTCTATAGAAGGAAGATGTATCATTTTCAGTTCTTGTCCTTGAATTCACATGCAGTGTTACAGAGATTAGGAAGTCATGTTATGGCAGCTTTAATTTTCAAAATGTATGTTTCTATTTAGATGATTTAACAAAAACATTGTCTATTTTCCAAAAGCAGCCAAAACAGCAGCTTTTGCAAGATTTAGAAGCATTTAATAGAATATGAAAAGCAGGGATTACTTGTATATCAGAGAAATGTCAATTATACTTCTGTTTGGAATAGTAGGTAAGGATTAATAGTAGATTTTTGCAAATGCTCAAGTGGGATTGAAAACACAGTCTGATAGTCAATTAAAAGAAATTAGATCATTCTGAAGAACCATCAAGTACCTCTGAAACTACATGCCTGTTCTTTTAAAGCTTCTCCTTCAATCAGCTCACAAGATGTGCCATTTGAACAGACTCAGGTATGCTAATAAGCATTTCAGTTTAAAAGTTTTAGTCAGCAGTTTTAAAATATTCAAAATTCAACTCATTGAAATTGCTTTCCTAAGATTTAATGGCATGCTTGGGAGCATTCATCACAAAGCTTTTCCACAAAGGATCATACAGTGTGGTAGCTTATTCCTTATTTCAGATCATAAAGCAATACAATAAATAATATGAGGTGAGTTGATTTCACATTAGTTTGTGCTGTTGAATGTTTCCTCCTATAGAAGCAGTTGCTCTAGTATTCAGCAACAGAAAGTGTCCTCAAAGTAATGTTCCAGCTCCCCAGCTGCTGTAAATTTGCAGAGATTCACAGACTGCAAATTCATTCCAAGTCCCACATAGTTCATAGAATCCTAAAAGTGTGATACAGTGAGAGAGTCCAGACAGTTAAACATATTCAGAATTGTATTTTTAAGGTTTTCTGGCAGTCTTGTCTGTCACAATATCTAACCTCATGTTTATTACTTTCAGTAGAGAACCAAAGCAATACCTCAGTTTTCAAAAAGTTTTGGAATTATCTGAAGATGAAAACTGCAATTTACCCTTCTCTGCACACAGGATCAGATTAAAACCTGAAACATAATTTGTTTGTTGAAATTTATTTTTGGTCATTTCAAATTGCAAGGAAAGAATATAAGTCCGCTAAGCATAGTACAACTATTTAATTAGGAGAAAAATATTTTTCTTCCTGTTCCTTGCACTTCATCAGGACTGTTTAGAGTGACTTTTAGCCACTTCACATTTATTTGTGAATGGGGTGATGATGTTAAGAGCTGTAAAGTAATTTATTTTATATTTCTAGAACCGTGCCAATTAACTGATACTGTAAGGTGAACTGAATGAATGACAATAGAGTGTGGGAGCAGAAGTAATGTGTACTTTGTTAATCAAACATAGTAGAGTAAGTAGAGACTAGACGTCTTCCACTGGGCTGAAACCTTGGAAAGGTGGTGCCAGTTTGTTTGCTAATGACATCCTGGTCTAAGGTAGTCTAAAATACAGTGCAGCTGGTGAACAGTGAAATAAATGAGTGAGTGAAAAGCAAATCACTCCTGTTCCAGTGTGGGAATCCCCTCTCCAGACACGGGAGGTGCAACAGGCATTTCTGTCCTTTGTCCCTAATCCCCACAGGCAGTGCACTGAGTCTGTCTGGGATGGAGTCAATTTTCTTTATATGGTGCTGGTTTGGATTTGGGATTAAAACCACCTGATGTTTGGCTATTGCTGAACAGTACCTGCAGACCATTGGAGGCTTTCTCTTTTTTTCTCTCTGGTCCCTCCCACACCAGTGAGTAGCCAGGGGTGGGCAAGAAACTGGGAGGGGACACAGCTGGAACAGCTAACTCTAACTGTTGAAAAGGATACTCCTTATAAGAAGATGTCATGCTTATCAGTAAAACGAGTAGGAAGAATTAAGCGTGGGATTTGTCTTCTAGTTTTTGCTCAGAGACTAGCTGGACATTGGGTTGTGGAAAGATGCACTTACATCACTTGTTCTTACATCACTTGTTTTTTCCCTCTTTTCTTCACTCAAACTATCTTTATCTCAATTAATGAGTTTTTTGCTCTTGCTCTTCCTATTCTCTCCTGATCCTGCTGTGGGCAGGGAGTGCATGAACAGCTGAGTGGGTGTTTAGCTGCAGTCTGGGGTCAAACCACAACAGAAAGCAAGCTGTAACAATATTGAAAATGTCACTCTGACCCAGTTCCTAATCAGGCTGCTAGTGAAATGTGACATGGCTAAAGAAACACGTTAGGGTCCCTCCTGCTGCACCAACAGGTCTCAAACTATTCCACTTTCTCATCATGCTCTTTGTCTCTACTGTTTTTTTAGCACAGTTCTGAAAACTGCAATCAATTCCTTTGAGTTGTCTGAGCTCTGTTAAAATCGATCAGTGTAAAAATACTGATCTAAAATTTAGATGTTTTCATGCAGTTCATTTGCCCTTGCTGAGAGCTGATAAAATCAGGCTGGTGAATGGTCCCTACTGCTCTCAGCAAAGGCAAATTTGGCTTTCACTCTCATGGCATCACTAGACTGCATTGACCAAGTATAACGCATTTTCAGCCCAGATATCAAATGTGGTGGTGGCAGGCGCAGGACTAAAGAGCATGTTACTTTACATGGTCTAAGAAAGCATTATCCCGAAATATAAGCTGGTGCCTCTGTATTGTACGTTGGTTTATTTTGGTTTTTTTGCTTGTTTTTCTTTTTTTTTCTTTTTTCTTTTTTTTTTTTTTTTTTTGGAAAAAACAACCTTGGGGGAGAGGGGGANTTTTTTGTTTTTTTTTTTTTTTTTTTTAAGGGAAGAACCGACCTGGAGGAAATGGTGATAACACAGAGAGAATTGAGAAGATCTAACAAAGGTATTTAGATAGGAGCAGTGATATGGGGATCTCTCATTTCAAACGCCCTAAGTCCAAAGATATTAAAGAACTAAAATATTCAACTAGTTTGTTTCTTAGAGTGTGCAGGCAATACCTTTATGAACTCAGCTGTCAAGAGAAGGCAGAGGTCACTTTTGTTGCACTGTCAATGGCCAAAACAAGAGTACAAAAGTACAAAAGAAAACACAAATTCTGGGCTTTCTTTTATAATAGAACCTTCTATGTTTCAGAAATAATCTGATCTCTACCAGAGCAACAGTAGCTAAGTATCTAGTATCTACAAGTATCTAACACCAAGAGTCTTCTGTGTCTTCTTAAAAGGCCCCTTTTATTCCAGCCAATGCTACTTTTCTCTGCTACAGTAATCCTTGAGGAAGCTGTGTAGTGCAAGACTTTATTCAGTCTACAAAACTAGCAGAACACTTTTACACTTGGTTGGGTCTCTTTGCATCAATTGTCTACATTTGCACTCCTGTTTAGAACACACTCAATTTAGCCTTGAGGCAAAACAGCAAGTCATATACTGACAGCATGTCTTGAGATCTGTGATGGGGTCTTCCTGGATGTCTTCTGAAGTTAAATCCTAGGTGCATCTAGCGTGCCGCAATCACATCTGCTGTGAGGAGAGCCCCAGCAGCTGCTGTGCAGGCTGCAGAGGACAACACTGGCACATCTGCCTGCATCTGCCACAAGGTGCAGTGGGACATTCAGGCTGCAGGATCTGAGTGATACCTGCTTGTGCTAGATCTGGATCAATCTCAGGAGCAGCCTGGGCACTAATGAGTAATACCGTTCAGGTTTCTCTGTGCTTCAAAGTTTTTCTGGCATAGACTTTAGCTGACATATGACTATGCTGCGAGCCACTCAGATAGACCCAGTGTCATGGGCAAGCACTGTTCCTCCAGGATCACTTATATATTTGTAATGAGAGTTTAGTGTTTGAGATTATTTGTTGGCCACTGGATAGCACAATTATTACTCTCTCCTCTTGGAAGTTCTACAACTGTGCGTATTTACCTGGTATATTTTCCAATGTCACTGTTAAAATAGTTTGTAAACTTGTTTCTGGGCAGTTTTCATCATCTCCAAATGGAGATATACTGTTTTTGTGACTGTATAAACTGCAGCAGTACTTAAATATAGAGATATCAGCAAAATCCTGATAATTGTAGGTTAACCTTAGATAGCTTCATGATGTCTTCACAAATTTAACAGACCAACAGCTATAAGAGACAAAAAAATCCCAAAAAAACCCCCAACAGTAAACCCCGAAGTCAGCAGGTTCAGAGTGGGTTAGATCACTATAATGATTTCCACAGGTGGCAGCTGATGAAAACTGAGCACAAACTGGATAGCAATGTGCCATTGTGACAGGCATGGCCGTGCACAGTCAGCTAACCCAATTGCATCTGTGATGAAATATTTAAGCAGGGGAAAGAAACCCCAAAACAAATTATTGTGCAGGTTTATTGTGACTAGAGAAGAGAGGAGTGAGAATTTAGGAGAGAAGCAACTCTGCAGACACCAAGGGCTATGAAGGAGAGGAAGGAGGTGCTCCAGGTGTCAGAGCAGAGGTTCTCATGCAGCCTGTGGTGAAGACCATGGTGCTGTAGCCTGTGGGGCAGCAGATATCCACCTGCAGCCTGTTGAGGAGCCCCTCTCTGAAGCAGGTGGTTGTCTGAAAGATGTCTGTGACACTGTGGGAAGCCCATGCTGGAACAGGCTCCTGTCAGAGTCAAACTATCACATGTTGTCACTTGGTGTTAAAGGGACTGCAGAGGAAGAAAAGATAAACCAGATGTAGATTATTCTTGGGGAAAACTTTTTTTTAAATCAAATTGTAAAACACATGCCCAAGTGTGATGTTATTCTGTCCAAAAACTGTCTGAAGAGTTAATTATAGACTGTTACATGAGAGCTATGCTTGCTTATTTTGCTCTCTTTTGGGGATTTGTATTCAGACTTCTGAAGATGAATTTCTCATGTCAAGTGGTGCACACCAGAAAGTAAATTTTATTTTTCAAATTTGGCACTAGTTTTCATTAGCAGAGTCACTCATGTGTCCCATTAAAATGTGGATTTATTATTTATGCTTCTTGTGAGAGGATTTATTTCAATATTTCCGGGAGCTCAGAGAAGCTGCGCAGGTGCACTAAAATCTGATGCAAAAGCAGGTAAAGTGCTTTCAAATATGTGATTTCTGTTTCTGTCTTTTCCTGCCTCTCTGCTCTTTTCCACCAATTCTGAGATGTTGCCTGAACCTTAATCTACTTATTTATGCTGTATACCTAAATGTTTACTAATGTTTACTAATTGATCCTGATTATTTTTCATTTCCTATAACTTCCTCCATCTTAATAAACTGAAGATATCAACATGTTCTTAACTGGACAAAGAAATAAATCAGGTTCTCGTTAATCTTCAGTATAGACGATGTGGATCCCTAACTTTGAAAGTAGTAGGAGAGACCTACACCTGTGTGAAGAGGTGCTTCCAACTGGAAGACTTAGACGAGAAACTGAGTTGTTTCTCTGAAGGGAGAAGGTGTTAATCACCAATGTGAGATTAAAATTAGAGATTAAGACACTTAAAATTACAGTTATACAGATCAGTGTGGTCCAAACTTCTGTTATAGCAAACAAATACCAGGAAAGCCAAACAGTGGAGCCTAGAGAGATAATTAGGTCAGCACATGCTCAATAGGAACTTCATGATGAGCTGAATTGTTTTACTGGCTGTATCGCTTATGGTGAGAATTGAGACAGTAAATTTGTGTGTAGACATCGATGCCTCAGAGTAGATTTTAGAAGTAGTTGTGTAATAAATGTAGATTTTAATGTAGCTGTATTATATCCCTTACCCTGTAGCATAATGTTTACACATACTCAACCCTTTTATCCCATTCCATATCAATCCCTCTAAATTCCTTCAGTGTGTTTAGTCTTCTTTTCAAGGTAGAATTGTAGAAAAACCTGGACCAGAAGATATCACACAGACACAGCAATCTTCAAGAACTTTGGAGGAGCCCCAAGGACTATATGTGCTATGAAGAAGATGAAGATGAGGAAGAAGAGGTCCCAAAGACCCCAGACCTAATTCCTGAAGGGGCGTGTCAGGGGGCACAACCAGGGATGGACAGATCTGGGATTGGATTATTATAAAATCATAGAACCACTGTCTGGGCGTGCAAATGTCACGTGTAATTCCTCTGGCCTCAGGCCTAATTAAAGGACCTACTCTCTTTATCTAGTACACTAAATTGACCTGTAGGTTTTTTCTCTGCAGTCTCTCTTACGGCAACAACATTAAAATTTATATTTTTTAATTTGGAATTATTTCAACATGTTCCAGTTACCTAAATATAGAGTCTTAGTTCCATTAGACATGGCCCAAGCTAACCAAGGCACCCATACAGCTCTGCCATGTAGCTTGTCCCCATGTCCCCTGCCTGCTACACTACACTGTATGTCTCTTTCCCTACAGGCTTGGCCAGCAAATAATTTTTAGTTTTCAATGTGATTTTCTTCTGTTCTGTTTGTTTTGTATTTACTCTGGATTAGAACACCAAAAAAAAAATAATTGTCAAACTCTTTCAAATCTTCAAAGTTCTCTTCTGGGAAACTGCTGGGATTTCTCAGTATCAAGGCCAATGTCATGCCATTTTCCCAGGGAAGTTCTGTGGTCTGGGGATCTTCTGGTGCACTCTGCAAATTTTAAAAATTTTAGGGTTTTTGATAAAGTCATATAGGAGTTATTAGAGCCCTCTGGCTTGGTACATATTGGAGAGAGCATGTCTTCACTAACCTGAAGTTTTAAGACTCTTTCTATATTATTAATTTTTTTATGACAGGTAGGGTCAGAAAGCCACCACTTCCACGTTACTTAGTTCTGTAGAACATAGATGGTAAATACAGACAATGTTGCCTTGCAATCTTGCCTTCAGTGCAATGAAAATTGTCCCCAAGACATTTAAAAAAAGAAATTTTGGGCTTGATGGACACAATATTTTTACAAAAGTTATTCTCCTTTGAAGTTTCCAGGTACCTCTATTTCCACAGCAAGACAAGTTTTCTCCATTCTAGTTCTGCATTGACCATAATTTAAGAAATAATCTGATTTTTAGTTATTACAGTTGAAAATAGTGATTAGAGTAGAAGAAAATCTTAACAGAAATGTAGCATCACATTTGTTTTAAATTATTTCATGTGCCTAGGCTGGCTTTGCAGATGAGTGCTGCTTCTTCCAGCCTGCTACAAAAAATAGCTTTAAATAGATTTTAGCCTTTTACTTTTTTTTTTTTTAATCTGTTGTAAGCCTGGTATAGTCCAAGAGAAAGATAAGAGATGAGTGGAAGAGAATGTGGAAGGATTTATGCATCTCAAAGATTGCCATGCCAGAAAAAACATTTTTCTATGTGCTGTTAACTTTCAGAAGCTTAGTAGGCTGAGTATTTATTTGAAACATTAATGCATAGTACAATCTTACTGTTGTCATAAGTAAAGGCCGTCAGATATTTGAGTCCCAGATGCTTTCTTCGTTCCAGCAAAGTGCTGCAGTGGCAGTTCACCATGTCAGTTGACTCAGCTCCTGGAATCATCAGTGCCATTGGTATCAAATATGTTAAACACTACAGCAGATCCCCTTGTGAATAGCAACTGCAAATGGGAATGGTATTAAGATAAAACCCTTGTGCCATTTATAGATTAAAATGAATTTTTTTGTTATTCTTTTTGCTACTTCTATAATCTTTGCTCTCAGAAGAGTAAATTAAAGGCAGTGGCCTAAATTTCAGAAGTGATTAGAAACTTGGTGGTTTACTTTCAGGGGGTCCAACTGCTTTTACCCAGGATGGAATGAATTTCTGTGAAAGTACCTGCCTTCCCTGCAAAGTGTGACACTAGTTTTCACTAACATGGAATTTCTTTTAAACTAAACTCTTCTGGGAGCACGGGTTTTAGATGCCCTTTTTTGAGTATGTTTTCTGCCTCAGGATTCCTATACAACAAAATCAGACAACTGAGCACACAAAATCTCTGTTGGACTCAAATAACACAATGTTCAAGAAATCTTCTTAAGTTTATAATCCTTGAACCATCCCATTCACCCTCTTACAAACACAAGCTGTTCCACTGATAGTTTCTTTTCCATGTTAGTCCATTACTATGCTAGTGGGAATGATTTCTATGTCACTTTTGTCCTTGTTCGCCCCCAACAACTGGCATGTCCTAACACCTCAAAAGCCCCAAAATATGTAGTTCTAGCCAGTAATGCACACTCTGCATAGATGTCTGGCCAGGAGCATGACATTAATAATTGACAGTATTTATCCCAGCTATTCCTTAGGCCCAAGAACTGTAACTGGTGCCATCCAGGTGAAGTTCCACACTGGCAGACTCTGTTCATCAACATACTTCTATATGGCTGCTGCTCAAGGCCTTTCTGCTGAGACAAGACTCGTGGGCTGTGGGATTAGGTGACTGCAGGTGGGAGGAATGAACAAGTCTTAATGAGAAAGGTCTCTTTAGTTTTCCTGTGGAGAGTTCTCAGCAGAGTGAGGAAAGGGAAAAAGGATATAGAAGTGAAAGAGGCATATTAGAGAAGTGCAATTAGGTAACAGAGACTCAAGCAATTGAAGTGGTTGGTTTAATACTTGAGATTTCCTTGATCAGCTTAGAACTAACGCATGGTTTTCCTAAAGAGCGTGAAATTGTAAATGTTTCTTTTGCAGCTAAAGCACAGTGCTGGTGACAACCCTTGTAGGGCTGGTGTAGGATGCACCACAAGATGCTCTGTGACACTGGCTTCTGGAAAGGTATGCCAAAGTGCTATATGTCAGTCAGCACATACCTTGGGGGGCCCAGAGCACTCATCCAAAATAGACCCACAGTGACACAAGGTAGTCGCTGTGTCAGAGAAATTATAGAGAACACAGACATAGGTTGTAAAAAAAAAAAAAAAAAAATCTTATTTGCCAAGTGCCAAGGATAGAATATATGTAAACAGTACAGTCCATAGTGAATATTTCTGCTGCCTCTGACAGTTTAGACAAGAGGATGCTTTGCTGTAGCTTCCAAGGCTCTAAAGCCAGTTCAGAAGGGAGCCAGAGGACAGACAGGGTATGCTTAGCTGGTTGTAAATTATCTTCTCATTTCTTTGGCAAATAAGTTGATATATAAGTGTCCATAGGACAAAAATGCAGGAGCTGCCTAAGCTCTTCTAAGATAGTAAGCCTTTTATAATATAATCTGTTTTCAACTTTGTAGTTTCTGACTTTACCCTTTCCTGGTCACACATATAGTTCTTATCTGAATAAGCTTCCTGAGCAACACATATGATGGATATCCAAACTGAAATTCTGACAGCTTCTCTTTACCCTCCTCCCTGACTATTCATGCTTTTGTCTCCTTTTTAGGGAGTATGTGGTATTTGGTTTTCAAATAATACATTTAAATTTCAAAGCACTTATAGAAAAAGAAAAGGAGTACTACAGATTCTCAAAACTATAGTGACAAAAAAAGAGAAGATGACTGTTTCCAGCAGACATCTGGCCCTTTATTAAGTTTAGAAATGTTTGCTGCTCTGTGCCTTTTGACTGACACCACCAAGGAAGCAGCATTTTCTAATTGCTATCTGCCTATCCTAATTTTGTGCTGATGTAAACCACTGCCACTAATTATCTTATTACAAGAATTTTTTTTCTCTCTCTCTCCAAATCCCTCCCTAATTAAGACCTTGTTCTTGCTAAAATCCACCCTACATCATTTATTTCCCTTGTTAGTAGCTTGCTATCCCCTCTCTTCTTCTACAATGCTCTTAAATCTTTTGTGTTGATGTTGACAGTATCTTCAGTTATAAATTGTTTGGGGGCAGAGAGGGTAGTTTCTGGCTTTTTCTTTTTTTGCTAGCATGCTGAAAAGGTGGCTTTCAGGGCCACAAGGACTTTCAAATATGGAAGGTTTTCACAAACATCATTCTATGAATGACAACTGTAATAAAATTAATCAAATGCAAAAAAGTCTAGTTCTATATGAACTGATTTTATTTTTATTTTTACTTCTCAATCTTAAATCTGGAAAGGCTAATTTCAGGAAGATTGGAGAAAAAATCATCATGTGCAGGAGTTTTAAATGAAGATGAAGCACTGGAAATGAAAGCATGAAGAGTGAAGAGATAATTGTGCTACCCTTATACACAAGAAAACACTAGTAAAGACAGTAGAGACTTTCTGAGTATTGAGCAAATATTGGTTAGTACCTGGCAGTACTTTCATCATGTAAATGTGCAATACTTAAAACACAGATTTAGTAGGTTCCTCTAGGATGATGCAGCCTAGAGCAAGACTACAATGCTATTCTAAAACGTTAGCACGAACTTAAAGTTTCTGTAATTCGGTACAGAAAACACTGTTAAGGCTGTCCCACTCTATAGAGATGGGAAATCTTTGCTGGTCACTAAAACATATATAATCTTGAATGTAGAAAGACATTATGACTACTTTTGTTGTTCACTCTAGGTGTTATACACTCCGTGTATGATGTGCTACTAATTTCAAGCATTGTTCCAACCACAGAGTCACAGAATGGTTTGGGTTGGAAGGGACCTTAAAGATTACCTGGTTCCAATCCTGCTGCCATGGATAGGGACACTTTCCACTAGTCCAGGTTGCTCAGAGTCCCATACAGTCTGCCCTTGAACAATTGCAGGGATGGAGTATCCTCAAGTTCTCTGGGTAACCTGTTTCAGTGTCTGACCACCCTCACAGTAAAGAATTTCTGCCTGATATCTAATCTAAACCTACCCTCTTTCAGTTTAAGGACACTTTTGTCCTACCTCTACATGCCCTTGTCAAAAGGCATGTTTATCCCCTTTGGGGTTATAGGGGACAGATCACCATTTGACTTAAATAATTTTCAAATTTAATCACTATTAATCTGAGTGCGTTTTGTTTATGTGCCAAAAGTTGAGTAGTAGATGGGCTTTAGGGGTTGTTTCTGACAGAAGACACCAGGAGATGCCCCCAGGTAGGGCACAGCCAGTTACAGTGGTTTCAAAACAGATTCACTACTGACCAAGGCAGAGCCCATCAGTGATGCAGCTGGCATCTCTGTGATAATATTTAAGAAAGGAAAGGGTAAAAAATATTGTGCAGTAGCTTTTAGAGGGGAGTGAGAAAATGTGAGAGAAACAACCCTGCAGGCACAAGGGTCAGAGAAAAAGGAGGCGGAGGAGGTGCCCCAGGAATTGGAGCAGAGATTTCTCTGTAACCCACAGAGGGCAATGGCTGCAGATACCCATGCTGCAGTCTATGGAGGACCCAATGCCACTGCAGCCAGCTTTTCCCAGAGTGCATTGACTGTAACCAGGACTTTCAAAACACAGGTAAGTTTACTTGATGGAGCATGGTATTTTGAAACAAAATCTTTTTGTTCTTTTAATTTTAACAGTCAATATTATTGTTTTGATCACTTCTTTGGAGCTGTAACTGTAACTTTCTCTCCACGGAAATTGAGCACTGAGAAAATTATGGTGGTAGCTTTGCAGGAAAGTTTTTGTAACACCGCTAGGGAAAGATGAAGACTTGTGTTGGAGAGCTAATGCATCTTTCTGGAAAAACAAACAAACAAACAAATTATTTGATATTGATATCAAATTACATTGAAGCCTAATAGAACCATAACGTAGGATTTTTCTTATTTTCCAGATAAGTACCTTTTACATAGAAATGATTCATCAGCCATAAAACTGATGTACTTACACTCAAAGGTGCTAAACCCACCAACAGAGATGCAAGATTTGGAAAGAGCAGAATATGCTCAGTTGGAAGGGACCCACAAGGATCACTGAGTCCAACTCCTGGCCCTGCACAGAACCAACCCCAAGAGTCACTCTGCTCTGCACTGGTGTGGCATTATCTTGAATATTATGTGCAGCTTTGGGTACCACAATACAAGAAAGATATTAAGCTGTTGGAGACTGTCCAAAGGAGTGCAATGAAGATGGCGAAGGGCCTTGAGGGGAAGCCATGTAAGGAGTGGCTGAGGGCACTTGGTCTGTTCAGCCTGGAGAAAAAGAGACTGAGGGGAGACCTCATTGGAGTCTACAACTTCCTCATGAGAGGAAGACGATGGGCAGACACTGATCTCTTATCTGTGGTGATCAGTGACAGGACCTGGGGGAATGGCCTGAAGTTGTGTCAGAGGAGGTTTAGGTTGGATGTTAGAAAAAGGATGTTCACCCAGAAGGCGGCTGGGCACTGGAACAAGCTCCCCAGGGAAGTGATCACAACACCAAGCCTGCTGGAATTCAATAAGCTTTTGGACAATACTCTCAGGTACAATGTCTGACTCTTGGGGATGGCCCTGTGCAGGGCTAGGAGCTGGACTCAGTGATCCTTGTGGGTTCCTTCCAACTTGGCATATTCTGTGATTCTGTGATTCTACCCCTTTGTGGGGCACTGCTCTCCAGGCTCTCATTCCCCAGTCTGTACACACAACCAGGGTTGTCCCACTGCAGGTGGGACATATGGCACTTGGCCTTGTTAATGTAATATGGTTGGTAATTGCCCATCTCTAATTTGTCAAGATCTCTCTGCAGAACCTCTCTGCCCTTGAGGGAGTCGACAGCTCCTCCCAATTTAATGTCCTCAACAAACTTACTTAGTACTCGTCTGTACTGTGGCTTTTGCCTCTTGCTAACCCTCTGGGTATGTAAAAAGTTTAATTACTCCTGTCACATCTTTCCCTGTGCTCTGATCCTCCTGTTCCTCTCCTTTTATGAGGAATGAGGATGATGAACCAATATGAAGTGCCTTCCAAAGTGCATTGATTATTCATTTACTTTTTTTTTTTTTTAAGTAAATTTCAAGTTTTTTTGCTTTGGGCAAGTTTCTCCAACAAAAAAACTTGAAATATATTGTTAAACCAGTCACAGGTTAGTAGGATGTTTCTTAATGTTAGTAGCAGTAGTACTAAGCTATTGCAGCACCATTCATTTTTGATGGGATAGATAATTTCATTTGAATAGAGGGAGTATGTATTGCTTCTTTGGTAGAAAGATTTATTTGAACCATTGGAATGAATACTATCTGAATGGTGTGTTCATCTCATTTTTGAACATATTAGTAAAGAATCTTTTAGGAAATGATTATAGATATATATTTTCCAGCAGAAAGGTTAATTTTTGAGCTAGATTTACTTGATGGTGGGATGAAGAGGCTGGTGATGCATATTTTGCTTGTGAAAGAGCAGAAAAAGAAATCAGTATCAGAAAATACAGCCTTTAGTGCCTTCAGTCAGATTTTGAAGATCATGATTTTTGATGTTGTGTTTTTTTTTTTTACGTTAATATTTTAATATCATATAGCTACTTTTAACTCTCCAACCATCTGTAACTAATTTTCTTCTGTAAAAAAACGCCTGCTAACATCTGTTTATATGTAATTGCAATTGGGGGCGTGTAGAATATTACCTCAAATTTAATATTTGGCTAAAAGTTTGAGCTCTGAAATGATATTAAAATTAACTTGCATTTTATTATGCATAGACATGGGTTCAGAAAGGCCTGTTGAATTAAACAGCATGTTTGTTAAGATACTCTTAGATCTTAAAGGTACATTACAATCTTATTTAATTATAGCCTTCTTAGACACTTCTAATTATTAAAAAAATAGTGATATCCAAAATTCATCATTGTTATTCTAATTAATGATTATAAAGATTCTAAGAATTTCTCAAAACTAGGTGAACTCTGATTATGTGTCTAATAATTTAGGTTAATTTTCTGAGTGTTTTAGTAATCTAGGAGAAAACCTCAAAAGGGAAAATTTATAGCGAGTGAAAAATAGAACATAATTTTCTTTTGTTCTACAAAAATAGTTTATTTTGTATGAAAGGATTCCTCTTTCAAGGGATAAAAGTTTAAAACCAATCACAGGTCTATGCTAATGTACAGAGATTACCAAAGTGAAGTGGCACATGAGTTCTTATTCTCCAAGGTAACTAAAATGTAGAAACAATTTCCCCACTTAATTTTGGTTTGTAATCACAGTAAAAAGTCTTTTACAGTGAATTTTAATTAGAGTATTCCTTTGAATTAATACTCCAGGTGACTATGTATGTTCTTTCCCACCATAATATAGCATATGAAGTGTCAAAAAGTAATAGAAGGAAAGGACATTTCTGCAGTTATGGAAGAGGGCAAAAATAGATGGTACTGGGAATTTTCTTGCATGGAAAATGTGCATTCTTGGTCACAATGGAGTGTGACTAACATGTGGAGATTATTTCTAGTAGCATTAGCACTTATGTTTCTATTGGTGACAGATTGAGCCTGCTGTGAATACATGGCATGGATACAGGCATGAGACAATGAAGATGGAAATGTTAGCTCATGAGGTAGAAATTAACCTAATTACTCCATGTTCTTTTGCTTTGCCACAGTTTTGGATTTTTAATGACCCTGCTGATTCAGCTGTCACAAATTGGTTTTATCTTTGCTTGGCAAGACTATGATGACAAAATGCTTAATTTTCACCTTAATTTAAAAAAGGATTTTGAATTTAATCTAGGACTAGGTGATTGGTAGCTTGTGAAATTATACTGTGATCAAGCCAATACGGTCATCAAACATACTCTTGGATTAATAAATATGCTATATTGAAAACTCTTTTCAGCTCATCCACATAATATATTCACACATTTGAGGGTCTGCTATTTATTTATTAATTAAAAAATCAGCTCTTAGTTCTTAATTTCACAAAGATCAAGAATACTGACACTAGATGTTTGTTCTTCAACCCTGTAACTGGACTTCATAGTGATTTTTGTAGTTGTTCTTTCCTAAAATATCAGTGATCAAACTGTTTATAAGTAGACATTCTGCCTGTTGTTCTTCATCATGAGGGAAGGAGACAAGAAACTATCCTGAATCTCTCTGTGAAATTTCAGAGACTAAGGCCTACATTTTTGCTTTACTGATTTCTCAGATCTTCTCCAAAAATATTCCTTCGAATGTCATCCTAGAGTGTGTATTGCAAAGGATTTCACCCCGAGACATACAGAAGTATTGAATCTGTTGTACAGTAGCTGGGATTTGGGGACATCATGCCTGGACTTCTTTTCTCACAGAAGAGGAATTCTGCTGTATTTGGGACAGGAAAGAAGGACAGCTAGGATGATAACCAAACAGATGACAGATTTCTTGTGAACAGGGAGAACATCTTCTACTCTACATTTCTTAATATAGGAAGAGAGATTTGGAAAAAACTTTGGCGAAACATCAAAGGAGTTCAACAGTTCTTCCCCCCAGTACTGAACTAATGTACCAGATTTGCCCAAGATTTAAAGAAGTTTAACATTTAGGCCCAAAATTAGAGGACTTCTAATCAAAAGTTAAATGTGGTTCTGGAAGAGGCCAGAGAACTCAACACAAACAACTCAACTTATGTTGAAATGGAGCTTTGGTGGAAGAGACTATATGAGAAAATTGCTCTCACTTGGGGATTGTACCCCAAGTTGATGGCAGAGATCTGTCTGAGCTGCACTATTATGTTCCACCAAGAGCTATGCTCTCCTGTGGAGGGTTCATGGGAAATGAACTACTGGTTATAAATAATAAATTACTGCGCATAATCAGTTTCCATGACTTAAGTGACTTCTTCAATGACTGGCTATAAAAAATAGCCAAACAGCTGTATCCTTGTATCCTTTTCGCTTAGTATTAAAAGGTATGAATACTGTGGGATAAAGATTGGTCATAAAGACAGCATATATGTGAGTATATTTAATGAATTTCATTTAACTGTGTGAGACTCTTGTGAGTTACTGAAATTTGAGACCAGATGTACATAAAAGCAGTTCTCCTGTCATCTGCCCTGATCAATCTCAGTCTGATCATGTTAAATAAATCTTGAATTGGGGGAAGGTGGGGAGGTGGAAATTCAAGCCAATATCCCTAGTGAATGACTTAGCACTTAATCCTTGAAGTGCTGATAATGCTTTCTTTCTTTGAGCCCTCCTTTGTATGCTTAAAAATAAAGCACCTGCCTGAAAAATGCTGCTAGGTTATTCTGTCTCTGTCTTAGTGTCTTTGGTGTTTTTAAAACAAAACAAATATTTGAGGTTACAAGTGCTGATCAAGGATTTTTGGAGTCCTGTTTTTTCAGTTCTAGAAAATTTCTACTGACATTTCAAAATCCTCTGGAACTCCATCTGAAGAATTGCTGTTTAGGAGCCTTTAAGCCTCTTAAAGGTTGCATGGCAATAGAATCTGAAAAGGTTTGGGTTTTCTGTTTGAGTACCAAATAAGATCACTGGGAATTTCCATTGATTCTTTTTTTCTTCTTTTCCAGATGAGGGTCTCATTCTCTGTATGATGTGATTCAAACCTTCCTCTTTTCTCTTCCTTTCTTTCACCTTCTGTCTTTTCTATTCCCCTAGGCTCTGACATTTTTTTTCCAAAATGGTTAGCATTGAGAGTGAGGAAAATAATTCTTGAAGAATTCTACTCAGTGATTTTAGTAAAGATCTGATATTTTCAAACTGAAGTTTATATCTACACTGCAGTATTGCAGAGGACTCTAGTGACTCATCTATATTCTTGATGAGTCATGTTACCTCCTTCATTGACTTGTGTAGTATTCTGTAAGTAATTTCAAATATGGACTTATTCTAAATATACTCCTCTAAAATCTGCATTAGTGAGACTCTAAAGGAGAATACTTCCTTCTAAGGAAGTATTCCTTGCCATACAAGGGAGAGGGAAATAGGTATCCTTCACAGACAGGATTTCTTCCTTGGCTACTGCAAAGATGATACTTCCTGTGATATGGTTTCTAACCATTAGAGGCAAAAGAACTAGTGTAGTGAATTTAGTATATCTGAGCGCACGTCTTATAACACAATAAATGCAAGAGTCTGCAATGAAAGGAGGCTGAACTGAATTATGTTGCATTTGCCATAAACTAGGAGCGTGCACGTGAGCAGTATAATACATGATAATGTATTCAACTACAAGACCTGAGCCCTGATACTGTGCATTCATATGAAAGGAACAAATTTTTAAGCACTCTGTCCTTCCTATGTGTATCCTTCCTTGATATTTACTATATTACACTCACAATGAAAATATCTAAATATATTTGGCTTCTCAAAACCTAATATTAAGGTAAATTGTCTACCCTAAAAATACAAGGAGACTTAGACAGTAGCTTCCTGGACCTGTAATTGCTCTTAAAATGAGAGAATACAAAAGGAGATTGTAATTAATCTGCTCAAGTCATGTAGAATCTCAGATGAACTAAAGCCTATCTCTGTTTCTACACTGAAAGCAGTGGAAATATATACCCTTTACAAACAGTCCAGCCACATAGTGAAAGCATGTAATGGAGAATTATCATTAAGCTAATATTTCCATTCACCAAAATTACTCAGTTATGATGTCAGCCCACATTTGTGTAGAGCTTCAGTGTAATGCTGATGTGCAGGCTTAAAGAAAAAGGCCCTGCTGCAGCAGTACATATTCTTGAGTACATTGCTTGAGTTAAAACTCTAGCATCTGCTTGTGTGCTGAGTCAGAGCCTTAGAAATCAATAAACGTACCAATCAGCTTCTATTAACTGACACGGTCTAGTTCTCTGCACAGGCCTTCAGACATAATTACACATGGATGGAACTGTAAGGTGTCTTTATCCCCATTCACTCACACCAGTTACCTCTGCACAGTGCTCATTGCACTCTCTTCTCATCATAATGTATTCTATTATGACCATACCCTGATGGATGTGCTGCTTGATGTGGGGAAAAAGGTTCCAGAAATTGAGAGATATAAGGAAGTTGAAGAAAAAGTGGACTTTATTTTCATGAGTTTAATGACAGGTTCCTGTCACACCAAGAGCCTGTTTGCTAATTTTTTGAATCAGGTTTTGGGCATTTTTGAGCATTTTTTGGATGGGGCTTTGAGCAACCTGGTCTAGTGGAAGGTGTCTGCGCCCATGTGTGGTGGGTTGACCTTGGCTGGATGCCAGGTGCCCACCCAGCTACTCTATCACTCCCCTTCCCAGATGGACAGGGGAGAGAGTGAGATGGAAAACAACTTGTGAGTTAGGATAAGGTACTTTATTAAAGCAGAAGCAAAGCAAAAGCGTGAGCACGCAAAAGCAAAGTGAAAGATAGCAGGGTTTATTCTCTTCTTCTCTCGAGCAGCGATGTCCGGCCACTCCCGAGAAGCAGGGCTTCAGCACGTGTGACGGTTCCTCAGCAGGCAGCCATTGTAGACAATGAATGTCTGCCCTCCTGCTCCTTGCCTTAGCATTTATATCTGAGCTGACATCATGTGGTCTGGAATATCCCTTTGGTCAGTTTGGGTCAGCTGCCCTACTTGGGTCCCCTCCCAGGATATTGCCCTCAACTGAGGAAGGAATGTTATAGTGCTGATGCTCATGAGTAGCCAAAACACGGGTGTGTTATCAACACCCTTCTAGCTACCAGTGCAAAGCACAGCACTGTGAGGGCTGCTATGGGGAAATGAACTCCAGCTCAGTCAGACCCAATACACCATGGTAGATGGGTTGGATCTGGATGACTTTTTATGTCTCTTCCAACCCAAACCATTCTATGATTCTAAGTAAGAAAATATTTCAGATATGAAAGTGTTCGTGTTTATATACCCTCACGTATTTTAACATGCTCTTTACATATTAACATCTGTTTTTTAATTTTTCTGAGTGTATGTTATGTCTATGTCACACAAAAAAATCAGTCTTTTTATTTATTGATGTGAGTGAATGTTTCTTCTCCTTGCTGTATGTATACTTCCTCTGGTGTTTGTGAACCTTTTTTGTCTCTGTGTTATTTATTGTAGAAGAGAGATAGTCCATTAACACTTCCTAGGCCAATTCAAAAGCTGTTATTTAGACTCCTGATTCCATTAGTGCTTACATCAGTTAAAGTTCCTGGAAGATCATGACAAACAGTACTCTCCAAACTTGCAGTCTCTTCTTTGAAAAACTACTATGTGTAAATTCTGTTTTGTCTTCTGTGACAATAGTTTTAGCTAGAGGATAAAATGGATGAAAGAGCTGAGTCAGTGAGGGTGAGATAACATTGGCTGAATTGTATAATGCTTTATGGGCAGGTCTGTTCAGCTACAGAAAGGCCTATATTCTCACTTGATAAAGTGCTCTATGAGTGTACTATTTTTCAGAAAGGTACGGAGTATAGGCAGAATAAATGGAACTCAAACGTGGTGAAAAGAATTTTGTATGTATATGAAAATGCAATTACTTTCCATGAATGTGGAAAAAGAAAGTAGAATACTGTGAGCTACGTGAAGTCAATAGAACTATTTTCTAGTGAGCTTATATTTTCTTTAGTTTGTTCATGCTGGAAAAATCTGATGTCTATAAACCTCACCAAAATACCTTCCTGACTGAAAAAAAAAGAATGATTGTATGTAATTGCATTCATTATTCACTAGATCTGCTATTCTACCTACTTACACTTTCCATTAAAAAAATCAAAAGTCCTAGTGAGTTCATCATGTCTTTTGATTAGAAATCTCTAATTAAAAAGGAGGCAATATAATGAGATTTTGGTGACCAATCATACAATTTGAATGCTGAATTGCCCTACTGACTTCTACTGAACACCAAGCATTATACTCAGTCATTAGACTCTTAAATTCTGTAAGCCTGTGTATCTATCGGTTTTCGCTCTTGACATTTTTCAGGTTGGCCACTAACCCTAAAAACATTCTTGTCAAAAATGTCTAAAGATACTTTAAAAAATATGGCAATTTAGGGTATAATACCGCGATCACTCCCTGATGTCCTGACCAATACTATCTCATTGTTTCCCATGGTATCTCTGCCTGTCTATATTACTTTTTAAATTCTTACATTTAGATTGATGCAAGGACAGTGACTGTCTTACTGGTTCCTTTTTCACACTGTGTAACAGAGTACAATCCTGATTCAAGAATAAGTATACCTGGAATGAATCGTAATTAATAAAAATTAGGGGATAGTTTTTCAGTGGTGAGGTAGTCGCTTGTTTTATAATATAGCCTTGGGAAACCTCTGAATGGGGGATTTTAAATTTAAAATTTTAATGAGAAAATTATGTTAGTTTCAGCCAGCACCTGAACTTAGCTATGTATTAGTAATATCATGCTGAAGTTCACAAATAACTTCCCATAGTTATACTCCAGGGGGTTATTAAATTGTAAAATGTTCTCAGAATATTTTGTTCCTGCACACATCATTGGGTTGTCCCTTTAGGTTAGTAACATCCTATGCGTGAAGACCTCAGCTTGCTGCTCTATGGTCAAGGGAAAGAGGTCAAATCTCTGAATCATCCTCTGAATCTTCCTCAGAATTGCACTCTGCTATGCTGCAAGGTTTGTACTGGGAAAAACTACTAGGTGTTAAATAATTCCTAGGATCCACCCTACTGAGATGTAGCTTCTTATTATAGGATTGCTTTACCTATTGGCATGAGGAAAAGCAGCATGTGACATGGAAGTAGCTTAGTAACTAGTAATACTACGTTGAAATTACACCTGAAGAATCACAGGAACGAATGGAATTCCTCCGTTTGGTCCTAGTAACAAGCATGGTTTGGTTATTCCATTATCATTAACATGATTCCTGAGCCGGGGGGAAGGATCTCTCTTAGGTTTTTTTTTGCACAGAAAAGAAAATAGCTAAAATGTATCTGGAGCTTAAAAATATCTGAAGTAAGCATCCTTAAACTCTTACTGATATGATGTTTCCAAGACCAATACTAAATTTCAGTATTCTTTTTTTTTTTTTTTTCCTCACAGGAATGAATACAATTTTAAACTGTTTGGTACTGTTGCTATATAAATAATACCTTGCACAGTTTGCATACTTTGGAATTTGAATATTCTTTACTCTGCCTTTTTAAAAAATGAAATATTTAGAAGAATCAATTCCTTTTAGTTCAGATATGCCAGTCAGAAGGATGCAGATGTAATCAACATTCCCTGTCTCACTCTTCTTCCCCATCTTTTCCGAAGAGGAGCAATGTGCTGTAGTCAGCCCTATCACAGCTCACTGTGGTCTGACTGTTTAGGAGAATAAGAGTCTATCTTGCCTGCTAAAACGTCTCTAAGTGGTGCAATGGAACTGTGTTGCCACGCTGCTGCTGAACTACAGAGTGTGGGACCCTGTGCTATACGTTGCTATCCTACTGGAGATTCAGCTAAGAAAATTAAATGGATATGATAGTTTAATGGGAAACTGAAATGTCTGAGAAATGTTGAAAAGGGTCTATTCAGGCTTGTCTTACTTTACAACGAAATAGTGGCAGGTTTCAAAAAATGATTCTCTATTAGAATGCAAATAAACACTGTTTTCACTTAGAGCCCCCTGACTAACTATGGAATATAACCCTAGACAAATCTGTATATTGTCCTCTTTGATATTTTTCCTTTATTATATGCTTAGTTTTCCCATAAATTATAACATTGCTCAATTATGATTAGATGTGTGCAGTGGTGAATTGAATTGTTAATCAAAATCACTTTAAACAGTCACTTATGAGAACAGGTATCAGTGCAATACGGAAAAGGGCATGATGAGGAGAATATTTGCAGTCTAAAAGGTACCCTTTAGCTGGATGCAATTTTAAACAAGATGTTAAGAGGAGTAATGTGTGTGCATGTATGTATTAAGCACTGTGGCAGAAATTCAGTTCATAATGATAAGAGCCTCAATGAGCTAGCTTAAAGGTTGAAGATGATGTAATAAGCCAAAGTGAAAACTGAACTTTTTTTTCTGCTCATTTTAACTGTAATATGAGAGAGAAGTGGAAGGGAAGAAAAGGGAAAAGGAAGAAGAGGGGTGCGATAGAGAGAGAAAGAACTAACAAAAACATACTGACTATTTGAGGTACTCAAGCATGCCATTCCAGATACTCAGTTGCAGATGCAATGTTCGTCTCTTGAGTGAATAAAAATTGAAAGTATGATTCCAAAACTGTACTACACCTCTGTTAAGTATCTTGGTCTAGTGGGTGACTCCCAGTAAAGAGACGGGAAGTATTTTTTAAGCAATTTGTTTAGGTTCGGCTGGATTCCAGTGGCTCTCATAGGCTGCGTAGCTGCTGAACTTGTGGCTTCTGTCTCCCTTACCAAATGCAGTGGCTATAGTTCCAGATCTTCGCTACTTGGAGCATCCCCCTAACAAAATAGTGTTCTCAGGTAGCCAGCCTGTAAAGTTTTAGTTGCTCTTCATCAGTGCATGTCACTGCACACCATATGGTCCAGAATACTAAAAGGAGTGATTAGAATTACATTTTTTAAAAATTGGGCACTTCAATGAACGATTCTTTTTCATTAGCTTTATATTTTTTTCAATGTGATTAACAGTACACGCTGATCCTAATTCAGTTTTGTGAGGATTTTAATTTCTATTTGTCTGTTATAATCAAATAGCAGCCATATAGAAACTCTAGTTATTTGTTTGGAAATAGGTCTCTGGTTTGGTCCACATGAATTTTTGGGTAAAGAATTTGTTTAAACCCTCTCTCTGTGTCTCTATTACACCTTTTATTATGTTTATTGTTGTAGTGGCCTATCTTATATATGGCATATGTGGAGCAATCAAGAGGTTGCTTTGTTGACACACTGGTTAACCTGTGAGTCTGGGTTCTATCTTTCTACTTTGTATGTACAGGAAAATCCTATTTATGAGATAAAGCAGACAGATTAGCATCTTTGAAATTCTCTGTTTATCCACTGATGAGTGTTTAGTACATAGAATTACCCAGCATTCTCCTAACAATAAATCCAAAACTTCAGATGTAGTTCTCTAGTATGTAGCTAAACAGTTAAAATTCTTAAGTCTTTAGCTAAGATTTCCAAAAAGATGAGCAATTAATCAATGATGAAAATTTCTATTGTGGGGTGTTTGTTTCACGCAGAATAACTAGATTCAAAGGTCACTTAGATACTTAAATATATTCACAAGGGAGTTAAAGAGTCTAAATATCTTTTGCAGATTTGAAACTGAAGGGGCTTTAATCATAATTTTATATAGCCTAACAAACCCATGTGTTTTTTACAATATTATGACATACATATGTATAAATATAGCATTATACCTTGAAACAATATATCTAAAACCAGAAAACTATATTGGGTGTGTGTGTGCTTGATTTTACTCGTATGAAGCTTTAGTATATATTTTCAGAATGAATAGCATTTTCTACCCAATCTGCTACAAATTGGAACCTGGTGGTTGTCAACAGCCTTTAATGTAATTCAGTCCTGGGCTTAGGATCACTCCAGAGCCCATGTAAGCCCTCCAGCAGCTTTTAAGTTGAGGATTGGCCCCACGCTCTTAACTCCCTTAGCAGAATGGAGCTGAGTGCCAAATCACCCTGTAGATTTGGAAGCGCTTCCCAGTGAAAGGAAGAGCAGCTGATTAGTGGGGAAAGCAAAATATCCTTGACTGTTGCCAGAAAAACTTAATCCACTTCACTGTCAATAGTAAAAACACTGGAATGAATCTGCAAAGGCTCTGCTAAGACTTCATGGCTTGAAAATCAGGTTTCAGGTAAGCAGAGAACTTGATCAACGTGTCCTCATTTTAGTTTTGCGCAGGTCAGGTGGGTTCAACTGTCAGATACTAAAGGGGACCGATTTCCACTTCTTTTAACTGATTACAAAATAAACACCCTAATACAAAGTAGTTTATCTTAATTTTTATGTTTATGCATAGCAGAACATACTGCAAAAATTGTGTAGAAAGCTAGTTGTTTTCATTTAGAACAATATTTTAATCAGAGGTTTAGATTCTTTTCTCTGGTTATATGTGCTTTTCTCAGTCCATATAAATACCTCACACAGGGTCAGGCTGAGGTGTTTTAAGGCTTTTCATGGCAGCCATTCTATCTTCCTGGATGAGCAACAGACTTCTGCTGCCTGAGGTGTGAATGAAGTATTGATTCTGAGGGGATCAAAGCCTCTGGGGTGCTTCATAAACCAGGAAAACTTTAATGAATCAACAAAGATTTTACAGTTGGAAGACCTAAAAACAGAAGTTACTCACTTTCCATGAGAATGTTCTAAAGAAATAAGTTAGATGGCAATCTTAATAGAAAATCTAAGGACTGTGGGTGAAATTACCATTCACCGTCACCAGCAAAGCCAAGAACTGGCCTGTGTGTCAGACTTAATGGTAACACTCAACTGTTAAGATTTGATTTAATCTGCTATTTGAGTTCATAGTAGTTTACAATCTCCAGTGACCTCTTAGTAGTGTCCAATATAATTACGATTTATTTCATCGTAGTCATCATTACTGGTGATTAATTTATGCTTCATACAAAACGTTGCCCAACTTCTTTCAAGCTGTGATGCAAGTCCCTTAGGAAGCCAGCACATAATATACCTGAATGTCAAAGTTCAGATGTGTAAGGCTCAGAGTAACAAGTTTCATTAAGCATATTTTTAGGTCTGCACAACTTGATTATTTGGCATAATTCTCGTACATCATTCTTGTAACTGTACCTTAAAATTCCAGTTACAAACTAAATATTAATTGGGATGCTGACGTTTTATGTTCTGCCAGGCAAAAGAATGTTTAGGAATATGTAGATGCCTCCAGTCACCAGTAGCTTAATTAACTGTTGATTTCCGTTTCACTGAGGTGCTGTAACACCAACCTGATGAATAAAAAAGTATTTATAAAGAAGGCTAGAAATGAGTGCTATTTCTTTTTACATGATGAGAGGAGCTTCTTTAGAAGGCAGACACATGCTAGGGGAGCAGAAGGATTGCTACTCTTCAAGTGAGATGTCTGGCACTGGGAAAGCATGAAAGACTGTGGAGCACATCAGCTTTTGCTTTAGTGCAAATACATGTTTAAGCCTGGAATACAGATGTTTTCCTCAACTGGAACTTTATTAAATTTGTTAGATAATCCTTTTCAACACACCATTTACTTCAGTCATTAAATAGTTGGAAAAAACAGATTGCTGGTTACTCTCTGGTTGCATTCCTAGTCCAGGTTTCACGGTACTATGTACTGTCTGACCAGTGGTACACACTGTTAAATATCTTACTAGCCATCCTGCCTGAATAATTGCATTTAAGAGACTGTTTTGGTTTGAATCAAAGTAATGGCTTGTGGTTACTAAGTGCTAGTGGCAGAGGTTGACTCTGTGCAGCTGATCATAGAAAATCCATGAGTACTTTTGAAAATCCATGAGGACTCTTTTGGCACAGTACAAGAAGCAGACTGCACCAACAGGAAGGAAACATTATGGATCTGGGACTGTGTGCATGAATGTTGTTATTATTATTAATGTATGTGTCGCTCTCTTGGTATAGATACATTCTGTTCTCATTCATTCTCAACATTGATTTTGATTTTAGGTCTTCTCTGCATTTATTCACATTCACCGTAAACCTATCAGCTGAAAAGCTAAAATAATACAGGGAAGAAGAATGTACAAAATGACTGATATATCCAATTAAGTCTTCTCTATGGAGATATGAGATATTCAAAATGTGATGTTGATAATCAATCCACAGGGCAGAACATAGTTGTATGAAATACTATTTTAATAAATGAATTCATCTAGGGAACCCTGGATCGACTGACAAAACTCTTTTTTTTGTCAACAGGAAATAAGGTTGAAAAACATAATTCCTACTTAATACATTCTCATGCATGCTTTGCTGGGCTTAAAATAATTGCTTTTATATTATTTCTTCCAAGAACCTAATTTCCCCATGAGTTGTTGCTTCCCTTTTCTCCTGCTCTGCAGCTTTTAATTTCCATACGAAAAAAAGTGAAGGTTCCAAGTTTCCTCATACTCCTCTCCAGTTAGGCTTGCTCTTCCTTCCACTCTCTGTGAAGAATGTCTTAAATATCACAGATAATTTTTTGAGTCTTGCTCACTCTTTGGCAGGTGTGCGTGATATAGATAAGTGCATATAGAGCTGCTACTGTGAAGAATGAGACAATCACCTGTGCCATTGGCTTGCAATTACCAATTAAAGACTGTGAAGAGGGTGAAATTTAATTTCTTTGTTGCAGGAAGGTTATACTCGGGAAAATTATTTATTTTGGTTCTTAAGGAAAATCAATCTTTTCAGCAGTGAAAATTTTTGAGAATTTAAAAAAAATATTAGAAAAAAGGAAATCACCTACATTTACCTTTCAACAACAACAACAACAAAGAAGAAAAAAGATGCAACTTCTTGTGTTATGTGTGATCACCACCAAATCCCCAAAGACTTACTAGGTTTCCTCAAATTTATGGCAAATGCCCCACAGCAAGGGACAGTTATAGGTACATATGAAGCTGGGAACCTATGTACCCTGAGGAACACAGTGTTAAGATTCCAGCCCAGGACTGCTGAATCCTGACCGTCTGTGGGATCCCAACTCTCTAGAGGTGTGCACTCAAAGTCCAAGCATTAGAAGATACAAAGCTCACATGTGTCACGTACCTCCTGTTACTTGCTGAACACTGCTGAATGTGCTGCGAGTTCCCAGCTCAAAGTGTGAAAGTTGCAGAGTTCCTATTTGTGAAAGAAAACTTTAAAGTCACAAAATTCTGGAGCTCTGAGGCAATTGTCTTGTTGAGCATAGAATGAAGTGAAGACTGCATGGCCTCCCTCCATTAAAATCCCAGCAGAAAGGGGGATCTTTGAAGATCATGACACTGTACAGTACCTGTCAGTTGAAGGATGGATCAAAGTGTTCTGCTGCTAAACCAACCACCATGTTGAACCCCCTTCTCAGGTGCCAAGCCGCGATCCCACCCTCCCAGTAGGTATGGCGAGACAACTTTATACCAATCAGAAACAAAAGGTATTTATGACTAAAGCTCCACCTGAACATAAAGAAATGATATAAAGCAATTTGAGAATGGGGGAAAACTGAGGAAGACTCCACTGAAACTGCTGGGATCAGTCGATGAGCTGAACCTGTCTTCTCCCCCATAGGGACACCTACTGGGTAAGAAACTTATTCTATGCCTGCTAAATGCTGTTATTAGTACTAGAACTTGTGCTTGCTTAATATACCAGTACATTACTTTAAAATACATTTTTGCAGTCAGACACTATCAGTGACGACCACGAACCTTATTAACCTGTCACAAATTGTATTAATGAAGAGTGTAATTCTATAAACTGTTAGAGTGAGTCCTTTACAGGGGTTAGCAGTTGCCGGCGGCATATAACACTTTGGCAGGGACTGCTGAGGGGTATTCACACTGTTGGCTGAGCCCTGCCTGACAAGGGCAGTCAAATCACCCTCCAGTCTTGTGAATCTGTTGGTGAAGGGTCTCATTTTAAGAGGCTGACAGACTGACTGGACACAATGGTCTCACCTTTCCTGTTGGTACTGACAGGCAAAAATCTAAACTCCCCCCTTCATGTGACTGCTGTTTAGTTCTAACAGCAGATTTGTTATCTCATAGAAAAAGTTAGAAAGCGGAAAGATGTTTGACAGAGGATGGCCACTGAAGCAGTGTCTTGACATATGGCTGACGTTGGTAGCCTTCTCTTCCAATTTTTTCTTAAGTTTCCCTCTCACTCCCCAGGACACACAACATTTACTTATGATACTTGCCAACATGTTTTCTAATCTATTTATAGGATTCCATATTTACTGAACATTAGATATTTTATTGTCATTTGATATGTCTTCAAGGAGATTATTTCCCTGAATTGCTATTTACTCTCTTTACCCTCTCTAGCTGTACTGTCCATGGTAATGTATTTCTGTATTTTCTCCCTATCCATGTGCTTACTTACTTTCAATTTAATGTGAAAAAAGAGAAATGAAAAGTGCATGAAGTTGGCTGTGCCTGCCCTTGTCAATAATTCAGAATAGAATATAATGGTCAGATAATAACTCACAACTTCATTCAGTTATCACAGCACTTTGACATAGATGCTGTTGATGAATAATCCTCCCCCCTCCATCACCTACCGCTCTTTGTATGTTTAGGAATATGATGGACCTAAAATGAAAATCCTGTTATCAGATTTGTAACTGATTGCACAGCATTTGCTATTCTGACTTAGAAATTGAAACTGCAGTTTCTTGCTTGGGCATCTCTTGAGTATTTGTGTAAAAGAAGTTCAAGTCTTTAAAAAAAACTTAAGAAAATAAAAATATTTTAAAAGGCTTTATAAGGTACATATCTGGTTTTGAGGTTACATTTAAATATAATCTATTTAATACAAACTACAAACATGTCTATAAGGTAAGTGCTGAAATTCCACTACAAATTCTTTGTTTATGAAATATACACTCGTTGCATTGCCAAGGAAACAGTAAATGAGACCTTCACTTAATTTGAAGAATATTTACATAGCTGTTTCTAAACTATGTTTTCTGACCATTATTTTCATCATTTGGATGCCATGTTAGTTGTCCTGTGAGAGCTGTGCTTTCCTTTTTTCAAGGTCAAAATGCCTTTATCTCAGCATTGGCCTTTTTAGCCATCAGCGTGCTTGTAGCAAGCGTGGGTAGAGTCCTTCACAAATCTTCGTTCGCGAAGCCTAGCCATGGAGATTCATGCAGCAAAAGGTGTTACTGCTATCACATCTTAGATGAGAGACTTTTAAACCTGTAATATGAAATGCACCTTCTCTTCATTGTCTTGAATTCTGTACTAACAACTGACTACTGGGACAAATTTGTTGATATATGCCCAGAATCATTGCCACTGGTGAAAGGGTTTATTAAAGGGGAGGAGAAACAAATTAATCACATATCACAATCCTGTTATAAACACAAAATTTAAGTAGATAGCTAAGGCTGTTTCCAGATTCATAATCTTTGGCTGTCTTGATTGTTTTTCCATCTGTTCCCCAAAGTTTTTGCTTTCATTGTTAATTTTGTTATCATCATCATCATCATCATCATCA
>VZRE01013126.1:0-65929 GCA_013396775.1 Cephalopterus ornatus
AATCTGTTAGATTCCTGTAGAAACTGCCTATTTTTTATCATCTCACAGGTAACTCATGCCCTACCAGGCCCCCTGTGGGGGTGCAGCTGGTGTAGTCTAGGACTGCACCTGCTGCGCCCGCCAAAAGCCCCCCAACCCACTCCACAGCCACGTTCCCTCCACATCTAGATGCTTTTTATCCCTTAATCCCTCCCACTGGTTTTGCACTTGTGTGTTTTGTACTGTGCCCTGGTTGCATGAGTGGTTGCAGGTGAGTTTTCCCTCCTCCATGCACTCCCCTCTCACTCTGACACTCAGTTTGTTAGTAGTGAGCTTTAGTGTATTTCCCAACAAAACTTTAAGTGCTGGCCTGTGTTTCACTTCAGGCACTCACTCAAATCTACTCCTATACTGTGAGTCTGTTAATTCTTTTCCCTCAACCCTTTGTTTACTTGCTAAGGCAAACCTTTTAATTATCGATCCATCTTCTTTTCTGATTTCTTTCTCTACTAAAGCAGGCAGTTGGACTTTCACGTGGTTACCTGTATAGCTCAAAGCCTCCAATGGAAACATAAACTTCAGGTTAAAACAAAACTGAAACACTTAGAGCAGAACCTAATGGCTGTTCCCACCTTTGTAGGAACTAGGCCATTTAAAGAAGCAGCTGGTTGCTGTTGTATTTTATCTCTCTGTTCATCTATTTGAACCTCTAAGATGTGCTGTTTCAAAGGGACAATAAACTGGATTCGGACTGAAGCACTATCAGTTGCTTGTAAAAAAAAAAGAAAACTATATTAATTCAGTATCACTTTTTTCTTACCAAAATGTTTTAACTGATCAAGAAAAGCATAAAATCACAGAAGTGCTCGCTGGCTCGAGTAGCTATTTTGTCCTTTTGAGGACAACCGCATCCCAGACTCTGTTTACCCAGTGACTACACTTAACTGTATCCATTTCTAAAACTAAATGGTAACAGAGGAATAATCTTTTTCCTCACCAGCACCCATATCCAAGATTTCTAAACAGCTTCACATAAAGCCTCCATATGTGTTTTGCTTAGAATCCTAACAGGTGAAAATTCTGCCACGTCAGCTGCCCCTGCACATTCTTTATACACTAAAGTGGCTGAGAGTAACAACGCAGCTTTGGACTCAGCAGCTGAGTCTGGTTCTCCGCCGACAAAAGCTTTTGGTAGAGCACAATTTGTCCGCAGGGATGTTGCAACAACCCTTCTTTTAACACTTCTATAAAAAGTTATTCGTACCTCTTCAAAGTCCTCTTTGGCTGACGGCAGGTCGGAAGCTAAGCTGGCGTCCCCCAGGTGCTTCTCCATCCTCTCTCCATGCACTACGGTGGTCTTGATGACTTTGCTGACCTTCCGGCCTTCCACTGGCTCTGATTGGAATCTGGAGGCACTAGGCACGACGGCAGGCTCCGACAGGGTCACCTGGAAGGAGATGAATTCCATACTGCGTGATTTGCTCTGGGCAAAAGATGCCTTTCAGGCCTATGGGCTCCGTACAGTAAAGCGCAGCTCTGTTAAGGGTCAGCCAACAAAATAAAAAGCCTTTGTTTGCTTGTTACCTCACTCCTAGAGAATTAATTCTGATGAGGAATTCTGGCAAGGAAAAAAATATTAGAGGCATTTTCTGCACTTCTAATCACTGCTTCTTACTCACTCCATTTCACCCCAGGACTGCTGAAAGCGTGCCCTAGGTACCAGCTTCTGGCCCTCCAGCACAACAGTTTTGCACCTCCAAATGTCTGCAGGGCCACATGGTGTCAGGATGGCAGGAAAAGGCAGACTGAAAAGCACTCAGCTTTTCAGGTTGTTTTTCCTTTTAATTATCCGGCTCTAAAAGAGTTTGCATCAAAGTCATAGGTGTTCATCAAGTAAAGAACACACCAGTAAGTTAATCTAACTGTAGAGTTTTAGGACTTGGTTGTAGAATGAGCACAGTAAGATGCAGTGACCAAGTTCCCTATTGGGGTGCTGGTGCTTTGTTAGCAGCACAAGGAAAGCACCACCTACCTCTGACTGCTCGCTGTCGCTCTTCAGCACAACCCGTTTCACAACTTTGGAATAGCCATCTCCTTCCTCAACGGTGACAGGTGCCTGTGGTGCTCCTTGCACTAGGACTTCCTCTTTTTCTGTGCCATCCGGAGACACGTACCGACGGATGATCTTCCGAGTGACCTGTGGGAATGGAACGGAGCTTAGGCCCAAAGGAATTAGCAGCAACATATTCCTCCTTGTTCTCTAATGCAGCATTTTTCACTCGGGGGACATCTTTTCCTACAAGAAAGAACCTGCAGAGGTAGTTTGGTGTTTGACTCTTCCAGGCAAATGCACAGGAATAGAATCATGGTACTAAGCACTGCTGAACTACTGAGCTAAAATGAACCCACTGAAGAGACTCATCTGGTGCTCGAGCTCTCAAGGAAGAGCAGGAGAAGACAATTACAGGGTTCAAGATGAGATAAATTTCTCAGGAGGATGGCTCTGCATCTTTCTGTGGATGACCCAGAGCTCTACAAGGCATCCATAAGAATACAGTCATGCTCACTCCTGTACATCAAAACCCAGGAATATTCGGCTAGGGTGGTTTATTCTAACATGAATTCAAGCAGGTACTTTTTTGAAAAATAAAAACCAAACAACTTGCTTGTAAGAGATGAAAATTTTGCACAGATCCACATTGGCTTTTCATGGGAAAATTAGGTTATATACTGTAACACAGAATGATCTTGAGAAGCAAAATAATTGTTCAAACTTTCTACCTCTCATGAAAAGAGATTCTCACTCCTTCCACTCACTGCAAATTATGCCCCTTCACAGCAGAAAATCTGGCATGTATGTGGATGCTTTTATCCTGTCTTCCACAGGACAAAGAAGAAGGTAGGAAGGGGCAGAACTGACAATACCTTCTTTACCACTGTGTGGCCATGTTCATCTGTATACTGCTCTTCTGTGACTGTTTCTGGTGGCATGTCAGGCATACTATCAGCCTGTATGACAAAGAACAAAGGTGTGTGTGACGCGAGGCCTCCACGTGGGTTACTTCAAACCAGCAACTCTAAAATCGGTTAACTGGTTATAGAAAGGCGGGGGGTGGAATTGGTTATAGAATGGAGGGGGGAAAAAAGTGTTAGAAAACAATCTGTTGTGCAAATAAATCCTTAGAAAGACATGCAAAGAAAAGTTATACCACAGCAGACAGGCAAAGATATGTTAGTTGACTGCAATGTGTATGGGGCTGAGAAATCCACTTCCTCCTCCTACCAAGGTGTCTAATGGGGAGTTTGGAGTTGGGTTAGCTGTATTACTGTAATCCTAAGGTACTGGAATGGCTTATCCAATGCCCATGCACTATTTGGAAGCATCCCAGCTTGTGCTGTGACACCAGCTGAGTGGCTCTCTCTGTGTTTCCAAGTCCTAAGGCACCACAGGCTCGTGCAATCGTTGACCACCCGGTACCTGAATAATGACCCGGCGCCGAACGACCCTGGTAGTGACCATCTCGTCCTCGTCCGAGCTCATCTCCAGCCCACCCAACTCCTCTGCTAACTCCTAGGGGAAGCATGGAAGCAGTGCTCTGTTGTGTGTGGTGCTAGCAGTACTTACAGCTCCTGCCTCGTTACAACAGCCCTGGAATTCCTGCATATTGCACATGGTTTCTGTGTTAATTACACAGAAAAATATATGAAAGCCTATTAATCCTCCTTGTTGGGAAGTACAGAGTGCAGCGTACAGACAGCAGGACTGAACAGTCTGAACTAGAGGGCAGTGTATCAGGACCAAGTGCTGGAGTTCTCTCTCCTGCACAGGGAAGAATCAGTAGTCTAAATGAAGAGGTCAGAAGGCAAAGAGAGGCTAAAAAGAATGACTTGGGAAATAAATAGCAACAGTATGGAAGCATAAAGGAGAAAATAAATTAGGGGGGTGTGTTTCTTTTTGGTGGTGTCAGATGTCATTTTACTTCAATAAAAGAACTGGAGGGAAAAAAACAGTCCATTATTTTGAGGGCAGCCTTTCCTACAGCAGCCCTTGTACTGAGCCCTGTTGTAGGTACTCTTTCAATCACCTCCCACACTTGAAATTCCACCTTTTTCTGAGATGCCAGAGGCCTCCATTCTAGAGGTGTGGTACGTTTGGCCATATAAACAGCACAGACAGAAGAACCTGTTCCTAACGAATTGTCAAGGTGAATTGCCAAGACAGGAAACAATTTCTGCATCAGTAGAACTGTGCCTTCTCTGCTCTAACTTAACTAACAAAACCAATTTCCTTTCCAAGGATGCCTTCTCCTTAGCTTTCACTTAGAACAGGCAAAGCAAGCTGTTTATTCCTAAACCTCTATATCTGCCAAGAAACTTTAATTCCCCACTAAAAGCCATATGGTTTGCTTGCCTTCCTTCCCTCTTGATGTCTTTCCCTCTCGGAACATTGCACTAAAGTCCCTCTGTCCCACACAGCCAAAGACCTGCCTCATATTGTTTCTGATGTTCTCTCCCATCCCCATCTCTTTTTATTGCCTGCATGCTACATAAACACCATTCTTCCAGTACATCCCCAGTAAATGCACAACCTGCTGCCTCTTTTCCATCTCACTGACTTGACAAATCTTTCATGCCATTTTTTTCATGCTGCTCTGGGCTAGTCTTGCCTTTCTTTATAAGCTTGTAATGTTACTACTTTATTTTCCACTACATCTGTTTCAGCTTTGGCTTGTACATGGTTTGTTTCTACACCTGTCAGTGACACTAATTCTCTCTCTGTTACCTGCCTGAGACCAAAGGTCAAATAAGGGCAGAGCAGAACCAGAACTACAGCCTAGACTTTAGGATCTTGGGATTGCTTCAGCTTTGCAAACCCCTACAGAAATGCCCGTAGCTAACCCTTCTAACCACAGAGGGAGGGAGAAAAGACTCCGTGGCAGATGAGGATTAATTAAAAATATTCTCATCCTAAAGAATGAGTGAGACATAAAAACCTTTTGTGCCCAGTATTGTGAAGTAAAATGCTTCTTTACCTTTTCTAAAGATTCCTCTTCATAGCCCCTTCCGGACTTCTCCATCTGCTCATCGGTTGACTCCACTATCACAAGACTTGTTCTCCTTGGAGAGGGGTCATCCCGGTGGAGCTGGGGGTCCTCGGGCTCCTGGATGATGGGAGAGTCACCTCTCTGTGCAGAGGATGGGGGCTGTGGGGATGGTTTTTCTGCCTCTCCCTTGGCTGTGCTTGCTGCTTTCCCGGTTACCGGCACCGTAGACTGCTCTGTTCCTGGAGTTGTGACCCTGTGAATTACAGGTCCAAGGAAGTTACCACCATGCAGTGCCTCCCAAGTGCCATAAATGCAACACTGCGCAGTGAATAAAATCTGCTGCCTAGAAATAACTGGTACTCCTTGACTAGAACTACACAGTAATCTGGCTAGGAACGTCTCTCACCTTCCCAAGCGAATCTCCAAACGAATATCCAAACCTTGCAACCAATCCTGCAAAACCTGGTATTTGTACAATATTTCAGTGAGCTTCACCTGTGCCCTCACAACTCTATATATTACCTGTTATTATTTCAGGGAAAGCAACTGGATTGCTATAGATGGATGACAAGCAACTACTACATGAACTACAATCTATAAAGCTGCAGGGGAAGAGAGACCGACTTTTACGTAGAATTCCAGAGCCTTACCAAACAGAAACTTAGGAGAGAATCTGATGTTGATTGTATTGCTATTTTCACGGTTGAACACTGCTATAATTTCATGGCTGTTGCAAGTTACTGAAACCTATTATTACATACATTACTATGTAACATGTATATTAAGGTAGCGCATCTAAATCAAGTACATCTAATACAATCTAATATGTGCAATATTGTTGCATGATTCCTCTTAAAACACCTTCCTTACAAGCTATTTAAAACTAGGCCAATTTTCCTCCGATTTTCAGACCTGCAGTGTAGTGATATTCCCCTGCCATCACTTCTCTCGTGTAGTTTGGGCAATATTGTCTCACATGTGTTCTCTGTTCCTCAAAAACATCCATTTCTTCAGGTAAATCCTTAGGAGGCATTGGTAGTTTTACCCATTGGTGCAACAGAAATCCTCTGCCTTTTTTTTGCTGCTTTCTGTCTCCCACTCTCTCTGTCCTGGCTGTAAAAAGCATATCCTGAGCAAAAGAATCCCCGCCAAAGACCATCTACTGGACTCAACTGCCCTTTGGACTGTTTGGAGCTGCATCTCCACATCAAAGCTAATCACTGATCAGCCTGATCAACCCCGTGGAGAAATCTCAGCACGGGCACACGATTGGGGATGGTGTGGATAAATAAACATGATCCGTTTCAAGTTCCTTTTAAACGAAACCCCACTGACAGCCCCACAGAAGAATTCAGAGTTAATTCTACTAAGTTTAACATGACTTCCCACCTAACACTCAAAAAATTATACACAGTTTGGAAAAAAAAAACAACCCCACCTGTACATTAACCCTCTTTTCTTCCATATGCACTAAACTTGGTTATTGCTTTGTGTTCACAGTGACAAACTCATGTCCTCTCCTGAGCCTTAAGGCTTCCTCCACGTGGATTAAAAAAATCAAGCCTGGGCACAACTGGAGGAAGATTAAACAGCATTCATATGTTTTCAAAGAAAACTGTAAAAATCCTCCTATTACACAAAGAAGAGGGAATCTGTTCCACACAGGTTTCACCCTGGTCTTTTGACACTTACAAATATTCGTGTTGTGAAGCAGATGGTTTTCCTGGCACGTCTTGGGGTTTCCCTGAGAATTCGGTTTCTACTTGTTCCTTATGTGCTTGCCTCAGGAGCTCAGCCATGGATACCTCTGCCTCACTCCTGGGAGTACTGTCCTGAAAAGGAGAATAACTGGCAGACACTTCTTCCTCGGAGACGAGAGGAGGGTGTTCCGTTGGCTCACTGTCTTTAGATATTCTGTGGTGTTCCTGCTTGTGTCTCGAGCTGTACACTTCTTCTTGCAGTGCAGAAAACCCTTCAAAAAACACACAGAGGAAAAATGGCATTACAAGAAGGCAGGAACTCCCTCTTGGGCTCCATGTGCATTTATAATCCCCGCATGGAACACATTACCTGGAATTCTTAAACCTCTTGAGTGGGACAGGACATAACCTCTCTAAGTAGCTGCAGTAACAATGGAGTACCGCTACTACTGCCATATTTGGACAGTAACAGACAAAAAAAAGTTCACCCAGAAATTTAGCTAAATTAATTAACCTTGAAACCCTCAAAGCATGCAAGATTCACAACAGGATTTGGTACAAAAACATTTTATGTGCTTCAAAGCACACAAACACATGCGCTCACCCCCAACACCTAATCTCAAAGCCATACTGAATTAAGCACATAGAGGACTCACTACTGCATTCATGTAATTTGGAAGTGCTTCTTCAGTTTACAATCAATGATCTAATCCACCAAACTTTTAAACTTAAGGAATGGAATCACATCCTAGCAGAATAACAATACCCTGGATACTGAATCCAAAGGTTTTGTCACAGCACAGAGTAGTTTTCCTTTTACAAACCGCCATCAAATCCTAACACTACCTTCTGAATCGTCATGAAAGTACTTGTATGAGCAAAAGAACCCAAATAAACCTGGAAAAAGTCTCTGACCACATTATTTCCTTGCTAAGAATCAGTTAAAGCTCAGATCTTATCCCAGGTGAGACAGTGACCCGTGTGATGCCAGGCTTGCATTCATCCCTAATATCCATGCTTTCAAAATGGGATTCTAGCCCCATTCATGTCCTTCAAAATAAAGGACACAAACATTTCCGAGCAGAAGCTTCTGCAAACCGGATGAGCAGTCACTTACCTTCGCTGTGGTCCAGTCCTATGGACTGTTCCATCTCCGTGTAGGTGCGGGTGCCGTGGACCTGCATGGAGTCAATGCCGCTGGTCTCCATGAGGTGAACGATATCCATCCGGTTGATTTTCGTAAGACACTGGGTAAGATTTGTATCTGTGGCATCAGAACAACACCGTGGAGCTCAGTTAAGAATTACACGTGGTCTCTCCCTTCCGTTTTCCACACGAAAGGCATACACGGGATACTGACCAATATAACATCATATATAAACTACAGGTGCATTTAGAAGCAGTGCTAGGTAAAACCCAAAAAGAACTGAACAGCTGCCTATAAAAATTGATTTTTTCTTTAGCCATTTTGCCACGTTATATAGATAAGACCAGAAATAACACTAAGTACGATCCATGGCGTTTTTTTCCATACCCGAATTTCCTCTTTGTGATTACAACACACACCTGCCACCTCAAGTAGCAAACAGGAGCCACTTACACACCAAATGGAAACAAACCTGTTGCGTGTTTCCCATCCCTTTCAAGCCAGTACTTGAGGAGTGCGTGGCTCTGGTCTTGAAGCGAATTGGGATTTTCAATTCGGATCTGGTGAATTTGCTCTTCTGTGAAATCCAGTTCTCTTGCTAGCTCTGAAAAAGAAATCCAGCTCTGTAAAGGGGTCATCTATCACTCCCCTGGACTCATTTCATTTATAGAAAAGCAAATGTCTACGAGTTACAGCTGAAACCCCAAACCTGAAAAAACATGAAATTGATGTCTTTCTGATGAACAAAACCCAACCACTATTTCACCCTCCACAGTAACATCTGACAAAGTATTCTTTATTACAAGCGAATCTTTACCACAATAAAAAAAAAAAAGGAGTATTTATGGAGGTCTATTAACCTGCCCTCCCTAAAACGCTACAGAACATTAACGTCTGTTTTGACGAGCATCCACTTTTTCTGGTTTTGTTTTCAGAGCTATTCACTTCTATTAAATTTTCAGCGTACTCCTAATCTGTTACATTGCACAGGTCCAAGTCCTACTGATTTCAAGTTAAATCCATGTTGGGATGAGTGACACATGCTCCCAGTTACTCTCCAGATTGAAGCAGAGGACAGGGAAGGAAGAGGTGAGCAACATAAGCAAAAAAAGTATCAGTGATGTTTTGCATGTACTCTGAGAACACCTGTGAAAACAGTATAGAACATAATCTTCATAATCAGGAATTAAAACATTTTCCCTGGTATACAGCTCTTCCCTAACTCCTACACCATGGCTTATTTTCAGGAGCCTGATACTGCTCTAGTGACAGATACAAAAAAGTGTGTACCTGACATAATTTTTGGCACCTTTTTTTTTTGTCAGACTGCACAGTTTGACACAGCACAGAGATTTCTGCACAGCTCCTTCTCTTAAGAGCCCTGGAGCTGATTTTCAGCAATATCTGCAAGTCATTCCACGTTACTTTCACTTGTCCCCATTCGCTGCCTCAGGTCTGTTAAATCCGCAATCCTAAGCAATTCTTAAAGAGTAAGTTCCTTGTTATCCATTTTAGGAATCTTCAGTAACCCACAGACAGTAAGCTGATTAAGTATTTCTATAAAACATTGTTTAGATAATCGGGAAATCAGCCAAAAGAAACAAGAGAAGAGCGGGGTCCCTCCTTTTTGTCTGGAGCAGAGGACGTGTGTTTTACCTGTCCAGCTGAATCCAAGATGATCAGCGATGTGGGCCAGTCTTTCCTCTGTCCTTTCCTGATCATCCTGTTGATCTGAAGGTCAAAGAGAGCCACAAGTTGCCTTTTACAAGATAAAAACCATCTCCACAGGTGATACAGCCCAAGGAGGGAAGGTGCTGTTTTGTCTAACTGCTGCGTCTAAATGTGGACAGGCTGCATAACTAAAGTGAGGATTGTAAATCCCCAGGTTAAAAAATAAAACCAAAAATCTTGATTTTTTTTTTTTTTTAAAAAGCACAGGGCTATCTACATCTTCCTTTTGAAAATCAGGCTTTCCAGCGAAAATCTAAGCCAGGACTGATGCGCCTACTGTGTCTATTTAGGCAGAGCACTTGATTCTAAACTTCATTCTAACATTAAATCAAAGGCTTTATCTAGGTCGAGAGCCATAATTTTCCATGCCTCCTTAGTAAATGCCAGGGTTGAAGAATTCATTGTAATCGGTGCTTCCGATTACATTCTTTCTGTAGTAGGGAAAGTTCTGTTCAACCAGTCCATAGAGCACATTGGAATATGGTCTGTATTTGAGACACGGTTAAATTTAAGTGTCTTTGACCCTTTAGACCAGGGAGCGAGACAAAATACTCACAACGAAGGCAAGGAAAAATCAGGTGGTCATTCGTCAGTCTTCATTTATTTCACTAATGGTGAGACTGACGGCTCCTCCCATCCCCAAAGCTAATTTGAAGATGGCAAAGTTTGAGTTTTGATTTTCCCTGAATGCACACACAGATTGTGATACCTCAGAATCGGGACATTGCTTAGGGTTCACAAGACATGCACGTGTCATTTCAGCTCCCGGTTTTCCATCATGGCAACTCAGCAGGAATATACAAAGTAGGCGAGAGGAAAACCAAACACCAGAAAACCTGTACTAAAATTACCGGTGACTCAGACCTTTCTTGAGACACGGATCGTCGAAAAAAAGGAACATAAAAAGCTTAATCCTTTGCAACTTCTGCAGATCTCTTTGTCTAACAACTCAAAAGGATATAAATTTGCCTGTCTCGCTTGCAATCAATGCCCAAACGTTTTATTATTAATAAAAGTTAATAGTTAGTAACAGGGCCAGGGAAAGTCAAAAGCCAAAACGTGCATGACCTAAGCAATCGTTTTAATGGCAAAACAATACACATCTTTAGAAGTGTTTTTGTTTCTTAAGGTAACACTTCCCATAAGCACTTATGGTTCGCAATCTTGAGATCGGTTCACGGACAAGAACACGGACACAACACCAAAAAAAAAAAAATAAAACCAAGCACGGCTCACAGGGGGGAAAAAAAACGCACAACTAACCACCAAAAGCTGAAAAGAAAATGCCACACACGTTACATCTGTACACAAACACACACACGCGCGCGCACAACACACACACCAAAGGAAACAGAAAACAAAAAAGTTTAATTCATGACATGCGTCGCACAGGGAATCCCAGTCGTTGGCAAATACCTTCAGCATGGTCATGGACATTTTCGTCAGGGATACGTTCAATCTGAGTCTCTACAGACTCATCCCAAATGGGTCTGGTGTCAAAGATGTCTTCAGGAACTGACTGCTGAGTCTCACTGGCTGGCACATTTTCAATAACTGAAACTTCTAGGGCACTACTGCTTTCATCATCTGAAACTAATTCTTGCTCTCTCTCTGACTGCGTGAGTCTTTCCACTAATTTAGAAGCTTCATCGCTAATTTCTTCAAAGAACTCTATGGAGTTTTTGTAAAGATCAAAAAAATGGTCCTTACTTTCTTTTGTGGGACTAAAAGCACCGCGGGAGCCTGTAGTGCTTCTGTTTTTAACTGGCAACCGTGATGAAAATACCTTCGATCTTGCTGTTGCTGCCTCATCTGAGTCTAGCTCAAACTTCATCTCGCTCTCCCTCTCTCTGGTCTCTGCTTCTGCCTCAGCATAACTCCTAGCTTTGATTGAACGCTTAGCCTTTGGGTCCACGGGACTACTCGCGTCAGATTCCGATTTACTCCGGTTATCTTGTTTCGTAGGTACAGTGCTCATCTCGTCGAGAGCTTCGGGCGACTCCAGCTTGCGGGCAGACATGTCCGCGTAGGTGTATTGTGGTTCAGCTTTTTGGGAAGCAGATTTGATGGGAATTTTAGACTTTGGTTTTGCTTGCTCATCTTTTCCTTCACACTGCGAGCTGTCTGGGAAGTCATCCGGGGAAAGGCTCTTGTTTTCCAACTGTTGCGAGGGTTGCAATGCGGTGGCAGCTGTTCGGACAGGGATTTTGGATTTGCTTTCACAAGAAGGCACACTCTCCATTAGAGCAGTGGGGATTTCAATCACAGATCTCTGTTCCTCTGGGGAAGAGTCCGGGGACTCCTCGCCCTGTTCGCAACTAACTGATCTGGTGACTTGGGAAAAATCTAATTCATCTTCTACCGCACACTGCTCAGGAGAGATGGGGCAAGGCACCTGACTGCTATCGACCGTGTCGGTCTCCGTTCTGGAGAGAGGCTCAGCTTCAGAGGCAGCAGTTTCTTTCTTTGGTGATTTTGAAGAAGCTGAAATACCCATTTTAATCGGAATTCTGGATTTAAGATCTGCTTTCGAGGTGCCTGCGCTGACACCTTCACCCGTTATTTCTTCTGATTTATCGCTAGACTCAGGTGATGGGGGTGAATATTTCACTGCGTCTTTTTCTGGTATATCTGACTCCTCTGATTCTGAAGGTGCAAACGGGTTCACTGAGCCCTCCAGCTTCAAAGATTCCTCGTCTGCTGCTTCTTTCACTTCTTCAGATAATGAAACTTCTTCCTGAGGCTCCTGCCCACCCTGGAAGAAGTGGAAACTTTCATCTGGGTAGTTCCTTTTGGTCATGTCAATGGCTCCACTTCTAGTCATCTCAAACAACTTGCCTTCCTGAAAAAGAAAAGGATTTTGTTCACTGAGTGGCGTCCCTTCTTCGGTGGGTGTCCTGGCCGGTGTCGTGTCAGGGGTTGTGCCTTGCGATCGCCTGTCTACCATCAACCCAAATATCTTTTGTTCCTCTTCCTTCACCCGAGCCTCAAAAGCTTCATCGTCTTCACGTATTTCGCTCCACATGTCAGAATCCACATCGGTTCTAGTGATGACAACGTGACCCATCAATTTCTCCGTTTCATCTCTTATATCCTCAAGGGCAGATTCAGCTAATTGTGCAGAATCTGAGGACAAAGACTCTTGTGACACTGTCTGAAATCCATCCTCTGGCTTGGGCTCTATTTCCATATATACTTCCTCTGAAGAGCAATACTCACTGCCTGTGTCTCTGCTAAGTAAAGCCTCACCCGTCTGATCTTTCCCTTCTGCAACAGAATAGGTTTCCCTAGAGAGCAGACTTCTACTAGATCCTACCTCACTTTCAGAGTCAATAAAGAAATGTCCAGAAGACACATTTTCATAAGGGCTCACTACATATGGAGCACTACTGTCAGTGGCATCTGCGACACAACTGTCAAGTTCCACTGTTTCAGTGGAAAGGGATGAAGACTCTGGTAAGGGTTCCTCAGCAGGACTATCTCTTTGAGATGTTTCGAAACCTGTATCTGCTTTTCCCAAATCCCTTCCCAAAGCAGAATGGTCAGTGGTATCATCTTCAGCCAGTTTGCCTTCTCGTGGTACAGAGTACTGGGTGGTACCGTGCCCACAAGAAAGGCCACCTGCCTTCTCTGACACAGCTCCTGTAGAAATGAGATCTCCACATGTTAGCAATGCCGCGGGTTTCCCATCTGTTTCAGCAGCCTCATATTGCTCGAGTGTTAACGAAGACTCAGCATGAACTTCCTCCTGAGGACCGTCACCAACGGAGTGACAGAGAACACCTTCAGGTCGTGTGACCGGGGCATCAGGACTGACTGTCTCACAGTCACCTGGACTGCCACAACACTTAGATTCAGCACAAGCATCGGAATGACAAGTGCCTGATTCTCCCGTGGAAGCCTTACAGCTGTGCCCAAGGACAAGCGGTTCCTCTTTGTCACCTTTGCCTTCTGCTTTAACCTCACCTATGCCGACAGAGCATTGCTGGGAATCAATGGGTTGGAAACCTGCTTCGTCAGGGCTGGAGCTGGAATCCATACTGGATGGTAAAGGTGAGGGTGGCTGCACTCGGATCACAGGCTCCATTAAGAGGCCTGAGTCGGCTTCTTTTTTGAGCCGAGTCAATTCCGGCTCGCTTTCTGAAGAGGAAGAGTTTTTCCTAGATTCAGCTGCAGGTGTAACTACTGTAGGCACATCTTTTTCTACTACAGCCGTTGGCTCTGATGCTTCAGTTTCACACGTGGCTTCTGAGTTGCCAGCTACAGAAGATTCATCTTGCTTACGACTCTTTTTGTAATCTCTCTTCTGCTTTGCTTCCTGTTCCAATTCATCAAACATTTTGATTTTGGTCACCATTTTAAACATCTCCTCTTCAGGGGTGAATCTCTTCTTCGGTTCGCTTTCCGAGTCGTCCTCTGGCTCTTCGTTGACTTCAGGGATTGTGGCCGACTTTGCTACGTTTGACAGTGACTGCAAGTCTGCCGTTTTAGGTGTGATTTCATAGCTAATTTCTTCTGAACTAGGAGTCTCGGGTGAAACGGGACTTTTCCCCGAACTCTCCATGAGGGATGTTTGCTCTAGACTGTCATCATCGGCACTTCCCTCGGGGTCACGAAGAATCCTGGAACGCACCGATGCCAGCTCTGGGCAGCCTTCTCCTTTGCTAAGAACAGGCTGCAGAGGACCCTGCCCCAAAATACAAGCCTTCACTGTTGGTTCTACGGGGCTGCTTTCAAGGGAATCACGGCAGGGAGACTCTTTCATAGGACTGGGCTCCAAAGAGTCGGGTGTTTTGTGTGATGAGTTATCTTCCAGCACCGGGCTTGCTTCCAGGGAGTCTTTATGACTTATAGTCAAAGAGTCATCTGCAACTGGGCTAAAGCTTTCACTATCATGGCTAGCAAGTGAAAGTTCCAATTTCTGGGGACTTCTAACCGCAACACGGCGTTCACAGGTTATATCTTTTTCTTTCTCTAAAGCAGTGTCATGTGTTTCAGAAGACTTAGTGAAATGTGCAGTGGTTCTGGATTCTTTATCCCTGCTAATATCTTTCATAATGGAAGCTGAGCTACTTTCTTTAAGTTTATCAGCCTCTTCTTCAGAGGCTGTAGGTACATGCTCTTCTGATACATGGTCACAATGAGACTTACTAGTCTCAGTAACAGCATCTAGCTGTCTCTCAGTAATACCTTTTTCATATTCCTTTGAGGAGACTTCGTTCGGAGAGCATGTTTCAGCTGTTTGTGCTCTAGCCGCTCCTTTAGCTTCCTCAGTTGGCCCATCAGTTTTCTTTGGTGAGAATGAAAGGCTTTCTGGGCTCGTTTCTGGAGTCTCTGCCAGACCCTCATGCTTGTAACTTTCCTCAGAGCTGATCTGAGGGGTTCCGTCGAGTAGACTGCCTGGAGAGTCAGCCACGCCTTCGTGTTTAAGGCTCTCTGAGCTCCCATCAAAAGGACCACTTTGCAGAGAAAGAGCAGGAAGGAATCCATCTTTGCCATCCTCTGTGGGAAAAGCAACACCAAAAGGACTGGTCAGTACTTGCTCCAAGTTAAGCTCTCCCTCCTCTGTCACTGAGAGGTGTCGGAACTGTTGGTATTTGTCATTATCCTCCAGTTCTTCTTTAATGACGTCAGAAAAGTCTGTGGAGGTTTTCCTGTCAGGGCTGATCTGGAAGTCAGGATCTCCTTGGTCATCAGAAGTCCTGCCCTTCCGAGACACCGTTTCTTTGGCACTTGCATCAACTACTACAGGAGGGAGAGGTTCTGTTGGCTTTTTGCTGCTCTGCTCTTTCGCCTGGTCTTTACCACCAGCTTTCTTGGCTGTTTCGGTGGTAGAAATCTGTGTTTTTCCTTTTTTGGGTTGTGGCTCTTTCTCTGCTTTTGATACTAGGCTTGGTTTGTCCTTCTGTTTGTCTGTCTTGAGGCTTGTTACTCGCCTCGCTTCGCTTTGCGAAGGAGCTGTTTTCCTCCGGGTTGTTTCCTTCTCAGGGGCCTGTTGCTTTTGTTTGAGGGACTTGTGCTCAAACAGGCCAGATATGTTCTTGGATGGGTCTTGCCCTGACTGGAAGGCTTTCATCAGCTCACGAACTGACATAGTCTCTTCGAGTCTCTCAGTCTTAGAAGAAGGCGAGACGGGTGGCTGGGCTTTGTGTGCTACGGGTTTTTTGACTTGTGCTGGTTTTTTAGGCGCCTTCTCAGCAGGGCTTTCTTTTGCTTGAACTCTGACAGGTAGTTTGGACCGTACTTTTTGCTCGTCTTCCACTCGCTTCTGAAGAGCTTTCACTTTATCTTTTATGGAGCCAATGGGAGTGTCCTCTATAACAGGGGACACGGCTTTAGCCTCCGGAGCAGCTGTCACCTTTAGGCCAGCTTCCCCGCCCTGCGGCTCATCTGCAGTGAGCTTTGGTAGTCTCAATTTTTCTCCGCTGCTCTGCATCTTGCCTTCCTTTGGCTTTGGCTTCTCTTTTAATTTTGTCCTAACAGGCTTTTTAACTTCTGAGGCCGCCTTCTGTTGCTCCTTTCCAGTTTTTGGAGATTCTTTTCCTCCTTTTTCAGAATCCCTGCTTACTACTGCAGCTTCAACCTTCTCTTCTGCTAAGTCCTCTTGTAAGGCTTGTGGTCGTACCTCGTGAAGAGAAACGTGTGGTTTTATATCCTCTACCTTTCCTTTCACCTCTGGCTCCCCCTTTTCTGCTGTCCCTTTGTCTACCCTGACATCTACACCGGTCGACTCCGTGACTTCTGAGGGAATATTTCTTCTGGCCTCTTCAATTTCCTCATCACTGACAATGATCCATTCTTCTTCTACTGGCTCTTGTTTGGAAAGGGACTTGTGCAAAACGTGTTCTTCTCTGGTATAGGATCCCCCTCTCAGAATTTCATTTACTTTTTCTAAGTCCTCTTTCACTCTTTCAACTATTTCGAAAGGCTCTCCTGGCTCTTCCTCAGCAGGTTTTCCAAGATCTTTCACTTTAATGGAGCCTGATTTATCAGAAGGGTCAGTTGTCAGGATGGCAGTCATTTTGATCAAATCTTGTTTCATCTCAGAAACTTCAGACAACAGGTCTGGACTGGCTAGTACAGGGACTTCATTAACCAGATGGCTTTTCAGGATAGATGTTTCTGTAGACTCTGTCTCGTCATCTTTGATGCGAATGAAGAACATTGAAAGTAAAAGTGGAAATCAAAAATAGAGATTGAAAAATGTAATCAGGACTGAAAAATGACAGTCTTTGGTTGCAGTGGTGGGAAGGTCAACAAAATGGGCCGGGAATGATGGATCCACAAGATCTGAGGGTACAAGAGCAAAGCAAAGCTAACGGGGGAGGGGGGAGAAAAACTAACTGAAAAGGAAAATGGCAGGAAATAACTTGCTTCACTTTATCGCTAGAGCACAACCACACATACAGCATCAAAGCTGGAACAAACCAAATCAGGACACCACTAAAAAAGAAACCAAAACAACAACAACAAAATTTAAAACCAAAATCAGAAGAAACACAGTGAAGTTACACAAAGAGAGGCATCTCAAGATTGTTCAGATGTTACAGATCAATGTTCAAATAAAAAGAAAAACAAGGAAAAAAGGGGGAAAGCATTAGAACTGATTGAAAGTCGATTTCCTCTAAGAGAAAGCCAGTGTTAGCAAACTGTCAGAGTAACATTGCGTTAACGGTTTTGTTTTTCTTCATGACCAAAATAAAAAGTGAAAAGTAATTCTGCAGCAATCTAAAATATGACCAAATACGTAGGGATCTGAATCAGCTGCAAACCGGCATTTCATCTAAGGGGATTTCACACCTACACAATGAAACAAACAGTCTTTTGTTTTAAGAGGCATGGTCCTTTCCTTGGAACATCCTCCTTGACAACTAATGAACTGACCGAGGAAAGAGAAGACAGAGAAGAAAAGGAGAGAGAATAGGAAAAAAACTGTGAATCAACTTAGAAGTGATTTCAGAGTTTTAAAAAATGTAATAATGTATGGCAACCCAAAATCAGAGACAGTCACACTAGACACATACGTACAATTCATGTAAGGCAAGTTATTCCCATGCAAAGCAAAGGTGTTGCAAATGCTGCTGGGGATGTTGTAGCTTCGGTTAAAAAACAAGAGCTCTAAAAAGTAATCATATAAATTAAAGGTACATGAGAATCTTGTAAAACATACTGTGGTGAAATATTTGTCTAATACGGCAATCAAGATACAGGAAGCTGGTTGCAGTGAATTCCCACTGTGCCACAAGTGCCTGCTGGGAAGGTTTCATTTCAGCAAGGACTAGCAGAAAATGGATACTGAACAGAATGAAAGAGTGGAGGACTGAAGGAAGTTATGAACAGAAAACAGTGCTTAGGAATTACAACTGGGCATTTTCCCTTTAAAGATGGTAGGACCTCACATGGAACTGCACATTTCAGCACTCCAGACTTAAAGCCAAAGCGCTAATGCAAATAAGGAGGACCTAAGCAATACTGTGATTATCTCTAAAAAAAATAGCTGTTCTGCTACGCTGTTCTCCGGGGTGTAACGAATGCTCAATATCTGTGCTGTACATTAATTACAACCAGATCAGTGCAGGGTATTTAGGTGCTGAAAACGCGGCTTTTTGGTGCTACTGTTTTGGTGCGAACTGTACAGCGCACACTGAAATGTTGGTCAGTAACTTCACAGACTTGTAGTTCATATTTTCATAAATATCAAATGCATGACTGTCCCACTGGTCAAAGAAGCAAGCGAATTAGCCTGAAGCAAAAGCAGCTCCTGTGGGAAATCAAGGGCTTCTCAGTGGCCTGGGGAGCTGGCGGTGAGGAAGCAGTGGTGGAACAGTGCAAGACATGGCACTTCAACTGGAAACAAGACAGATGCCATTCTTCCCCTAAACAGATCCAAGAAATGGCTCAGTTGGAAGCAGCTCTCATTAGAGACTCTCTTCAGTCCATGTAGGTTTGATTTTCATCTTCTCCAAAGGAGATCTTAGAAACTGAGGGAGTCACTAACAATAACAGCTTGATTCTGGAGGCACAAGGGGTATATGCACTGTGCCAAGCTTTAATGTCATATTTCACCATATTTCACCACAGTACGGGGTAGGGAGGGCAGGGAAGGGTTAAACAAGCCTGGTTACTTTGGACAGTATCACTTTTTGGCATGCTTGTATGCCATGAGGTCAATGAAATACAGGGGAGCCTTCACTAAGTTTTCATTAAAAGTGATACTGTCGTCTGTCTCAAGTATGAGGCAAGAATGGGTGTCAACAAGTGGAGAAAACAAAAAAAAAATGGAGGGATGAGCATCCATACGAGCAAAATAGCAATAGCGGGATCACTAGGGATGTCAAAGGAAAGTAAACGCTTAGATGAACGGTTTTAAATTGTTAATTTATATGTTAAAATGTATTTAATTGGATAGCTGCTTTGATATTAAATTGCTTTCTATTAAAGTATTGATGTTATTAGCAATAGCAGTTAAAAACTTAACTCTCTTTCATGCTTATCTTTACTCTTAACCATCTTTCATACAAACTGCACTATAACACTTTCAAGTAAAAAAAAGGAAAATCTTACTTTTTTCTGATGTCATGTCAACCTGGAAGGGGAAAAAAGGGGGAAATTTAAAAGTTCAAATCGAATTGATATACAGAAATCACTCGTGAAGTTAAATCTACTAGATGTACGGAGACACACATTTTCATGGACTTACATGGAACCAAGAATGTATTTACAGTAACAGTAAAAGTATGGCTTATTTTTCTAAGTGAAAGAAAATATAATCCTGGCCAAAAAAAAACGCCACATGAAACAAAATGCACTGTCAGACTATGAAAATTCAAGAAACAAAATTCAAATCACAAGGCAACCTCAAAAATTATTTCAGCTCTGCCAGCATTTATCCACACAAGCACATGTTGGGTAAATTTGGCTACACAAAAGTACCCAGAGTTACAGGTAGCAATAAACACTTGACTTCCTGTACAAACTTGTGGTGGGGAATGCAAACCAAGCTGTGCAGTACTGCTGCTACAAGATACTGTGTGTTTTAAGGCCCCTAAGTTTTTTAGTGGGTGTTGAAAACGTTGTCCTTGTTTGAAAATAAAATAAATGCAATATACTGGCTCAGTTGTGATGTGATTAAATCCTTGCTTTTCCATAAGCTGACAATGAATAGAAGTAAATCACTGGCCACAAGTGCATGTCTGTACATGCCTTGCAATGCTTTGGGCTCACATAATTAAATTTTACACTCAGCAGTGTGTGTTATGGATCCATAACAGCCTGAATTCCTCTGATGCACAGATCACCCTACATGGTAACCCGGGATCCTTTAATTCCCCTTACTTAATGTTTTTTCAGATCGGCATACTAATAAATATTATTAACATAAAAAATAATAAAGTCAACAAAAAATAATTTGAAGTGGGAGGTGGTTTTAGCCACCAATGAGTTTGTCCTTTTGTGCTTCTGTTTGTGTATAAGAAACTGAAGTCATCATATTTACCACAGGAGTAGTAAACATCTCTGTAACGATAATAGGAAACTGCAATCCGTGCCACAGAACTGCTGAGCTCCGTTCTGCATCCACGGAAAAGATGTCCATCTGCTTTGGGGAGCTGGCTATTTCTCCCTCTTGTTTCCAACAGCTGAACATCATCAAAATGTGGGGATGCTTTTCTAAGGTTACCCATTCATGTAGGGGTCAAACCTGAAGGAACATCCACAGCTGCCAGAACAGGGCTGGGAGCACAGAGGGGAGTCGGTGCCACTGAGTTCATGCTGAAGGTGAAAATTATAAACCTTATACTCGAGGTAAACTCACTTGTGACTTCTGGGTTAACACTGACTTTGTGCTGGATGTCAGAAACCTCCAGTCTATTGGATGATATAAATGCAGAAGATTTCTAATTTTGACACAGGGCAAGTTAAACTCTGAGCATTTTAAAAGTGAGCCTGTACAAGAGCCTTTCATTGCACTCCTCTTCCTTGTGTTTGTAGCAGTGAGCTAAGAATGAATGTGCCTGTTTTACTACAGATTTAATCTTCCCAAGTTGTGTTTGAGTGGTGTGAGTAGGCAAGAACATGCAGATTTAGCAACATTACCTCTTCTGGTTCTTGATCTGAATCTGATTCCTTTCAGTTCCAAATTGCCATGCGAAAAGAGAAGGGGAAAACAGCAGGGAAAATGTAATTTTTTTTTTTAGAAGAGAGTGGGGAAAAGTAACTTCTGACAACATTTAACGGAACAGATGAAAATGCAGAACGTTTCTGCAATTGATTTCTTGTGTCAAAAAGCAGCAAAACTGAACTGTCAGTTTAAAACACAAAAGGCTACAGAACCGAGCAAAATACAAATAGAAAAGTTGCTTCTGGGTGTTACACTTCTAGTGATCCTTATTTGTACCAAAACTTTCAATATATACATGCTTATTCTCTATAAATTAGCATGAACAAATACTTAAAATAGTTAAGAACATGACCTATTGAAAGTTAAAATACATGGAGATGTGCTGTTTTAAAATTACACAAAAATGCTGTAATAAAGATGATACTATATTTTACAGACACTGAGGAAAAAATGAACACAAACAGGCAAGATTTTGGGCAAACAGCCCTGAAAGGCATGTAGCTGCTAAGGTGACTAGGATAAAAAAAAAGCCCTCTGTTTCCCCAGAATAAACATAAACTGACTCTTTCTAAGGAAACAAGTGCTTAATATCTGATCTTGCTTAAACAGAATCACAGGCACTCCCACTCATCTCTTCTGAGTGCTCAGAAAATACCTGATAACACCTCCAAACACTGGCACTAGAAGTACCAAACCCAAGATGCTGAAAAGCCCTTGGGTGGAATTTATTCCTCTTTAACATCCTGACCACAAAACTTTAACCGTGTTTTGCCCTCCTCCTCCTCCTTCCTTGTTTGTATTATAAATGCTGATGACCAGAGATCAGTGTAATTTCACAGTACCTTCGTGTAAATGGGTAAAGTGATGTTTAAATTACATATGGCTTGGTGAACGAGGCCTCTTGTAGATTTTGGCTCCTTCATGAAAGACAATCGTCCACAGGGTTCTTGGGTGGTATCTCGCACCTGCCAGAGACAAAATACGTCTTTTTAAATGGAATACTACACGGATAAAATCAGGTTACAGTTGGGAATTTGGCTAAACTCATTTTTTTTTCCTTTGTTGGCAAAAATATGGTGAAGCAATAACTTGAAATATCCAAAAAGGAGCCATTAACATTACCTTAACAAACAGAGGAAGTCTGTTCTCTTTGAAGGCAAAAAAGCTGAATATATGATGTTGCCCACTCTTTGTGAGAGGCACCAAATTGCCAAAGCAGTCAACATAGATGGGTTTTCCTTCTAATACCTGTTGGAAAGGGAAAAAGCAGCAAAGCAGCAATTAATCACAGTGAGGTGGTTAGGACAACTTCTTAAAGAAGGAATCACAGTCAGAAAAATATTTTCTTCAGCAATCAAGTCAAAAGTCAAAGGCAGGTGGATTTGCAAAGGCCTAGAGCTTTTCCAAGTCAGGTCTCAGGTAAATACTTCGCTGAAATCCCTGTAGAGTGGTACTGTTACATCTTCAGATTGTGCTGTTATGGCCCCCCCACACGTTTAAATATCAGATTAGCAGTTCAGGAGATGTTCCCTTCAACTTGACAACGCATTAATCTCTCATCCTTACTTCCCAGAAATTCAGCCTTGGCAGTTTGATAACCCTTATTTTATCCACCTGCTCCGCACAAGAAACGCCTGTCAGAGCTTCAGGAACAGCGAGGACAAATTTTTTAAATGTGGGATTCCTCAAGGAGAAGAGGCTGAACTAAGCAGAAGAATGTGCCATGCCTGTAAGGTAAGGCACTTCCAAACTGTTATCCCTTCTGAGGAAGCTGACAGAGCCAGAAAAACTGCACTTAGCAAGCAGTTTCCTGGAAAGCTTTTGCCTATTCAGCAGCGGATTTAATTTTATTTTCATGAAGCAGAATATTAATCAAACTTGCTACTTCAACTTCTTGGTACGTAAAGGTGCTGACAAAACACAGCTACTGTCAACTGCCTTTTTGGTTAGTGATATGCATTTAGGAGTTACTGGAAATTGTGATTTACCTGTGCTTTTTGGCTCTGACTGTCCCCCTTTAGCCCTGTGGGCTAAGAGTTCAGCAGCTGCCCATCGGGAACAGGGTTTCATCACTACTTTTCCCTTATATCTGACTAAAGTCCAAGTTTCCATCTTAGCACAATAGTTGACACTGCCTCATGACAGTAGTTGTTGGCAGTTATTTTGCAGTACTTGTGGCACATAGAAGGCAGAAAATACTAGTTTACAAGCAGACACTAGACAATGGAGGAAACAGAGTCCCATACAGTACCTCTACGTCCCTGCTTCTGGCAACTTCAGCAAAATTTTCTTGTTGTTCCAGAGTTTTATCCACCTTGTCATCCGTCATGCAGAAACACCTTAACCGTGCTTCGATGGGGTCGTGGGATTTGGCAAACACCACAAATTTGGCCATGTAGGGGACACAGATAATCTCTCTGTACACTTGGGAAGCAAAAGTAACAGATTCTTGTGTCTGTCGACAGTCTATCAACCAAAATCTGTAAAAGAAAAGGAAGAGTCGGGTAATCAGCACAGAAAGATTTAAGAAATATGTCTGCCCAGCAACTGTAGATAACAAGTCACAAAAAGGAATCATTAAGCTTGTTTTTTGTCCACCATCTAACTTAAAAGGATAACAGCACATTCCTTATATACAATATCAAAACCTGGGGGTCTTTAGGTCGATGCAAATGATTTCGTCCTGCATGCGAAGTCAGAAATTATTCTCGTGTGAATTTAATCACCGAGTATTTTCCAGGGAGTAACATGTGTTGCCTGCTTTCCCAGCCATCACTTTGGTTTCTCTGAGGAGCTGATGACATTTCTTCTCCACAAAACCCACTGTGTGGGTGGAAATCACGCTCGAGTTTCATACCCGTAGGACGGAGACGGAAGTCAGGAGAGGTCAAAGGCAGCTCAAAAGCTGACACAATCTACAGGGGGCTTATTCCTTACTGGCATTATGACCCCAAAGCACACCACCTCAGCGTGACTGCTCTGGGCTTACTCATCCGCAGCTGAATAACAGTGAATCTTGTGCTGTGCTGCTCTTTAGAACATTTAACAAACACGCTGGTCAAAAAAAAACAGGCTGATGACATTTGGAGGAGAGAAAGCATGTGTGGTACAGAAACACTCTGCACACTGATACTTTCCTTTTCCTGTGTGGGAGAACTATGCTGTGCTGGACTCAAACTGGAGAGGTTACATCCTCTGAGAAACCACCAGATGCCTCAATGATTTGCTGTCGTACACCAGGGGCTAAAAAGCCCAAACAGAGACAATTTTTGAAAAAGCTGCAGCTCAGGAAATGGAAAACAACAGCTATGCCTCCGAGTCTGCAGGGTAATTCACATGACAAATGTATCTCTTTCCCAAGTTCATTTGGGACAGAGTGAGTCTTAGGAATGGGAAAATTGTTGTCCATCATTAATGATTTAGCTACACACAAAAAATTACTCTGAACAGCAAAGAGTCAGAAATCAGCTGATTCTTGGCAAGGCAAAAGGACAGTGGCACTTTTAGACCAGGGCACAAGTGAAAAAATGAAGGTTAGCTTGTCCTTTGGCAAAGAAAGTAATTATTTCCCTGACTGCAAATACATGAAAAAAATCCCCTTTTCTAACTTTACCAGCACTTAAAGTCATGTTTGAGTGAAAGGAGTCAGCTGAACCTTCTTTTAATTTACAAAGAAGAGGCAGAATCCATTAAAATCTCTACATGGGACCCTGCCTATATCACAGCACATTAACAACAGTAATCAATTTTCATGTCATCATCGGGATTAGGAAAGATCTGCTATAAATCTGGGTTGTAGATCCATAAACTGTCACCCTCACTCTGGTTGTATTTCACATGCAGCCCTGCTGGGGATGTCACAATCTCAGGGACCTGGACCTCTCAAACTCTGCATCTAGTTTCCACATATGGTTCTTAAATTAACCTTTAATTCAGCTTTAATTTCACACCCTTTACACAGACTGAGAGCTAAGCACACTGTAAGATCTCCCTCTCGTGGCCACTGCTGTTACAGGAAAATGTTCACCTGAACCAAAAAGGAATGTACATCAGCAAAGCATCCAGCTTAAAGGGGAAAAAAAAGCTCTTTCTAAACTGAGAGAGTATAAGAAAATAATACTTTATTTTGCCAACTGCAGGTTGGACTGCAAGAGCTGATCTCATTTTAACACTGAATACAATATTTCACCATATAACAAATCTAATCTAATGGTAATAACTGCCCTGGACACTGAAGGTTTGCACTGACTTCACTGAATGTTGTGGGCAAGTTATCCAAGATTTTTTTTTGTTTGCTAGACTACACTCCCTAAAGGGAACACTTTCGAGATCATGGATTGCGTCTCCTGTTACAGGGGAGGAGATTTTTGTGCATTTCTGTGATATAGATCATGGCCAGTGTACAAACTAAAATACATACATACAAATGTATTATTATTATTATTACAATATGAAATTCTGTTTTCAGAAAGACAGCAGTTGAACCTCATCCCAGGAACAAATGGTTGGAAGAGACGCTTCTAGACCCCAGTTTTGTACACCTACAGGTCTTTCTGCCTGACTTCTCAGTTGTTGGATATTCTGGAAGTAATCTCTCTTGTAAGATGTATGAGGTACCCAAACAAAGGATTTCTATTTCCACGGAAATTTGTATAGTAGTAAATATCTCTGTTCCTTCTACTATAGAAACTAAAATAGTTTAAAGGAAATATTTGTTGGGAAAATAGACATGCACTTGAAAGTAAAGCTCGTGTTTGGTTGTGTAGGTACCTGGCAGACACATTTGTTGTGAAGGAAACACATTCATTAACAAATGTCAGTGGTGTTGTCCCGGTGATGTCTTCCCATTGGGCAGGGGTGGTTCCTCCTGAAGTGAGAGAGATTTTTAGAAAAAAAAAAAAATTAACACCAAGCAAGTCTGCAACTTTTTTGCTCCCAAGAAATATTTTAAATTCTCCTGAGTTTTGAATTGCTACAAAATCAGTAATAATCCCAGACACGCCTTCTCCTCGGGTCCGTATTATTCCACTAATGCTGGCAGGATTGGAGGGGTTAAATTAAACACGATTAAATTAATTTATTAAATTAAATGCATGCAGCTCGTTTCCGCCTCTTAAGTGAGACTGAAGGAGGCACTGGTCACTTCTGGAGTTACAGCAAGCACTAAGTGTTTCACTCCGTTATTTTTCACTTAAGCACAGTGCAACATGAAGTCTGAACTACACTTACTCTGCCAGGCAGACGTATGTGGATTGTCAAGAAACAAACTGTAAGCAAAACGCAAAAAAACTCCACCAAAATTTCAAGTCTATGATTATACTACACATCTCTCGTTAGTCCAAACAACACATTTTATTTCTGCTTCAAAATAATTCTTTGGAAAGTAGTTTCTTTTCACAGCTTCTCATCCCAGTCAGGTTTTCCCCGAGCTTCCCATATGTGTGCAAATCAGCTTAACATTTTCAGCCCACGAGGAGTGACAGGTTCAAGATGCACGTGGAAAGCTTGCAGCGCTGGCATCCTACCTGTGATGCTGCATAGTAACCTCAAAGTGGGCGTGTCGCCTCCATAGCCGTTCATGAGCCCATCGCTGGAGGCCTTGGGGACGGGAATCGTCATCGTGATGGGTTTATGGAACTTCCTCCTCCTGGGCTCCAGCGTGACTATGGGGCTGAAGGTAGCCTTGTTGCCTAAAATCTTCTTGGTAAGTTCAGTGTGCATAGGTTGAGCCTTTCCAGAGCAACAGAAAATAACAGAATGGTTACTAGTGAGCTTGTAAAGAACTGGGTCTGTGTAATGTATATTTTTTCCCCCTCAGGACGAGATCTGAGCTGTTTTACTGTGCTATTCAGCCAATCCCAGGGGATACCAACAAGCACAGTCCAAGGTAAGCTGGGGATGCAAGCAGCAGGAGGATGAGAAGGAGACAGGGGAAAAGACTTCACTTTCTTTCAGAAGTGAATTGTTAGGCTGGTTCCTTCACACTGATAATCTGTGACTTAATTATTGCAGCACTTTTTACTTTTCTGGTGCCTTTCATAAGAATTATTTAAGAAACTGTTCTATGACCTACTATATCATTATCAATATATTGTATTATTCTTATTACTATATAATAATCATCACCAAAATTAGGTACTTTTCCCAAGATTATATGGACAGTTAACAAACAGGAATCTGAATTAACTGGAAAACCCAAAGCTTTACCATTTGCTTTGAATTTTGCATGGATTTTTTTTTTTATTATTAGTAGTAGTATTATTTTTACTAGAAGCATTGTAGACAACATACAACATGATAAGCTGGACATGCTGCTCTCCATTCACAGAATCAACTAGGTTGAAAAAGACCCGTGAGATCATCAAGACCAACCTATGACCCAGCACCACCTTGTCACCCAGACCATGGCACTGATGCCACATCCAGTCTCTTCTCAAACACCTCCAGGGACAGTGACTCCATCACCTCCCTGGGCAGACCATTCCAATGTCTGATCACTCTCTGTAAAGAAGTTCTTCCTAATGTCCAAGCTAAACCTCCCCTGGCACAGCTCAAGACTGTGCCCTCTTCTCCTACTGCTGGTCACCTGGGAAAAGAGACCGATGCCCACCTGGCTACAATCTCCTTTTGGGGAATTGTAGAGAGTGATGAGGTCTCCCCTGAGCCTCCTCCTCTCCAGGCTGAACAACCCCAGCTCCCTCAGCCACTCCTCACAGGACTTGTGCTGCAAACCTTTCACCAGCCTCATTGGCCTTCCTTGGACATGCTCCAGCACCTCAATACTCTTCCTAAACTGAGGGCCCAGAACTTCAAAGAAGGTGACTTTACACTAAAAACCTTGTGATTGTTGCACTGTACCTGGAGGCCAACGCGGATTCGTTTGGTTAGAGCCCCTTCTGGGAAGACTGCCTGCACTTGTGGCACCACAGTGCTGCTCAGCACCCCTCCCTCGGGCCCGATGAGGTTGCTGTCCTGCTTGATCCGGGACACCACCGCGAAGTACTGAGGGAAATCCCGGGTGATGATGCGGCAGATCCGCTTCTTCTCCAGCTCCTCTGGGGTGTCAAGTACTGAGGGCAGAAGAGGAGATGGTCAAGAGTTTTGTAGAACCTTCAAAATGCAGTCAAGCTTTTCACAGTTGGATGCAACTTTCACCAAGTCTTTTTGTCTAGAAATCGAGGTGGAAAAGGAAACATAGCCCAGTAAACTGGAGAAATCAGGGATAGGACAGACAGAACAACCAACTGAAGGGAGCTTAAGACAGTCAACAGAATATGTTGACATCTCAAAAATAAGCAGCCAGAGACGCCAAGGGACTTGTCCAAACCTCTTTCTACTTGACATATTTAGAATGTCGTGAAGCAGCACAAAGAAATCAAAACTTCAAAACAAAAAACTATCAAAGTATGAGTTCAGCTTTAATTCTGTAAGGTGTCTTGTTTACTTTGAGGTTTGTTTGGAGTTTTTTGTTAAAAAAATAATAAATTTTGCAGCTCCAAGACAGCCCAAGGCCTTTCTGTTCTCTCAGAAAGCAAGAGTACCCATGACTGACATTTCCTCCCACACATGGGGCTGCTTGGAAAGGATTAGTAAGATAATTGCCTTGTTTTGGAAAGATGTTTGCTATGGAAACTTTTTGTTTTACACCATGAAAAGGAGCAGCAGCAAACACAAGCGTAGCACCTCTTCCCAGTTTCGAGATGGCAGATGTCTTGTCCCATGACTTCAGCACACCAGGTGAGGGAAGTAAGCAAATGGTCAAAGCTATTACCCCCAGGCAGAGCAGCAATGCAGGAACGGGATAAAACACCAAGTCCCCCTGGATACCTTCATCCATCCCATTGAGGATTTCGTTCAGCTCATCCTCGGTGTATTCACAGAAATGCTCCTTCCAGCTGTCCCCGTTCTCGCTGCGCAGGATCACCAGCTCCCTCTCCTTCCCACGCAGAGCAGCAAAATGGGGGATCTCCACAATCACAGGCCTGGCACGGCAACACAGCGCATTAAATGCACACGGGAGAGAGGAAGAGACAGGATTAACAGCAACTCTATTCAGTCTGCTACAAAGTGACCTGGAATGCTACCTATTTGGCTGGAATACTTTGGCACAATCCTAAACTAGTAGGCCACTAACACAAGCTAAGTGTTTACAGGGACCCAGTGAGTGCTGAAGGACAGATGAAGAAGTGCATTCACCTCTTTCCACAGTGTGAATGAGATTTGGTAAGATAATAGTGCTTATCTGGAAATTTGGTGATAGTTTTGCAAATCCATCAAAAACTCATGCTGGTTTTAGTTGTCACTACTGTCTGGGTTAACCTGTGCAACTTCATTTCAAAGAGAATCTACTGTAACATATAGGAATAGTGGGACAAATTCTGATCTCACTTATACTAGTGCAAATCAGAATAATTCCATTGCTCTCGGGAGGGGCAGTTGTGTCCTGCGCCAATTTACTTCTTTGTAATTCTAAATATTCCAATGAACTTATTCCTGATTTACACCTTGGGAGAGATACAGGAGGTCTGAGGAGATTGTCTGGGTTGCTATTGCAGTATAGGAGATAAGAATTTGCCTTGTTGCCTTATAAGCACATGTCAATATATGTATCAGCATAAGCGCCCATATATATATATGTACACACACATATATGTGTACATATAATATATCTATATTTAGATATACATATACATACTCTTAGAAATAAGAGAGAAGATATAAACATATTTGTAGATACACCTCTCTAATTAGAGGACTCACACAGGTTGCCATGTACACAGTAGATGCCATGTGTTCTATCACACTGGTGGTATCCGACATAGAACTTATTGATTGATCAGTCCTTGATACAAAAATACCAGCTTGAAATTTACAGTAGATTCCTCTTTTTTTTTTTTTTTTTTTTCCCAATCCAGGTTGCTTTGCTACAGACATCAAGCACATAACTAGGAAGATTTCATGCCAAAACAAAAATGAAGGCCACAGTACTCGAAGAAAAAGATACAAACATACCACCAAAACAAAACCACATACCACAAAGGTTGAAAAATGGTCCACTAAGGGTTAAGTGTACAAAATCTCAAATGATAGAGAGGGACAGTATCATGGGCATAATGACAATAAAAAAATCATATTGCAGAAGGAGGAGAAGAATGGGGAGGTCAGCATCCATCAATTTGTTTCAAGTCTCTCCTACCCAAGGAATTTGGTCCCAGGAGGCCCCAGCTGAAGGATTCGGCTGACCAAGCTTTCTCCCTCATTAAGTGGGGGAGGAGCCGTAGGCAGATGAAGTTTACTGAGTACATCCAAAGCAGCAGTGAAAGAAAGAACATAAATAAACTTTATGTATTTTTTGTGCCAGAACGCCAGTGCCACTTTCTGGTGCACAGAGTGGAATTAGGCTGTACACTAAATAAGGTTCCGTCCTAGCCGTGACAATTTGGTGACCCAAATCAGCAAAATTAGTTCTGTGAATTTAGGATCTTGTCTTGCTTATGGGGGCTTTGGCCATGAACTCAATGGGAAGGGGATCTGGGCCTTAGAATGCACCTCTGCAAACTGCGCAGTGATTTTCTGATTTCACTGCCAGCACAACTCCCGGAAAAACCCTTGCAGAAAGGGCACAAAGACCTGAGAATGAACAAACTCTGCTACAGCCTCAGCTTTTAGGGAGACATTCTCATTAGATAGAGAAAACCACTAAAAAAAATGGGAGACATATTCAAAATCCATTTGTGTGTGACAGAGATAATGGGAAGACTGAATGTGACAGCACAGTATTTCTTCTGCTCTTTAGATTTCTTTCTGCTCCTCTTTAAGGTGACCAAGATGTGAAAAGATAAGTGGTAGCATTAATGAAGATGGTAGCTCTGATGACTGCCTGTTATAAATAGGATTTTAAAGCAACTGAGTTGTTCACAAATTCATTTAAACTATTGCTCTTTACAGAGTCACTTCTTCTATAGTTTCTGAATGTAATAGAAGGGATAATATTTCCCTTCTGGATGCCACAGTTGATAGGGAGAACAGTTGGCAAAACAAATTTTTAGAAGTGAAAATAAGTGCTGCTTTCAGCTGAAAATTGCTAAAACGAACTGAGCAGCAGACACAAATCTCATCTTTCTACTGGTTTTGCAGCACAGGATGAAAGGTATGGCCAGAAAATTCCAGGGTTGTCCAAATGCTTAGTTTAGCAATTTCAACTCCAGAAAAACCAAAGGCATAGTCCAAATTACTGATGACACAACAGAAGACCCTAAAATAGTCCACTGTAACTTGTGTTGTGTATGTAGCAGGCTTCACATTCGGGGTTTAGATCAGTGCTGCGCTACTCATCTTTTATATATAGTGTGAACTGCCCTTTTTGGTTCCAAAGGAGTCTCTTCCCACTATAACATCCCACAACACTGACGAATAATTATATCCAAGGAAGCACATTAACCTTAATACTAGTGCTTAAAATACCCGCTTTGAAAGGAAAAGGTGTAAAATCTTCATGATTTAAGTGGCAATTGATCTTGTATTTCACACAACCTGCCTGCTACCGTGCCACAACGATCCTATTCACTTCACGTCTTGAGAAAGGAACCATTCTAGTGCAACTTAAATGCAAAAATATGGCTGAAAACATTTTCCCCTCTGGGCCATGTGGCCAACCCACCCTCCTCCCCCCTTACCCAAGGAACTGCGCCCCAGAAGGTCCCACTTCGATGAGGCGGCTGGCCAGCCCTTCCCCTTCCACCATGGGGGGCATGGTGGCCAGCCGGTGGCGCTTCACCAGCCGGCACGTCACGCGCGTCGGGGCCGTGCACTTGCGCGGGGGGATGATGATGCGCAGCCCGTTGTGCCTGCAGCCCCGCATGGCACCCCCGCGGGCATCCACCATGAAGCTCACCAGGAAGCTGCAAAATCAGGGAAAACCAGTCAGAGACGGAGCGTTTCGCGAAGGGCCGTGGGTACGTTCCGCGTACGTAACGCGCTACGTATTGGAAACGGGGCTCTTGCGCAAGAGGTACAATTAGGAAAAAAGCCTTTCTCCCACGTGAAGCACCAAATCATGCTGAGGTCATTTATTAATTAACAGCTGCTACCTGCAAGTTCTGCACTGGAAGTCTTGTTTTACGGTGCTGCTGTTGGTAAAATACCAGCAGGCACTGACAAATGTGAACACGGGTACCTATACCACTGCTCTGTACCTGCAAACAACTCTGCTTAAAGTGGGCACACTCATTAAATACTTCACAAGCAAATACATCTCATTCAAGGAAATTATTTGTGATTCAAAAATATAAAGCCAATTCTGATTGGATGGCTTGGGATTTTATTTTTTTTTTTTTTAGGTTTTCAAAGTAATTTTATAGTTATTTGGTAAAATAGAATTTCTAACAAAAATAGGTTTGGATATTAAAAAAAACAACCAAATTTCATTCTGGAGCGTGTGGATACAATTCATACTCCATCAGTGGGGTTATCATCTATTAATATTAAGGAAAAAAACCCAGGTTTTCATTGGGTTTTGGTCAGACAGCAATAGCTACAGGCACCATATAACAGGTGTATAAACTGTATAAGAGATTTACTTGTGGATTTTTGTTTGTGTTACTTTGCACACCAATGCAGTGTCCCACTGGAAAACGCAGAGGTGCATAAAGCCTTCTTCTAGCACAAGGTAAATTATCTATTTCTTTTTCTTGAAGAGGGAGAAAAACATTTCATTTTGTTTGGAATTTCTTTTGTGCTGAATTTTTTGTAGATCCACATATAACCAACCGGTAGATTTTGACAGATTTGGGACACTCTTGGGAAAGGTGTAGAACTACTTCCAATTTTTTTATTTTTTTATTTTTACTGGTTTATGACTTAGGACCATGCCTGATGAGGGATGGGAATGTCAGGCCGCTGGAAGTGAAAGTAAGAGCAGAGGAGACAGAACGGTGTCAGGCCTAGTTCTAGCCACTAAAATAGAATCATCTCATGGGAGACACAGAAATGCTACTGAAGGACCTGCAATAGAGAAAATACACTCCCTGGTAACAGGAGTAACGAACACAGGGATTTTTCCACTGTCCCCTTGACCGTTCTGTGCAACAAACATTGCATCCATTCATTGTCCACACAAGGATTTCCACATGCTGTAAGAACACAACACTCGACACACCGTGCAAGTCAGAGGGATGGAGGATGGGAAGGAGCCACAAGCGCCAGTCGGAAGCACACCATGCACCACGGATGCCAGTCTGTCTCACACATGCAGTCTCCTAGTCTACTGCCATTCAGATACCTCTAGGCTTTGCTTAGTGTAAAACTCGGGGCAGTACAACCATTATCTCATTCCTTAGAGCTTGGTGTTTCTGTGGTTTTAACAAGGGGGGAAAAAAAGAAAATGAAAACATTTTACAGCTTCCATTGTCTGGGGATTAGTTGGGAAGAATGGGAGCTTCCTTCACAAAATACATTCTTTATACATGGTAAAGCACAGATGAAAGAAGAGCTTAAGAGACACTAAGTGCTCAATTGTTACACTAATGCTCTTGGCTTGCACTGCAATTGCCCAGTAAGTGCACGAAGTGGTGCTGTTTCGGAGAATCGGTGCAGGTCTCCAGTACAACGGGTGTTGTTTGAGGCAGTTAGCGACGCTGCTGCGAGAGGAGTTTCACATTTTAAAGCTAATGCTCTGAGCAACACAAACACTCCCCCACAATTACCAGAAGCTCTTTACTGAATTAAAGCAGCGTTCACATTTCTCATTGTGTAAGCTGTCACGAACACGATTTTTGGGATTCAATTATTCTCATTATTGACATAATACTGAAGATAAGTGTACTTTAACATCAGGATCACCTTCTGTCGCTGTCCAGTTAGCGCTGGATCACCTGTCTACCCTCTGTCCTCCTTAGCTTATCTCCACGTGTGTCTCAGCAATGCCAAACCCACTGTTAAGTGCCAGACAAAAATACACGGGAAAGGTGAGGCTCCAAACCAAATCATCGGCCTTCTTTTCATACGGTTGCAACTCTTCCTCTCAGTTTAAGTGTACTGAATGTGCCTGGTGGGTCAGTAAATCTATCACCAAGTCTATCAGACATCTCTCACTGAAAGCAACCATTGCTCCAAAGAGTGGAAAAAGAGGCAAGGACAAGTCTCACTGGAAGGTGGACACAAAGATAACAATGGTTAGGATAAAGATATTATTATTATTATTCCCTGTAAAAACAGCTGTTTCTATCATAAGGAAAATCTAAAGTAGTTATTCAGACAAGCACAGAATAGTGTGAGCACAGCACAGAAAGGTTAGTGCCAATTATCACGGTTATGGAGGAGCCAGTTCTCAAACCCAGCTGTGTAATACTATGAAATTCCTGGAAAACAGATTTTGGAGAACTACCGCTAATGCAGTGCAAAGGAAAGAAACTCAGCTCTAGACCTCAAAGGATAGTACACTGACACAGGATTTCTAGAGCTGACACAGTATAAAAACACAACCTTTTCCACCACACCACCCTGTTTATTTCCCACCTAACTGCCACATTCATTTCATCGTGCACTTAATTAATCCAATTTCTTTCCATCTCTGTTTTTTTTTTTTAATCAGCACATTTCACATACTTTTGGATATGCAAGAGGGTGAAGCAAATAATTCATAATAACGCATTTTCTGAATCACAGCAGCCTCTTTTTCTGCCTATTTGCTACATAATAGGGCATCTGGAATGCACCATTACTGTTCCAGGACCGGAAAAGCTTTTCCCTTTTGAAGGACTGTGTCTATCAATACGCAGACAATTCATACAAAACTAATGCACGATATAAAATACGCTTTCTGAAATGCGCATTTGGGAAAGTGAAAAAATTGTATGACTAATATAAAGGAAATGTAAAATGCAAAACTAATTATTTCGCTGCCCACACACACACACACGTTATTTTTCCTCTCTCCAACACTTCTTTTACCAGGTGTTGTTACGTGACAAGGCTGAGATAGAAAGAGATTGCATTCCACAAACAAAACCAGCAGGAGTGATTGGCAGATGAAGCCATCACTCTGCGAAGTGATACCTTATGGTGATAAATTCCCGTGGTCAAAAAGAAAATAATGCATAATACCAGCATAATAATAACCCTAGCTTCATATCTACTCCCTGGAGCAGATCCCAGGAAACTTCAGGGCTTACCCCACGAGCCAACTGCATGGGGCACAGCTAAAAGCACTATCAACCATCTGTGCACAGAGAATGAAGAGGAGAGGGATCATTAAAGAGAAACACAAATGGCTGTGAAGAGTTCAAAAGGGGAAAAAAGGGAAAAAAAGGTAAATAAAGGGGATTAAAGGAACTTTAAATTTCAATTAAGTGATGACTGAAAGTCAAAGCAGATTATGGGTAAGGGTGCATCTTTCTCAGTACTAAGCCTCTGAGTAAGTTCCATTTCCAGTTTTAAAGGTTCTGGTAGAAATGAAACACGACACAGACATGTGACCCTGACAGTCTTGCAAATTGGATTGATACTGAGCTTTCCTGGGATTTAGCAAGGTGGCAGTGCAACATAACAGCCAAATCAATGCAACAAATCAGGATCGGGGAAATCACTGCCTTCCTCTTTTAAAGAGAATGAAAGGGAAATCAGGATTATTTTTCTAAAGAAAAAACAAAATACAAAAGCACTTTATTTTATAGGAATCAGTTATAGACTGCAGGGGAGTCTATACATGCTTCTGTTAAACACACAGCAGTCAGCTCAAGCATCATCCATTCCCTTCTAATTTAGCAAGACTTACTCATAAATCAGAGAGACCAATTCATTCTCTTCCATTTTTGAGCAATTAAAAACTACATACTTGCCATATGAAAGGTAACTATATCAAGTAACATTGGCTACAGCGTCCCCCTGGTTGAGGACATACACAAAGGCCCCTAAATGTTTCAGGCTGTTTCCATGCATTCTACAGAGAGCAGAGCAAACAGCAATGGGGTTTCTAATGCCTTCACTTGAACAAAACACAGAAAATGTTATGCAGTGGATCAAAGGACAAAAAGTTGGGGTCTATTTTCATGAAATATCTGTATTTCAGATCAGTGACGGAGTTATTCCCTTTGCTGATTTTATTCATATACAATTAACTTGGTTTTATTCTGCATCTATCCTCGTTTGAAAGCGAACAGCAGGATGAACAAATAAATTTAAAAAGGGATGTGTCAGTGCTGGAGGGGGTGAAGGAAGGTACTTGTTGTGTGCTTTGTGAGGAGTCCCTGCCCTGTGAAGAGCTTTGCAGAGAGGCATAAGCCTCAAGTGTTGGCACTCACACATCCCATTCTGCAGAGTCACTGGGAGAGCCATGCAAAACCCAGCAGGGGAAGGGCGCTTCCTGGGACAGGCAAACAGTTCTTGGAACACACGAAAGAGGCAAAATCTACACCACCACCTTCATACACTCGGCTCAGGTACGATTATTCTCTCAGACTGTGCAGCCACACATGCGCTCATCGGGCAGCAGGGAACAAAAGCTCCAAGGAGAGCACAGCCACCGGAGACACACGATAGAACTTTTCAGCATAGGTTTCCTTAACTTATAACAGAAACTGGGAAACAAGGAGATAGCAGCATTCAGTGTTAGTCGCAGTGTGAAGAAGCAGAAACAAACAATCAGGGTGCTTCAGCCATCCCAAAAAGTGTTCAGCAGGAGGAGGAGAACCGAGAGAGGCTGAAATTCCGAAAAAAGGCCTTGATCCAGCTCCCGCTGAAGTCAACAGCAAGTCATTCAACTACCTCAGCGTGCTTTCCAGCAGGCTGCAACTATGCCATACAGAAACAAGGCAGAATACACATTCCAGGAGGACAAAAAACATGATCCTACACGGGAAACTGCTATAGTATTGACTTCTGATAACATCCACTGCATTAGCCAGCTGCTGAGAGATTGAGTGACACGGCCTAAAAATACATGGGCTTGTAGTTTGGGGTTTCATTCAGCCATTTACAGCTGAACACTTAAGGAGATTTGCACCTTTCTGTGGACATGTTAAAAGGAGCTGAGGAGGTGCCAATAAGCACTCAGTTTGCCCAGGGAAGATAATCTCCTTTGGGAACGTTCAGCTTCAAGGTGTTCTGCGCAGGGTGCAACATGCCAGTGGGTCAGGCACTGATTAACTGTCACACAAAAAAAATATGTGTGGCATGAAAAATAATATACACTCAGTCTGGGCAGTTATTCTACTAGTTCAAGTATGCTGGCACAACGGGGCAAATATGGCCTAGGGAGTGGCTCTGAAATATTCCTTATATAGACAATGAGATAAAAGGCCCACTTAATAATTTAACAATTACAGTGGTTTGCGTTCGATTATTTGTGGAGGATTTTTACCTTCCTTTAAATATTAATATTTAAGCACGCCACCAACAAAGAAAAAGTATTGTTAAATAAACCAGTGGTTAAAACAACTTAGGAACATATAAGGAGCTTTGTTAAGTTTTTTTGCAGTAGACTTATTACGTGTCCAGAACTCTTTTGTTATAGATGACAAAGCAGAGGGAGAGAGTGGGCACTTTATAAGAAGTGAAATAGGGCCACATATAACTATTCCTGCTGGTTAAATTGATTTTTTTCTCTTAGCTAACGTGCACTATCAAAACACTAAAGCATCCTGAAGTGAGGTAAGAGGGGAGGATAAATAGGGTGGGTGAGAAACGCAATGTATTAAAGAAAGAAATTATGCAGAAGTTCACCTGCTGTTGTCAAGATCAAGACATGGAGAAGAGCATCTGCAATAGAATAGATGATTTAACATCAAAAAACAAAAGAAGGAGGGGGGGAAAGAATGAGTTAAATGAAATACTGAAATATCGGGGAAAAAAAAATGAAACCAATTTCTAAATCAAACACACGAACATATACAGATATGTGCATATTCATTCCATGTGAGAAGGTAGGAGTGAGCATGGGCAACAAGCCTACATCAACAGCCTTGGTTACAGACGGCCACTGCTACTACAGGAGTAAAGCTCGAGAGATCAGGGCCCTCTACGGACATTCTCCCACTGGAAGTCAGATGCCTGAAATGCACAGTTAGGATTCTGAAGAGACCTTTGAGACGCAGATTAGGGGAAGTGCTGCTTGGTTTAGGCATCCACTGTGAAATGTGGGCCACGATTTATCAAAGGGTAAGGAATCTAAGGTAATTCCAGCCAGTGTTCCTGATTACCCCATGAATCAATCTTTCTTTTCTTCCATTTCCATATCTACAGCTTCTGTCCTCCCCTTTTCTCCATTTCAACATGTTTCTTGTCCTCCTTTTGTTCTGCAGAACGACAAATTCCAAACTTTCAGTTTAACCTGTTTGGGCTCTCAGTGACCACTCGGTGTCACACGGACAGTTAGTTTTCCAATGTCCCTTATTCTATGGATCTCCATTGCCATTTTCTTCCATGAACACCAATTTGCTATTAAATGAAACACACTCGCTCGTTTTTCCTTACTGTAACTTTCTGAACAAAGGTCATAAAGCTACAGCGAAATTTCAAGTCATTCAGACTTTCAGATTTAAGAAATGACTATCAGCTGGTCGCTGCCAGGTCCTGTTTCCATAACGATTTCCAGGAAATCAATCTCACATTGGGAAAAGCAATGTTATGGATTCAAAATACAACACTCGAAATAGGTTTTGTTTACCTTGTTAGCAACGATCCAGCCTCCTTTTTTGCAGACATGCAGCTAAGAATGATAATTCACATTATTTGTCACAGTACAAGCTGCCCACTCCCTCATCCTTCACCTTTTTTCATTGAGGGAGGCAATGACTTCCAGAGAGACAAACTCACTAATAATATCCCAACTTTTTTTTTCAAGTCCTGCTACTCTCAAATCATCAAATAGTCAAACAGGGATTTCTCCATCAAATTACATATATATTCAATATCTTTCATTAAATAGGAGTTTTACTGTGAGCAAGTCAGAGCTGGAACATTTGCAGAGCTGCTACATATTTTCTCCAGAACACAAAATCAAGTTTATATCAAAGCCCAGACCCAAAGCTAAACGCTGCAAGTGAAAAGTAATCTTTCAGTTCAGTGATTGTTTTTCATCTTTCACCTTCAAGAAAATCTGGTTCTTCCACAATAGGGTATGGTGAGGTATGAGAGTAAGACTGTGAAACGTATTTGAATTATGTAGGAGTAGTTCTGTCTGTCACAACGCTTCAGCAGGAAATTGTAAATAATATTAACTAATATTACCAGCAAAGCAATAAAACTCTAATCTTAATGGATATTTAGCACCCAAACCTTCTGGCATATTCAAAGATCCTTAACTTAGCTCAATATGTAAGATCAGATTGTTTTATCAGGAGAAGAAATTGTGATTTACTGAAAGGGAGTTTAAATGCAGGAATTTATATGTTTACCTTCAGCCAATGCATCAAAGTACTCAAAAACTGTCAGCTGTGTAAAATGTCCACGAGATCTTTATGTTGAGATTTTGAGCACCACAAGAGTGCTACCTCTTAAAGAGAGAAATGTTTTCTGGGGTTTGAAATGGCGGTCAAAGACTGACAAAAGATTTTGCTTTTCCTTCCTTACTGATGAAGTTATCAACCCATGGAAACAACAGTTACATTCACCTTTTAAGTGGATGGTTAAAACATTTTCCCCTTCTGAAATTTCAGACATGGAAGGGGTTTTGGTTAGTTATGCAAAGGCTGAAAAATGTGCCTGTGAAATTCCACACCGAGAGAACAGTTCTCTCTGAATTTATGCTTTTGCTGGGGGTGTTAGACTGTGATCCACAGAAACACTTCCCTACAACGGGACATCAGCAAGGACCCAACCACAATTTGGGGTTTACCAGTGAAGCAGTGCAGGGTGTCATTTTTTTTCCTTAGATTGCACAGAATACAAACTTAAAATCTTCTGTGACTAGTAATTCATGTCCAATACCTTGCTGATATCCCACAATCTGAATGCAATACATTTTCAGTGTCTTGGGCAAAACCAAGGCCACTGACAATGTTTATACAGGATTTCTTTGAAAATTTTAAGAGTGTTCTTTCATGACAGATAAATACTCTTCCACTGCATGCACCCAAATGTTTAGCAGTGCTGCTGGTTCAGAAGAACCTACTAATAGTGTGTGTCTGCGTGTGGAGGAGGGTGTGGGTGGCAAGAGGAGTATAAATGACAAATATATTTGTTGTTCCAGTACTTCTACAACTGTTTCACTTTCAAAAGCAAACTCTAGTAGTCAATGTACTTGGTTTAAAAAAAAAAGATATACCCCGAGAGTTTATGATAATTCGATGACTTGGGCAAATCTAAAAAAGATAAAAATGAAGTGGTGAACGGTCTTTTCCAAAGACTGAGCAATTGTTATTATAGGTGTCTTTATTGCAATATTTAGTGGCAAGATGGTTGGTATGTACAGAAGGAGGAACATAATTTGTGTCATGTTAAAGGTCACTATTTAATGTAAGGCTGCTCCTACTAAAATCAGCTATCTTATCCTACCACTGGCATCCTGGTCATCCCAAAAGACCGAAATATCACTAATATAATTTAAAAGAAAACCACAAAATTGCTGCTCATCCGAGAAAAAGTCTTTAGTTCATCCTCTGCAATCACAGGAAAGACCTACCTACCTTTCTGAAAGGGAAAACTATAACATCCTTTGGAAAAAGTCTGGAATCTATGCAGGGTTAGAATAAAGCACCAAAGCAATTTTAAAGCTTACCAGCATATATAGCAACACATACATACTTCACATATTAAGTATTTTCATTTCATTTGTTAGTTCTAGAGCTCATGAAAAGCAAATCCAAACAACACTGGTCACAGCCAAGTATTCTCCTATCAGCCCACAAAAAAACTTCTCATCTATGTCACATCAAACAATTTGCAATCACAGTTATGACAATACTGCTCCTCCTCTAGACCCGTCATTCCAGATGGGACTCCAGAGCTACGTTTTGAAAGATATGGACTGCAACATAGTTGCAAAGTCGTTTGAGATTAACAAAACTCACCAGAGTTGGTGCTCACCTGAACTACTCCATTAGCACGGTAAGTACCCACCATCTGGAATGATTAGGCCCTCAACCTCAATTACTGCTAACTCCAAAAAGGCAGTGTACTTATTTCTCCATAAAATTCACACAGTTCCAGTGTGTACGTGTCAATTATCTCGACCATTGCTCTTGAACTTGACTCAGGGCTCACTGACTGGAAGCAATTTGAGTGAACGGCCTTGGTACTCCGGTTTGCTTGATTGTCAGAGCTTAAGAGATCATAACAATTTACTGACAGCTCCAGGAGGCAAAGAATTAAAGTACAGCTCGTAGTTAAGCATTAGTTGAAGCTGCTGCCACTGCAGGTACGCTGTTTCTCGTATTTAAGTAAAATGCTAATTGATACACTCACCCTGAGTGAATAGGGCTGGAAGAAAGAGCCACATTGTCCAAGTTTTCAGGGCCCCAGCTTAAGCGGTAGGAATTCCTTTCAGCTTCTTTGGCCAGAGTTGTTACCTTGGGAAGCAAAAAAAAAAAAAAACACCCCAACCCTTTTTACTGCAATGAAATCAGTTAATCAACCATACAATAAGATGTATTTTGCATAGCAGTGCCTAAAGCATAAACTTTTTTATAAAAAGAAAACAAAGCAGTAAGAATAGCATTAAGACATTAGAAACCCCTTACTGTAACATTCTGTATTTGCTTTAAGTAATCCTATGTTAGTGATCTCAGTGAAATGAATGCTGTGATTTATCAAGAGGGCAATTTCCTAAATCTCTTTTTTTAACTAAAAGCATGTTTCAGGAGACTATCTCTGTGAGGACAATGGCTGTGAGTTCATTAGAAAGTTTAGCCTGATGGCTGGTAGCAACATTCAAAAATCAGTTAAAATGGAGAACATGAAGAATACAGCCCTTGTAATTCACACAAGCTTACCCATTTATTTTGGAATAGAGTTTAATACTGCACGATACAATATGTCGTTAAATATCAGAGAAAACAGAGACTTGTATTAAAATAAACACGCAGCGAACACCACACAGACCCATCAGTGCAATTCACGCGGAGGTGTTTTTCTCTTCCCCGATTTCTCCCAAGTTCAGGGGGTTTTCCCTTACCTGCTGGCTGGGGATCACCACGGTGTCGTCGATCATGGCGCTGTCCCGCAGGTAGGAGGCGTGGCTCAGGGTGTGGGACCTGTCTGAACTGAAGGACCGCAGGCTGGCAGGTTGGTAGGATGCCAGAGCAATGCATCAGCAGCACAGATGATGTTGGCAAGGTGTCATGACAGAGCAAGTGGGAGAATGAAAGAAGCGTGCCATTAGCAACGGGATGCAGCTTCCAGGGGGAGCAGATCCCAGTCCTGGGGAAACTCAGCGGGGCTGTGCCGCCTCCTTGATCACGGGCCACAAAGCCTCTCAACTGACTCAACTGCTTCAAAATGCAGAACCTACAGATTAATCTACATGATAGCTTTATACTCACAGATACCGTAGGCTTGGCTTTGTGGCATGATAGTTTCCTTGTAACAAAAAGCATTAATTTAAGTAAGGCTGTTTGGAAAAGTTCTCCGCTACGTCCCACAAACCACTGCGGAAAACCAGAACGCTGCCACCTGAAGAAAAGCTGGAATGACTCTTGCTCTCTGAACTACTCTCTGCCCTTGAAACTGTAAATAAGTAAGCCTGATGTCGTCCCCTGGAAGGTACACACAGCAAGGTGAAGTGTGGCCAGCCACAAGCTCCTGTGGAAAACAGAACTGTTCCTGTGAATGCCAGCAGCATCTTTCGGGAGGCAGTCCAAATGGGAGCACGGATCTCGCTGTAAGTACGCACAGCTCCACACAACACTGGTTGCTGTAGCAATGAGAGGTGCGAGGCAGTAAATAAGCTGCTTCCAAGCACTGGCTCAGAACGTAACTGCAGTATCCACCAGCAAAAAGCAAAGAAAACCAGACAAATAGGACGCCACAGAAGGACATATTGAGGTAAATGGGGTTTCTGCTACCAAACAGCACTAGTTCTGTCCCTTCGGTATTCACGGGCTGCAGTTTTAGAAGAGCGATTTTTAAGAACAGATCAGCCACCTTCAGATGTTGTACGTGTACTCTGTTATAGGTCTAGAAGAATACAGTACATCTAACTGAAGGAAGCAGTTTTGTTTTCCTGGCTTACGCATCCGTGAGTAGTACTCGGAATGACTAATGTGCGGGATCAGAACAATAGGCCATTTATCTGGATACACAGATTTTTAAAGGATAATTCATCTTCAGCAGTTAGCAAGTCATGCATTCACTACAGAACATGAGTTTCAAGTGCTTTAAGTGCAGTTCAAATACCATCTGATTCAGACCACTCAGCCTTTTTTGAACAATAGCTGCATTCGCTCAGGTTTGGGGGTTTTTGATCCATTTTTAGAAGTACACGGTCACCTTATTTTTATTATAAATATATCACATTGAAGAATAACGAATGCTCTGGATGACTGACGCATACCAAAGGCCTGTTTAGCATCCTAGATGGACTGTACAAAACTGGAAGCAAAGATAGGCACTACACCAGGATCAGGCTTTGGAAGGCCTCGAGAAAAAACTAAACCAACACTAAACGTTTGTTCTTTGGTTGAAAAGTGAGCCTCAGTAGCAGACCCCATTTGCCCTCATTATCCTGTGTTCATTTCCACATTTGACACTTCCAGAACTGCTTTGCTGTGCCATGCAATGCTCGTGAGGGAGTCCCCATCCAAGTTGTAGGTTCTGCTATTCAGCTACTGTCATGTCCTGGACAGACAGTGAATGAAAGGCAGTCTGAACTGAAGTCGGCTGGTTATCTCCATGGTGATTCTGTCCATCTTCACTGCTACTACCACCATCTCAAGTATATATCCATTCCGTACTACCTGTACGTGACCTCCAGCAAATACAATGAGGGTATGGGTTTTATCTACAGGCACACACATGACTGACGTCTGCAGTTAATTTGAGAGGTTTAAATTTCCTTCTAAACTCAATTTCAAACCTAGTGTTCAGATGGCACTGCCCTGTCTGTGTGATGGACCAGCTAAATGAAGAGCAAACCAGGAGTTAAAGACTCGGAAATAAAGGTACTTTAGAAATCTTTTTAAACAAAAAAAACAAAACCTACCTAAATCAGAGCCAAAAACACTGTCTAAATACAGATTCTTTCCAAATCTGGCTGATAAATCTTAAGTCACAGAGGCTGTGGGGCCAATAACACTCCACCACAGAGATGAAACTGTGGAATCCAGGAATGCTACAAAGCTCCTTACATGCCTTATGTATCACTCTTCTCTTCTAAGCCCTGAACAAGCTCCAGGTGGTATCCAGAAAACATAAGCAGCGTTCCCAGTTCCTAAAACTGGGAGACCATATTGCAGTGCACATCCACTTCCCAGCCTAGAGAGACCTAACAAGCTCTAGTCCAGTTAAGCAAAACTCCTGTTGAAGTATATGTTGTTTCAGAAGCTGAGGAAAAACCTGGTATCACTGAAAACTGTACAAATCAACCTTGAAAACACTTCCCAACAGCAGCATCATTCATTTGGTCCTCCAAATCAACTTTCTGGCACACAGCAGGCCTCCAAAGTGGATGAGCAGAGAGACAGGTGCCACAGAAGGGTATAGAGACAACAGGTGTTCATGCTGTGTAATACCTACCTGGGCACGATGCTAATGAAAGCATACGGAAAAGAAAGAAAAATGAAGGGGAGAGAGAAATAAAATAAACAGGGAAGATGGTTACAAATGAAAAACAAATGTTTTGAAATCAAACTGATCAATGCATAAGGTTACATGGGTCTAGACTGCTAATACTATTCTGCTTTACTAAATTCCTTGGAAAACCAAAGTCAGTATAATGCAATGAAAATCATATTAAAGCAAAAGTGAAACAGTGGAACCAATCTCTGTGAAAACTCTCAAAACCAATAACCTGAAGGTGACAGAAAATGAGACCATGGAGTTAGAAAGACGTTTTTCTTCTTTCATTCTTTTCCCCTTTATAATTTTCTTAATTTCAGTACAATCATTCTAAATGTGAGCTTAACTTAAACTGGCTTAATATCTGCGTGCACAATCTTTTCTATACATCACCTTAAATAAAATCTTTGTTGCCATGGAAAGAACAAAAGGGTTTGATTTTAGGCACTCTGCTGTAGTTCATAAACTTCCTCTAAGAGTTAAAAAGCCACACAGTCACTTTGTTTTCAGCGGACTCACTGGAACTGCCTAAAAACCAGCAAAGACTCCAGGCTTGCGAGACCTGAATGATGGGATTTACACATGCTGTGAGGAAAACCAAACTGTTTCCTGACATCTTTTGTTCCAGGAGCAATTCACAGCCGCCTGAAGTAAACAGAAGGGATCCTACTGATTCCACTGAGCTTCGGAAGTGCTGCCAGAATAACAATCACGACTGGAAAATGAGGTAGGCTAAAAATTCTGTTGTCAAGACTTCCACTTCTTTCTTTTATTCCTTTTAGTGTACCCCAGTTCTAAAGGCAGTAAGTCTGGAAACATTGCTGACTTATACCGCACACTGCACACCCAGGAAAGCCTGGGTAGCTATTCAGCACTAGAACTGTGGGTGTTCCTCTGCCAGCTCGAGTGAGAGACCCTGAAAAGGGTATTTCAAACATTTATATCAAAAGGAGTCTGGAATTATCACAAAAGTGACTTATCCAGGCAAATACCTGTCCGATCGTCCTCCTTCCAGGCTGTACCTCAGGTAGTTCATACCATCCAAGAACTGGCTGCTTGGCAAGGAGTCATCCCCTAGTTCTCGGAGGTCTTCTGGCCTAAGGTACTCTCCCCCATCTCCCGTCATTGTGTCATCACCTGCAAATCAATCACAGAGGGGACAGGGCTCAGCACACACACACCCGGGTGTGATTCCATCTGCAAGTCGGGATCTAACAGCTGGCCGGCACAATCAACAGGAAGACATTTCCCACTCAGGAAGCACTGCAAACCACAAGCAATTAATATATATCATGAAACAGGCACATCAAGCAAGATATTAAAAAAAAAAAACAAACTGAAATCAAGGTGATTAATCAATTAGATTTTATCTATTTTTGGTTGTTGCACATACTGGTAAAGGGCACATTTCTTTGCTATTCACTAAAGTCTCTCTGTTCCTTAACCCGTTTGAGCTCTCTGGTTAGAGCTTTATCCCAGCCTGACAGTTTATGGTTAAATATCCCCACATCTTTGACCCTCATCTACATGTTTTCAGAAGAAAATCTGTTTTCTGTGGCCTTATGCCTTATAATTGCAAATCCTAATTTAAACTCTCCACTGTCCAACCTCCACATCGTATGAGGCTCTCTCACCCACGTTACAACAACCTTCTGTGACCAGCAACAAAATTCTGATTTCTAAAACACAGCAGCATCCAGAAGCTAGAAATAAGCTCACTTGCATAGATGGGAATGATCACTATTCAGAAAAGTAATTCCTAATGAATCACAGCGTAAATGACCATTGGTTATCCGACACAGTAACCTTTATGCATACTCTCTGAACAACAGGATTTAATCTTCTTTTTATTAGGTCCAAAATTGTTTTCCCCAGGAAATTCTGTCTATATGAAGTCACAGTTTGCTTTCCCCAGCAGACTAACTAAACAGACCCCATTGCCAAGCAACATGTAGACGTTTCTTTTCGTTCCCATTTGCAAGATGCTTTCTCTCCACAGTTTCTTCCTGGATATTCCAGTCATTTTCCCAGTTACTGGATGAGCCTGCCAGACCCTAGGACATGGATGGCTTCAAACTTGCTCATTTTCTAAGCTGTGTGGGCAAACTGGAGGTCACCCTGATATTTTGTTTTCACAAAACAAATCAAGCTACTTTTTCCAGCTTGACGCTTCAGCTAAGGAATAAGGAATTTATTATTTGTCATCTAAAACTAAGTCAACTTTCGGGTGTTTAAAACTTTTTTTGTATACACTAATATCACATGTAAAAATGAGGTCTGATTCTTTTCAGTGTAACAACAAGAGCTCTTGAAAATTCCATCTGCCCACATTAAGAGGGAGAAACTGGGCACGGTTTCACAGAAAACAATAAAATGCATTTAATCATTTCATGTTTCCTGTCTTCTGACAGATGATGCCTCCTGTTTCCTGGGAATGTCACATTATAAAGCACGGGGCTTAGTGAAAACTTGGAAGATATTAAGGCAATGCTGTTAATCAAACAGTAAAAGGAACTCCAAGTTATATTTCAAATAAACTAGATAATTATAATCATGCCAGACATTCCATCTATAATAGAAACAAAGGCAAAATCTTCACCACTTTCATCACACCCACATCCTTAAAAAAAAAAAAAAAAAAAAAATCCAAAGTCTGCTCTTATTCCAGCTTTGGCCTCTCATCTAAGAGTTGTCAATACCAGGGCTAAGTATCTCTGTTTGATGTGCTGGGAACATCTGCAAACAGTAACCAGTCTATCCATGGATATCCTTCAACAGCAGGCCAGTCTTGAGGGAACTAGAAGATAAAGTCACTCCTCGCCAGCCCCTTGTGCTCTTCCACCTTCCCTTAATGAGATCAACTCCCAGGTAGTTCCTTAGAGTATATGAAGGGGAAAACTACATATTTAAGTCTCAATGATTACATATTCAGCTGACCAAGGCCTTCCTTACACAGCAGATCTTACCAGATGGCAGCTTTGTGGCCATACAAGGAATTATCCTTTTTAATTGTGCCAGAACCGATTCATCTGCCATCACATTCCCCATCAAATCAATGCCAGGAATGTTTTCACCGCTCACACTAAGCAGTCTGGGACAAATACAACCCTTGACATTGGTGCTCCATTGTTTGGAGTGGCCACCTGTGAACTCACAGGTAGATTTTAAGGAGGCACCTTGCTTTATGATTTATCTTCTATTTCCTAGAGAGAACACCTTCCCAGCTGAACCACTGCACTTGCTGCTGCTGTCAAAAGTTTGAAAGCAGTTTTGGGCATTTTAAATCACTGAACAGACTACTAAGTGACACAGGATACATTCTGAGATCACCTAGCTGCTCCTTCAGTGAGAGCTTGGCTGGACACACAGGATTTTACTGAACCCCAGGAACTGGAGGACCCACGCTGCACATCTGCACGGTCAACTCGTTTAGGGAAGGCTCAACAAAAGCAGTTCCTACCATTCCTACGCTTCTTCTGCTCATAAATGAATTGCAGAACACAACTGCTGTATGAGTATTGCTCTGGAATTGTTTCTCGCAAAACACAGAGAAAATGTAGGCAAAAGGTTAAAAAAAAAAATAAAATAAAGAAAGGGGTCTGTGTCAAACTGCCAAAAATTTCTTCTAATAGATGTTTTTAAGGCCAGATTCAGTTATGTGAGTTTGCCAAATTATTGTTTTCTCTGTAGCATGCAGATAAGTCTACAGCTCACCACAGAAGTGCTACCCCTTAAAGATAACAGATGGAGAAGGGAGAGCTATGGCAACAAAAATTTTTATGGAATACGTATACTCCGGAGTTTCTGTGACACTTTCCTTGGACACCTTCACCTCCCTGAAGTCAATTCTCCACTTAGTGGCCCACACTAAGAAGTTTCCCTGGATTATAGTTTGGCTAATGCTTTAAATCGTCTTCTCTTTTAGCAAGCGAGGAAACAGGGTTTCATGAATCGTTTCCTGCCGGGTTTCAGATATTGATACATTGAACAACTGGCTGCAACTTTTAACTTCCATGTTTGATTAAGGAAATTACGTTTTCCCACCAATTGAGGTGCTCCTTCAGAGGAATTATGTGCATGTACACTAGCAGTGAATTGTGCCCATTTCTCACACATATGCAGCAGTATTTGCTACTCCGAGGCCATATGGGGAGGCACCCAGGAAATTCACTGTTGTATTTTAGCACGTGAGGGTTTTTTTTCCCTTGTTGATCAGATATCTGATCCAATCAGGTACGGATTAGCTGTGAACTGCTTCCTAGGAATCTCAGATCACATTATGATGTCCTTAAGTGATACAGCAGTTCACAGACCTGCCACCCTGCCACTGATGCACCTTTATGAAGGGACAGCAAATCCTGCTTTTAGACAGAAACTATTCCCATGAGTATGTTGGAACCAAGCACAGGGTTGACTAGTCAGCAATCTCTGGACAAGCCTCCCTCATTGAAAGAGACACTTCTTGTTCTACTGATACTGGAATTCCAGCAGATTTTTGAGAGTCCATTGACTATTTGCACATGAAAACCTCTGTCTATCCCTTCTCAGCAATTGAAATGCTGGTATTAATTAACTGCTTGGTGTGAGCTGACCTTCATGCTCATGGCCATCTCGGGCCATGCTGCTTCTGACAGTGGTGTCTCACCTTCTACTTCAGCCTTTCTATCCCCTTCTGCCTGCAAAAGTCGCCTGGATGGAAAACAACTTGTCAGTACAAACCAAGGGATTAATCTGCAGACAGATCAGTTCTCTGGGTTGGTTCACCACCTGGTGAAACATGTGCGCTGCCAGAATGGAGGATGTGGGGAACCATGGTTAGAGCTTGACTACCTCTGCAGCAGTCAGAACTTAGTCTTGAATAGGAAGTGAAACTACAACTTTTGAAAATTAACTGGAGATGAGGAGGCTCAAAGAGAAGTTAATGAGAGCTCTTGAACACCCTGTTAAAATAATGCACAGAATGAGTGCAGAGGAGCATATTAATATATGGGAGAAAAGAAACAAAACAGGTTCCTGCCTTTTCTAAGTGTTCCTGTGTGTCTACACTGACTCAGCCCTAACAAAAACATCTGCTTGTGCTCAACTTCACTAATTCTGCAGACATCACTAAAATACATTTCACAAGATGCTTTGCAGTAATTGCCCTCTCCTACTCTAAGCATCCCTCGGGTGCAAAGTGCTTCTTTTGTGGCAAGGGCTTTAGAGGAACTGAACTTGGCAGCAACACTCACAGCCGAGGCAGATACAACGATTAAAACGCACAGGTTTTTTTAGTGCGACTGTATCCACACCAAGCATTTCTGCTGGCATGGGTGTGTGCTTCTCAAACCACATCACTTAACTGCTCTGCCTATGGCAATCTGTAGTGCAATCCCCATTGATGAGGATCAAACACCATTTAAAAAAAAAATAAAGTATGATCTAGTTCTGTTCAAAAGAAAGATTTTTTTTTTTTTCCAGGTATCGTAAAAAGTAAAGAACACTGAAGAATAATACGGAGGATAAACAGAAAAACGCTGCATGAAAATTGAGGAAGAATTAGTGGGACTCTCAGTCTGTGCAAAATATTTTAAAATAGGCTACACAGGGCAGGACCTTCCATATCAAGCTGAGCTATTTGATAAGATTATTTGGTGCATTACTTTATCCTGTTAACATAGGATGTTGCACTTCTGTTTGTTTTAGGAATAGCAATACTATATTAACAACCTAACAGGGTGCAATTATGCAACATAGCTATTTTCCAGGCGGAATACAAAATACTTATCATCAGTGATCAACACGCTCCACCACCACGGGACCGAACCACTTCTTTGCTCAAGTACTCTCGTGTTACTCTTGGTAATTATGTAACTACAGCTGGCAGGTTTAGGTGTCCTATCAATTTATTTCAGAACACAATGTGTCACTTGAAAGGCCACAGAGTTACAGAAATCCCATTGCTGGCCTCTTACAAAGCTACACCATCACTGAAAGGTTCATCTCCTCTGTTAAAAGAGTTTTTGCAGCCTTCTTGTCCCCAGCTATTTTAAGTTCCTGTCACAAGTACCATCCACGTCAGGACTGTTTGCAGGGAATGTTAATTCAAAGCACTGGACAGCATTAGTCATGCTGGACAGCCCCTTCCAAGTTCTGCCAACATATTCAAGATATAGGTAATAAATCTGAGGTTTTCTGGCCTCCCTTCTTCCTCCCACCTTTCAGGAAACACACACACTCAGCCACACTTCAAAAGTAACGGAGAGGAGCAGTGTTAGGCACCCGGAGTATGCAAACCTGGGTTGTTTCAACACAAAAAAATAAACCAAACAGTCCGAGTTAAACAAAACGAGAAAGTCTGTAGGTCTTACTCCAGGAACTCCTGCTAACAGCACCTGTGCCATTACACGCTTCCCCATCACTGAAGGGTTCATCATCAGAGTGTTTAAAGGCTGTACAACACACAAATTGGTTTGAGAAAAGGGAACACTCTGGATTAATCCTGTAGAAGCAGAAAGACATACCAGGCTTTGCGGATTTTAAAGATGGTTCAACAGTAGATAAGAAGACTGGCAGTAAACTCAACAAGGTGAACATAAAGCTATAAGCAGTTTAAATTGGGCCATTTTTCATAATAATTACACAAGCAGTTGAATTGTTCCTCAGACACAAAGCGGCAAAAACATTCCTGAGCAAAATAACCTCAACGGTCGTGATGCAGCAAAAAATAATTGATTTTGAATCACACTTGTTTGCTTTCGCATTTGAAAACAAAAAGTTGCATCCGGAGCCTAAGCATCATATTTACTCAGGAGTGTAACTCATTTATCAGCAGAAATCCCATTTCTAAAAGCAATACAAAAAGTTGTATAGGCACTAATGAATGCCATTAACTTCCTGCACCATTTAGAACCACAAGTGCATTTGCATTCTTCGCAAAAGAAAAAAAAAAATCCAACCCTGTAACCTGTGTTCCTAAATCCCCAGGGCTTCTTGAAAATTAGTCGCTCCACAAGTTATTTGCATGAAATAATAAAACCAACCACAAAACAGCACATGTAAGATATTGCAATATTAATTAACCCTGCCAAGAGTAAAAAAGAACATAGAAGAGTCTTCCAAATGTGTTTATATTTATCAGATGCTGTGCGATGGATATTTCTAAGCAGTCACCTGTGAACTTTGAAAAAGGGATGTTTTCAACCCTTTTCTGTAATTCTGTGCTGTACAAAACTGCAATGTTTTATCAATTCTTCCAGAAGTTCACAGGAATTTTCTTGGGATGTAGCTAAGCAGCCCAACACATGTCTCCTGTCTGTATACGCAATGGACTCAGAATCCCAAGTGCCAAAATTAGTGTGTTGTTACTTTATGTCATGCCTTATGTATCCATGAGTCCTATGTGCCAAAAGCTCCCTCGAGGGAACCGCCTGCTCACCTTCCCCCTTATGCATCTCCTCACACAAATGTTTCCAATTAGGCAGAATTCCTAGATATATGTATCTGATACAGGTGGCACGGGGCCAAAAAAATTACTGCTCAGATTCCTCTTCACGGGAGGATCAAAGTCAGCTCTGGGAAAGCTCTACACTGAAATTTTAAAATCTGGAGTTGGGAAATGTTCGCATTTGTTGGTTTGGTTCAGATAAGCTTTTTCTGAAAAAAAGATGCAACAGTTCAGGATTTTGCTCTAGGTCAAATTTCAGCATCTTTATCCAAATGCCATGATGATTACATCATTTTAAAAAGGAAAAATGAAGACGTGAAAATACTTAGGCAGCTTCTCGAGCCGATCTCACAGGTGACATAAGCGATATGGAATTTAGCAAAGTTGCTCACCTTCTTCATCCGACACATCCAGGACCTCAGTCATGGTCTCGGGTACATTCAGCTTGTGCTTCTCTGTTACAGTCTGCAAAGACAGAACTATCAGTCCCTCAAATGAAGCACCAAACAGAGCAGCTAAGTTTACAGCAGGATATTTTCAACACTGCCAGCAGGGGGATGTGCTGAGGCATTTTGTAATGTGCATCCCCTTCCCCTAACTTTCTTTTTCATCTGTACTCCAGAGGCTCCCACTTTCAGAGCTGTGTAAGGTAACATTTCTTCTGGCAGTGAAGTATAAAGACCATAAAGATAACGTGCTGCTCAGAGGAATAAAATTTACTTACAAACAGTGCATGTAGAACAATTCAGCTCAATGTTTCCAAGATGATTTTAAAGTGAATTAGGTCATGTCTACAGAAGAGCTTCAGAAAGTTGTATGTGGCATATGGAAATTATTAAATCGTAAAGCATTTGGAAATGAAGTTATGAATGATGTGAAATTCCTAAACTAAAAAAAGATGTGAAGGATTTACACAGATCACTTGAAACATTTCTCCTCCCACCCCCCCCAAAAATGCCTACACTGCATATTAATGATATCCTTTTCATAAATCATGTATATTCCCCCAAAGCATGTCCACATCGGGGGGGGGGGGGGGGNGGGGGGGGGGGGAGGGGGCAGAAGGTTATTTGAAGATTCTGTGCACCTAAAAGTTTAAAATATTGTGAATCAAGGCAAGTACGGACCAAGGAATAGTGGAAGAACACGAGAGCACAAAGCAGGAGAACACTGGAAGATATTTTTTAGATAATTTTATCTTCGTAACTGACTTCTTGGAGAAAACAGATGATGTTCAGGGGTGCTGAATCAAGAATGGGAACATCCTTTTAGCACCAAGATACAGTCTGGAGAAGGACAGGTACAACACAATGAGAGAAATCACAGGAAGCACGAGGTGTGAAAAAGTTTGCCTGCAGGAAACTCTTCCGCACGCTAGACAGAGGACACAAAATGCCAAGGGCTTAAAAAAAGAGCAGCGAGCAGAAGTGCATTAGTCACGACCAAAAAATAACTATTTCCCTGGCTCCACCCAGCTGTGCAGCCAGTCAGGAGCTGGGGAGGGTAGTGCACGCGTGGCCTTTAAGGTATGTGGGAGCAGATGTGCCCCTCTGGCACAGAGGGGAGTGCCAGGAGGCCACGGGTGTTCCTTGGGAAGCTCCCACTGAGGCAGTGCTTCAGCCCCTGCTGTAGATAGTATCTCTCCTGCATAAATTATCATTACATGCAGAAGGAGGGAAAGAGCATAAAATGTGAGGGATAATTAAAGTCAGCCAAACCCCGAGTCCCTTGTGCAACGTTCTGTTGGGAAAATGCCCACTGATATCAAGCAGTGAAGTCAATAGCAGTTTTTGTTGGGCAGAATTTACTAGTTATTTCCTGATCCTGTTGTATATTCCCTAGTTCTAACAAAACCCACAAAGACAGCATTCTTGATTATTGTAATGTACTGCGCTTTCATAAACAACTATGTTACCAACCGTGCAATTACTCTGCAACTTTTTTTTAAAAGTCTGCTTTACATTTTTCAAATCTATTTAACTGTGACAGCAGTTTCCAGCTCACCCCCCTGAGGAACGGGGAGGGAACAATGCCCTTTGCCTCAACTGGCAATCCCAATTAGGCCCCCCAAGTTCACTCTGACCCAGGAGTAAAGACAACTAATTATTTCTGTTGCAGCACAACACATGTTCGGGGTTGAAAACTAGTTTATATTCACCGAATGCCTCCGCCAATATGCCTGACTTTTCCCCCGTATTCCCATGGCTTTCCATGGATAGAAATGTCAGGCCAGCAGTGGGGTGACAAGGCCAGCGATGACAGATGGGGAGGACGCTGTCACTCAGGTGACACTGACCTTGTCTCTTCACGAGCACAGTTAACAAATAAGTTAGACAATAAGCTAAAATAAACCCAAAGCTACAGGTATAGAGGCTCACTGCATACTCTTCTTTTACCCTGCTCTATTTACCATTACATCAATTTATTAATAACACAGGTTTTTACAGGCCCCTATATAATAACAGTCTGGCCTCTGACTAAGGCTCTCAGACATTATTATTTATTAACAGAGAAGCAGGAATACTTTATTTACTTCCTGACTTTCTCCTATCAGTCAGGAAAAAAAATTATTACATCATTTAACGATCAAAAGGAAGTTTGGAAAAGAGTCTGAAAAGAGTGTGTGTGCACGTGTGTCTTACAGAAGAACAAAAAACCTGCAAGGCCTTCTTTGGAACACTGAACTCGGCAAGAATCATCAATTCTACTTAATTCCTAATTCTACTTAATCATTAATTCTACATTTATTCTAATCCCAACAACTTCTGTTGGGAATTGGTGTTTTTAAAGGAACTTCAAAAGTAAAACTAGAGTTTTTTTAATTGATAGGCACGTCAAATACTCTCAAAATTTAAAATCCATATCTAGCGCCATGAGACTTGGGAAACTGCTCAATGTGTGTTGCTTAAACTCCCTAGCGGTTAGTGCCACTGAGAATTCCATTACGGACTTTACTTTCAAGCTTCTGTATTTGAGGCTTTCATTGTGAGGTCAGACTTTCATCTGGTGGCATAGAATAATTCAGATATACAAACCCATATGTGCTTTCAGCAACGACTTACTGAACAGCACCATATTGTAAACAACCCCAAAGCTCCTCATATATTTCATTTGTCCACAGGAAGCCTGTGCTTGTTTGTATAAACGCCCCAAAAACTTAATTGCACAGAAAACCTCTGAAAGTCCGGTTTACTCCGATTTATTTCCTACTCATCCCTAATCTTTCAATTAAAAAAAAAAAAAAAGTGCACTTTATTCCCTCTATTGCTTTATATTCCTGTGGCTCCCACTAATAACACCACTAATGCAAGTAAGAGGAAAATTTGTTCCAAGTTAGAGCAAAGCCAAGGCTTTGGCACTGGAGATCTTTTTTTCCTCATCTCCAACGCCAGTGACTTGAATATCAATAAAGCATCAGGCTGTCCAACATCCTCCAGGCAGGGCTCAGCCACAAGCTCAGAGAATGAGGTAGCTATGGTGACAGCACCTTCTTTGCAGCGCTAAACACTGCGTGCAGGTTTGGCAACACCAGCCTCACCATCTGGAGAACTTTACTGCAGGGAGTGCCTGCTATTTATCCCTCCTCTTCAGGACTTGTTGTAAATTATGCTGAATCAACATTCCCTGCCACCGGAGTATATATTCCATAGATCCAGAAGGTACAAGGTTCAGATGAATTCATAGCTGGAGAATCTGCTGAGTTTATCAAGGGTTCCCATCTGGCTTTCAAAGCACACAGACACAGATCAAGATTTCAGACTTGTCTTATGTGCAAGTAAGGTTCTGTACTGGACTCAGTCCTAAACCCCAGGCATCTGGTAGAAAAATCCATTACCCTCAAAGTTCAGAGAAATATTTACTCCCCAAAGCAAAGCACTCACAAGTGTCTTTTCATAGGGCAATCCCTATTATTAACAAAGGTCTAACACTTACCTAAGACAAGGTACAAGGCTGCACAGTGCAACACAAGGTACAACAGAAAGCAAGTTACAACTTGTATCAGTAAATGACAATAAATGAGAATCGTGTGCAAGGACACAGCACAGAGAACAGCAAAAGGGTGCCTGGAGGCTAAAAAAATATTCTTTTGAAAAGAGCTGAAGTTCCTAAAAAAAACTGTACCTACCTTTTGTTTTTCTAAATTTCTGATTAGGTACATAAGTGTTTATGCACGTACACATGTGATGTGCTATATGACTGAACGAGAACGTGAAGTAATAACAACAAAAACATACAGACTTTATTAGAGACTTCTGGAATTACTCTGGAATTTTTTGTCCAAACCTGACTCAGCCTGATCTTTGCAAGTCATTAATAAATTATGACTCACTCTATTTGTAACCTTATTCCATCTTCCTCGGTTCATATCAGTGGGATTTGCTGTCAGCATGCAACAAAACTAAAATTATTTTCCCATTTCTTTACAAGAGATTTTGTCTTTCTTCCCTTCTTCTAACCCTCCCCCTGACCGAGCAGTGGCATCTTTTAAGTAATCTGAGCTCCTAAATGACATGCAGAGCTGTTTTCTAGACTGTTAATCCTTCTTGAAAAAATGAAAAAATAAAAAAAAAAAGCATGACCTTACAACAGTGTTTCAAGACAAATGCAGTAATTGAGATTAAACTGAATTTAATTTTAACTACGCACTTTTCCTAATGTTCTCCCTTCCTACCTGCTAAGACACGTGTAGATGGAAGGTAAGAGTCCAAGAAGAGGAAACCTTCCCCCCTCCCAGGGTGTCTAAATAGATGAGTTTTTCCTGGCTTCAAGCTGCAGTACCACCTTGCTGATGCTCAGCACACACACTATTCACAAACCCTGACATCAAAACACACACTCCAAGCGTGTGGGAGACTCAGCATATAAGGAAAGATTCCTTTGTATTTGGACAAACAGGATCTGTTTGAACTGGAAGTGACTTGAGTAAGAAGATGATGGAGGAGATCCACAGGCATCCCACGAGCATCATCAAGTTTGGCACCAGGCCAGAGCTACACAGCCCAAACGTGAGGACACCGTGACGTGCTGCACAGGTCGAGAGCCTCAGCCGGTGTCACAAGTGGGGAGATGTAAGGCCAGGTGGGAAAGGAGAGGTGAAAAGAGAAACAGAGAAACAGGGCGGGATCTAAGCAACACCACGCAAACTTCTGGAAAGTTTGGGCTTTGCAGCTCAGATCCAGATCTAGAAAAAGTTTTACTCTGCTTTTGGAGGGTTGTTTTCCATCTCTGTGCACACAGATTTTGCTCCCCAAGCTCGGTGGAGCCCGTGGCATTGCAAACAGACCTCCACATGCTTGAAAGATACACTGCAGGCACCGTAGCAAAAATCCAACAGAAAGGGGGTGGGGGGCTAGAGCCAGAAAACAAATAAAAGAGGGAAAAGGTACATGGAGAGCCTGAGGGACAGGGGAAAAAAGACAACGCTGTGAATAGAGAGGAGACAATGTAATGCATGTGCAACTCACAGTTGTGGTGGTGGTGATCTCCTCCGTTACAACCTTCAGCGTGTCCACCACTGAGATGTATCCCAGGCGCCTGGCGATGGCTAAGGCAGTGTTACCATTCTGAAGGGAGAGCAGAGGGGGGAGAGCGCTGAGAGGGAGGACTGTGATGTGAACCAATGAGATCACGCTCCGCGCTGCATGAGCCAGCATTTCCATCCAAAACAAGGCACAGCCTAGGAAAATCACTGCTTTTTTACCGTTACATCTGACTCCGGCTTTGTAACTTCTTTAAGACTATAGCCCCGGTCGCCATGGTAACACAACACACTTACATCTGCCAGATAGTCCAGATACTAAAGGCTGTATGGTTTAACCCTTCAGGGCTCAAACCTCACCGTACAGCACGTGTCCTGGCTGCAGAAAAGTTTGGGGTTTATTTTGCATAAACATCAGAAATACGCTTCAAAAAAAAACGAAGAGTAGTATTTTAAAATGTTACAGTTTCGCTCCCAGTTGAAACAGTTAAACCTTTATCAGATACAATTCCTTCCCCAGGGAATAAAAGATTACAGCTGTGTGGTCCGCATATGCTTCTATTCCTTCATACAACAAAAATGCATCTCCAATAAAAGTACACAAAAGCTCATGATTTAACAAACACAAAACACAAAAGGCTTGGGGGGAGGGGGGGAGGAATTAATTTCCATTTAAAAACAATTATTTGCAGTTTGAATGCTCATAATATATAGACATTCATCAAATGCACATTAAAATAATAACTTAGTAAGTGTTTTGGCTTATTTATCCTCATTTTACCACCTGAAACACTGGCCATCCACGGTCCCCATGTCACTCAACATGGGGAGGGGAGGAAGGGATGTGTTCCATGGTTCTTCGTAAAGAGCTCTACACAGAATTTTTCCATGTTGTTTTGCACTGAACCAAGGGACAACATGCTGGCCTGCTGCGGAATCATGGAATGTCACTGCATCGCTCTTTGCACTGAAATGATTTCTCCTGTGACCCCACTGTGCAGGATATCAGCCTGAGGGCTTCTCTCTACTTCAGTACTGGCTTTAGTTATCTATAATTTAAATTCTGCTGTGTTACTCTAGCTCAGCAGCCCTGCAGTGACACAGGGTTTGTGGATTAGCAGCACAAAATGAACAGATTAGCATCTTCACAGCACAAAGAATTTGACTGCTACCATCACTTGCAACCCACTCCCATACTCCACTGCCAGATGTCCCAGGTTGAAACTCTCTCTTATCTTAAGTCAGAGGTTGCTATGTGTGGACAAGGACAAATCTCAGTACCTGAGGAAGCACGTAAACGGTGTAACACACATCCTTAAGACTCTGCTAGGACTTGGGTTAGGCAACCCCAATGTGAGGACTGAAATCAAGTCAAGAGATCTTTGGCTGAACATGCCAAATAGTGCCCACAGCCCCAGAAGGAGACTACAGTAGTATGTCACTTGATTATCTGGTGCACAAACTGGTATTTTGGATAACTTCACCCAGGATTACTCAGTGTGATGGTTCCAGGACCCAACAAGGCACCAGTGCTGATTTAAGCACGCACACTACATACACATGGAAAGCTGATCCACTCCGGGGAATGACACGAGATTTGGACACTCCTGTTGCATTTTAATGATTACCCAATTAGAGGTGACGAATAACAACATCAATGTGAAATGAGACAGTCGCACTCCTGGCTGACTATGGAGAAGGAGCCATGCCAGAAGTTACTGACGGTCTTTGAGGAGGCATTAACATCTGTGAACTCAGCAAGAACCTGAAACAGATCCAGTGGAGAGAGGGACAGAAATTTGGGTCTAAACTTTCAAAAAAGCCCAGGTTCTGAACTGCCCTCAATTTTTATGGAAAATTCCTTATGGAGATATCAATTTACAGACAGAAGGAAACTGAACAAGCCCAGCACAGCCAGCTGTGGCCAGCCCGATCCTGGAGCTCAGAAATCTGCTTCTCCCCTTCACGTTCAGCTTAGTGCACACTTAGACCAGATCTGAACTACCTTAAGAGGATAAGGAAAAGCAGAGGAAGTGACATTTACACATCTGACAACCAGCTGTACAAGGAATACTTTCCCCAAAACAACAACTTGTTCTCAAGCCTTAAGAAAGGAAAGAAAAGAACCGTCCAGGGAGTAAGTTCCCACCAGCAGGTCACAGACTTACCGTGGTGATGGCGTTGGGCTTGGCCCCGTGCTGGAGCAGGACATTGATGATGTGAGTGTGGCCTTGCTGAGCAGCTTGGTGAAGAGGGGTGTACCCATTCTGTTGACAAGCAAAGCAAACAAACAAAGAACAACAAGCGCCAATAATTAGATTAGAAACTTCCCTTCTCTTCCTTCTGCTCCTCTGGAGACATTTCAAACATAAACTATGCCATCAATTGACCCAAAGATGATAATCCTTCAGTAACAATAATTCTCCTTCCCCAGATTAATGAAAATATAAAGGAAGATAATATTTTTATTCAGAAATCATCTTTATCTCACAATATAAGAAATCCCTAAAAAGACATTTCTCCCTCATGTCCTAAATCAGAGGGAGGAACAATGAGGAAGAGCAAAGTTAAAGTGGCAAGTTAAGGGCACAGAATCATAGCTGAGGCAGGGAACGTTCAACTTGCTCTCACATCTTAGTTTTCAACAGAAGCCCCAAGATTTGCCTTTAAAATATGTGAGCCAATTTTAAAAAGTGTATCAATTTTACCAGAAGTGGTTAGAGCCTATTTGCTTTTCAACAGGCTAACAATATATATGTGTTAAAAATGTCAATCAGTTTTAGCTTTGCCTTCAAAAGGCTGGACCAAGCTGTAATTACACTTAAAAACATGTACACGGTGCCTGTATTAATAAACACTCTGAACTCCACGTACTTCCAGTGATTCGTTCTATTGTCACCCGAGGCAGAAACACAACCAAAGTGCACTGCAGCTGGCTGATCTGAGATGGTATTGTGAAAGTCCAGTCAGGCAATTCATTTACAAAATTATTTGCAATTGGCTTTGAAAGCAGGCAGAGAAGAAACTGGAAGAAAACACCGAGTTGATCTCACTGTACACTTACGTAAAGCCTGGGGGCAGGCTCTGAAAGACACGCTCCGAGAGGTACCTCTGTGGCGAACCAACAGAGGCAAGTAATGCTTTGCGCTGCTAATTAAATAAGGATAGTTCAGAACTGTTACAGTTCTTGCTATGAGTGCGTGGACTGCTAGGAATTCGAATTTACCGTAGGTTTTAGTGCGAAGTAAATTCACTATCTTTACTTAAATATTAGTGCAGTCCTCCAAAACTGGAATTCAGCCCTATTATTTTTCACACAGCTTCATGCAGGCTTTCTCTAGTTAAAGCCCAAGTTACAACAGAGGTTGCTTAGTCTTTAACATGCCTATCCCTGAATGCAGCCAGGATGGATTTGCTCTTTAAACTGAGTCCACTGTGCCAGTTGACAGACTGCCAGTATTTTTATTGGTCCCCAATTGTGAGATTTTGGAGAAGCGCTGCCTCACACAAACTTGCTGACTTTAATGAAATTATTATAAATAAGTGAAATACCTGGGTAAATGGAATCAGAATCTGCCCCAGTGACTCCTTAAACATAGAGAAAGAGCTAATACTAAAGATGCAAGTTTGTCCGTCCCTTGAGCTAGCCTCAAATACCTCAGCTGAATGTCTTGGCAGCTACAGTTTGGATCCTTCTAGTGTCTGTTTTATTAATTCTCATCAGCTGTTTTTCTAGTGGTGTTGCCTGTCCTTTTGAAATACCTGGGTTTTGCCCGTTGATTTTGGGTGATCCCATGAGGGATGAGCCAGAATGTTTATTATTTGGCTGTTTCTTACCACACTGAGGAAATAAGTGCTACTTTGAGAAATAAGTCCATCCCATAAGGTCACAGCTGGGGACACAGGAGCTGGGCAGAGGGACCAGCAGACTACAAGCCAGTGATTTTGATGGGATCTTAAAAACACTATCAATGGGCTGCTTCCTATCAATCCCAAGACATCCAGCCTGAAGCTGGTAGCCAGCTTTAACAAAGCTGCAGCCCCACGGCTCCTGAGTTAGCCTTCTTTTTCTGATAAGGGTGATGAGATGACGTCTGGGATGCCACACACTGTTGGTGTCACCAGAACCTCTCTGTGTATTCTCAGGAGATAACCAATTCTTGCTCCAAAATGCATCCCATCCCATTCAGGTGTGCCCACCTGTTTATCCAAGGAGAAATCGCTGAAGGCACTGAGCTTTGTTCACACTTTGCAGTCAGGTCCATTTCAGTGTAACCAGTCAGCACCAGTATACACAGATTCCCCTTAAAAATCCCCAAACCCTCCTTCAGGAAACCACATTCCCTCACCACAGCTGCTTCCTCTCCCAGAGTCATACCACTCACGCCTTGAACAGCAGGAATTCTTCCCACTCTTCCTCCAGCAGTCTGGAGGGAACCTGGCATCACCCTCAAAGGGCCTGAATTGTTACTTACTGGTTTGGCAGCACACTGGTGATATTACACTGGTGTAAACCATGTGTAAATGAGATCAGAAACAAACTTGCATTTGTTACAGCTTGCAAGTAATAGGAAAAATTAAAAAATCCCAATGAAATCGATTCTCCATGTCATTTTTGCATACACCTATAGAGTTATCTGACTTTCCTTTCCTGAACACCACGGAAATGAGATGGAGCAGAGAGAAGTCAGCCCACTACAGCTGCAGATATGGTGACACCTCCCATGCCATGGTTATGGCTTCCAAGTGAAAAGGCACCCATGGCATGTACTCAGAGTGCTGGGTTACCCTGCTCATAATAAAGAGCAAAACCAAAGCAACGCAAAACTCTTTACCTTTGTTTTAGCATTGACATTTGCTCCGTGCTTGAGGAGAAAATTCACCATTTTGATGTTTCCATAGTGACAGGCCACAATTAAAGGTGTGTAACCAAGCTACAAGAAGAGAACAAAGAAGTAAAACTGCAAGCTCAGTGGAACATTCCTTGGACAAGGGTAGCATCCTTTGTGCTGGAGACAGCAGCCACTCCGTGCTTTACCTTTGTCTGAGCATCCTGGTTTGCACCATGTTTGGTGAGTATTTCAGCTACGTTCACTTTATCCTCTTGAGCTGCAAGGTGTAAGGATGTCAGTCCAGCCTGGAAGTGGGATGTACAAAATGAATAAATAAATAGACAGAAATAAGAATAAAACCCTATTTTAGATGAGGAACAAAATCTAGACTTTCCCACTTTCTCATCTTTAAAACATGAACAGATCCTAACTATAGCTTCTGAGTATGGGTGGTGTTTTTAAACAAAGTGGAGTTGATGTTGCTCCTGTTCCAGCTGACAAGCAGCTCCAAAGCAATTACATATCCAGAGGAAAACTTTCAGGCATCAGTGTTCACAGTTAGGTTTTCTACAATAATGTCATTTAGGAAGCCGAGGAGCCCATTAATAAATTAGGGAAGCACATTCAGCGTGCTTCCCACTCCTCAGACAGGAAAGGGAACCTTGACAACTGCAGGCGCAAGTCAGAATGAAGACCTTAATTCCAGAAATAGATCCCATTCAAAGATGCCAAGGGAAAGGATGCAGCCTCTAACTGAAAGCTCACTGTGATCACGCACAGAGCACTTTCACGTGAACAAGTCGTCGAACAAATTTTGTATAAGAAATGAAAATCACCTTGTTCCTCTTAGTAGAATACATTAATTCCAGACAAGGAGAGACCTGAGCCTTCTATTCTGATTTGCATGAGCAAAAGCTGCAGGCTTTTCATCCTAAGTAAGATTTACATATATCCCTGGATAAATCCAGTGACCTATGAAGATCTACAATAATGGGGGTTTTCTGAGGAACTTGTTTTCTATGAAAAACCTGTAATGTCCAATCACAAAAAAAGAAAAAGGAACTGAAAAGGTCCCACTTAGGATTTCTCTCGATCTCTATTCCAGTAATAATGTTGTGCTGTTGTACTGTTATTTGCTGGACACTGTCAATTTCTGCACTTGGAAACAAAAAACTGAAGGATAAACACATGAGGAAGAGCCTTTGCTGGTCAGACCATGGCTCTCAGGTTTTGATACATGTTGATAAATCTACCCACAGACCCACAAGCTCCACAATTTTACATCCCTCTTCCTTTCCCTCTCATGCAGAACAGCAGGAGCACATGCAAAACACTTGAGAGATGGCAAGGATGCACTAACTACGCACTATAGTTATTAATTACACCATAGAAGCTAACTGGTCAATTATTTTCCAGTCCTAGATACCCTCTCCTTATTCTTACTGTTCGGCCCCCGTTGTCTCTCCTGCAGACTCACAAACAGAGAGAATTCCTGACGGTGTACCATCATTCCTGCCCTGCACTTAGCATCTTAGTGGATATTCCCACCCGCCGTACTTTGCCTCCGGTTGCGAGTTACCTTTGTTGCCACATGGATGTTGGATCCTTTCTCCAAAAGCAAGGTCGCCATGTCAGCGTGACCTTCCTGGGAGGCCAAATGAAGCGGGGTGACTCCCTGCTTGGTCAAAATGTTGGTCTCAGCCCCATAGTTCAACAGGGTGGTGGCTATCTGCATCTGATTTTTCTTGGCAGCAATATGCAGAGGCGTGTATCCATTCTAACACCAGACAGGAAACAAAAGGAGAATAAAGTTAACACCACAGCCACGTAAGCCTAGGAAGTAAGGCACCATAAAGCAGGATTATTTGATGTTGCACTCACTACTAGAGAGGAGAGTTCATTAAATTTTCAAGGCCAGACATGTCCCACATAGCCCTGCTGTTGTGCTGCTTTGTCCATCTGTTATTCTCGCTGCCTAAACTAGAACAAAGCCAGCCCTCGCCAGGGTGGCCAGGACTGTTCCACTGATACCTTCAAATTATCCCGAGTTTGACACCTACATTTTGTACAACCTATGTTGCAAATAATCACTTCTGACTGATGAGTGACATCCTCCATGATGACTGACAGGTGCACACTCTCCATCACATTATGCTTTTTCAGAGCATGTGGGTAGAGATGTGTTTGCACATGGAATTTTGATGTGTGTGTCAGCCACTGGCTGGAAACAGCAAAGGGAAAGAACGCTTTTGTGATCAAATTAACCATTTAAGCACATCAGAACGGCATTTTCTGACAATAAGACAACTTCCTAATTGATCTATAACACACCATGTGGGCAAACCCTGGATGACTGCAGACAAGTCCCATGGAGGTGTTCACTTGGATTGATTTGTTTTTTTTTTTAATGGGAGCTTTACCAAACTATCCTGCTCTCCATGCACTGCCATGGAAACCCAGTTCTGGTACCATCCCCAAGCAAAGTGGCTGCACTTTCTGGCAGCCTGTTCAGCAGCAGCCTTGCATAGGGCAGGGCATTCTGATGTCACACCAACTTTGTCACTATTTTCCCCTTTCAGCAGCCTTTGCCCTACACAGTGATACCACAACACAGCTCCTAACGCTAGCCTGAATTCCCTGTATGTGTGTGGTCAGAACATTAATTGCTAATCTCATTCCTAATATTGCACAATACTGGGGTGACTTCCAGCTCTGACCAAAGCTCTGGTGTGGCTAGGTCCCCCTCAGGGCTTCCCTCACCTACGCAGTGATACCACAGCATTGCTCCCAGCCCCGCAAATTCCCCATGTGCCTGGTCAGAACATACATTTCTAATGTCATTGCTAATATTGCAGAATAGAGAATAAGTTCCAGCTGCGAGTAAAGCTGTGGTGGGGCCAGGTCCCCTCACTTACACAGCAATACCACGACACGGACACTGCTCCAAGCCCTAGAAAGGATTCCCAGTGCACGTGGTCAGAATATATGTCGCTAATTTCGTTGCTAATACTGCACAGCAGTGAAGTGACTTCCAGCTGTGAATAAAGTCGAGGCAGGGCTGGGTCCCCTCTAGTGCTCCCCTCGCCTACGCAATGGCACCAGGGCACCTCTCCTAAGCCTGGAACGGATTCCCAGTGTACACGGTCAGGATATACATTGTTAATGTAATTGCCAACGTTGCACAGTCGTGAAGTGACTTCCAGCTGTGACTAAAGCTCTGGCAGTGCCGGGTCCCCTCAGGGCTCCCCTCACCTACGCGACGATACCACGACATCGACACCGTTCCTAACCCCGGAACGAACTCCCTGCGTGCGTGGCCAGATCGTACCCATCGCTGCTAATACCCCACGACACCGAAGCGACTTCCAGCTGTCGGCCAAAGCTTCGGTGAGCTCACCTACGCAACCACGCCACGGCACCGCTGCCTAAACCCCGGGGGGGAACGGGATTTCCCCGCCGGCGTGGGTCGGAACGCGCGGACACGCGCTGCCGGACACGGCCGCTGGGTGACGGGGCTGCCGGGCGCATCCCGAGCGCCGGCCGTGTCCGCGTCCGTGTCCATGTCCGTGTGCTCACCTTGGCGGTGGCGTGAGGCGACGCGCCCTTCTCCAGCAGCAGCAGCGCCACCTTCTGGTTGTCGTAGTGCGCGGCCACGTGCAGCGGCGTGAGCCCGTTCTGAAAGGGCGGTTACGGCGTTAGCGGCCGCCAGGGGGCGTTACGGGCCGTTAGACACCGAGGGGACACGGCGGGGACACGGCGGGG
>VZRE01013126.1:65950-138474 GCA_013396775.1 Cephalopterus ornatus
ACCCCGAGGGGACACGGCGGGGACGCGGCGGGGGAGGGAGCGGGGCGGGGGGAAGGGGGAATTGGGATGGAGAAGGGGGGGAAAGGAGGGAGTAGGACGCGGGGCAAGGCCGCAGCAGGCGGCCAGCCCGGCCGTTAGAAGGGAGAAGCGGCAGAGCAGGCGAACCAGGGCGGCAGGCGCAGGCTTCCATCGCCCCACCCCTGTGAGGGGTATTTGCTGCCCCACCACCACCCCCGCCCCGCGTTTATCCGCTGGGGATTTGGGCAGCTTGGCGGAACCAGCGCTTCCTGAGCCACAGAAACTCCGCGTCCGCAGAGCTGCTGCGCATCCTCCAGCCACGGAGCCAAACCTACCACCCTGGGGGAACGCGACCCCACCAACGCCAAAGCAGCCCCAGCCTCCCCTCGGTGCGCCCGCTTCACATCTGAGGAGGAATCCAGCAGGCTGCCGGCTCGTTTTCTTTCCCACCAGTACCTTGCCAGCGGAATCGGGACAGGCACGACGCTGCAGCAGGAGCTTTGCCACTTCCAGGCTCCCATATTTGGCTGCCACGTGCAACGGTGTGAATCCCTTCTGAAAAATCCCAGGAGATAAAACACAGATGTTTGCATCAAAGGTCACGCTGACACATCTCACTCTTACAAACTACGTGCTGAGCACTTATTCTTCAACCTATATTCCTGCTCTCAGAATCAAGAGCCAGACCTAGAAAGAGCAGCGTATCTCAAAAGATACAAAAGAAAATATTTTCTCATTTGTTATTCTTTCCTATGTACGTGCTGTCAAGACTGGCAGACATTTCATCTGATACACACTGTGTGGGGGCAATGAAGGCACTTCTTCGAATTTAAACCCCAAACCAGCTGCACGTTTTCTGTTTCACGATGACAAGCTTTAGAAATATTTTCTGTATCAGTCGTTGCCAGTAACAATAAAACACCGATTAAATTTAGGGAGAAAAGCTCCAAACTTCACATTCCTCCATTAGGGTTTGTTGAAAAATTATTTGTATTTGGACTCCTGTATCTATACAGTCACTAAGTTCTCCAGCCAAAAAAAACCCAAGCTCTTTGCCTCTTTGAATTTGAAAACTCACGGATGTGACAGCAGGCGGCAGCCTGCACTGCTGCCCGACAGGAATGTTGGGAAGCTATGATTACCTATTTGCCTGGCACATAAGTGATGTTTAATGTTTATTATCCTTATCATTTAGTTCCATTAATCCCACCTCAAAAAGACTTTACATCAGGGAATCTCAAACATTTTCAGTTCATGAATCACAGGTCTGTCGAGATATTATCTAGTGGGCTGCATCTCCTCCTATTCATAATTACAGAATGTTCCTGCAATCCTAATTGCCATCAAGCAATATGGGAAATTAGGAAAGTATTTAGTTTATTTTTAGCCATTCTAATGCGATCTAACAGCTGGACAAAAGGAGAACAGCAAGCATTCCCAATAATCCGTGGGATCTTAATATGAAAATTGCTGGTTTAGTCTTCTAAACCCTGGAAGACACCCTGTTGTTCAAAAACATGCTTTAAGCTGCAGCTGTAAAACCAAAGGTACTTTAATAAACAGTGAGAATTATGTGATGCTCACTTATCACACCCTTTAAATTTGGAAAAGATACCTCCATGTATAATTCTGTTGTCACTAGACACCTCATTTATAGAACTACCAAAAAGAGACTGGGCATTCGATGCAACTGGACAGATGCTGACCTCTATGTTTTGGGAGAATTAGAGAAACAGAGCCAAATTATTTTACTGGTTGAGTAAACACGGCATTGAAGAATAAGGAGGCCTGTTCATAAAAAATGCGTCACTGCCATCCACTTTTCTTTTTTGAGAATTTTGTCCAAAAAATCCCTGCCCAGAGGACAACGGGAAAGAGAAAAACGAGCACATTTTCAAACCTGTTGGGACCGTGTGTTTACCAACACCTGCATTTTGCTTCGGTGGCAACCAAACCCAATTTTAGATGGCAGCAAAAGAAGCTGAAATTTGATCAGCGTGATGCATTACTCCAGCCTACTGGATGGCTGTTGATTAAGAACAAAGCGAAACACCCCCAAGCTAATCGGATTCCTCGGCGTGAAAGCACGGAGGGACGCGGACATGGAGCACTTTGCCTTACTTTGGTGGACATGGAGTGGGAGGCGCCTGCCTCGAGGAGCACGGAGGCGACGTCGACCTGGCCCTCCCTGGCGGAGATGTGCAGGGGCGTGTACCCGTTGGTGGTGGCGGCGTCGGGGTGGGCCATGTGCTGCAGCAGCAGCTGCACGATCTCCGTCTTACCCAGGCGAGAGGCGATGTGCAGCGGGGTCTGTTCTTCCTACAACTCAAATCAAGGGGATAATTAGCGCAGGTGGGAGCCACCCCGGACGCAACACGCTGGCTGATGCCCGCGCGCTCATCTGCGCGTTGGCCTTGCAGACTCACAGGAAGGGATAACACAAAAAACGGCAGGAACGGAGGAGGGGGAGGTGACGAGTCATTGCCTGAACTCCTCTGCTTCGGCCAGAGGAACCAAAAAAACCATTGCAAGCAGAACACCTACCCTGGCTCGGGCATCAACCAGGGCCCCGTTCCTCAGGAGGCAGCGAACCACTTCCACCTGCCCGGCACGCGCCGCCATGTGCAGCGCAGTCTCTCCGCGCTGCAGAAAAGCAAAAGCATTTCAGTGTCCTAAACCCCCACCAAGAAATAGAGCTCCGACAGTCTAACTCCCACCCATGACAACTCGTGCAGAGACCCGCCTTCCTGCCAGCTGAGACTCTGGCTTCAGCCCCAGCACGGGCAGCTCAGGATGGGGTGTGAAAACATGTTGCTGGGCCTGGGTATGCTTCGGATTGCAAGCTGGGAGATTCCAGACAGACGTCATCTCAGCTACAGAGGGTCAGAACAAAACTCCTGGCTTATGGAAAAATTCTGCCATATAGATTTGCCCTGGTCACATATGTTCCTCAGCTTTCTGCATAACAGTGCATCAGCTCTCGTGCCACACAGGAGGTAAGAGAACACTGAGGCTTTCCCTCTCAAGCGATTGCAAGGCACATGAGCCTCAAGATGGAAGGGGATATTTTTCCAGATGGTCCCCTCCCGCACACTGTGTGTGGAGCTGGCAGCATTAAAAGGCCTTGCAGTGGCTGAGCACAGCCGAGCCAGCATATGAAATGTGTAAAATCTGTGCTCGGCAGCGTGGCTCTGTCTCCAGGCTGTGGAATCAATCTTGTCTCAAGCCTTTTGTAGCCCACAGAATTCAAAGGAGAATATGAAATTTTGGAAAGCTGACTAGAGGGATAAGGAATTTCAGGTCAGGAACATTCACAGCGTTCTATTGCATCGATTTGCAAAGGAACACTGAAAATGAGTGTTCCTTGGCGATGGCATTTCTAGCTTAATTTTGCACTGTTCTTCGAGTGCAGTGTCCTGAAGTGGACTAAAACAGTCCTTGTGCAGCTCATCAGTATGTGGTACATCAGGTACTGGGACAGGTCCACAACCAGGAGCTCTGTATTTATCTGTCACGCCACGAGAACACAGCAGGGCCAATCCTCTCTTTGTGTTAATTGTTCATTTTTCTTACACTCAAGCAGGAGAAAATCCTGTTCTAAGGCGTTTAAGCCCATCGACTATGAATTAAACTGCAATTGCCAAAATGAACACTCTGGTCAAGATCTTTTACATCAGAATGGGAATCATGTCTTCTTGGTCTAGATGTAGGGAAAGAAGCAGCCTGAGCTTGCCTGCTCTCATGAACTTCTAATCACAGCAAACCCCCTTCACCAGGAGTTGATTTATCTTGTCATTTTTAAATTAACATTGTATTACCAGCTGTGATTAGTAAGCAGGCAACAAACAAAATCCCACAGCTCTAGCTACAAATCTTAATAATTTCATCTGTATAAACTTTACTACCCGAAGAATGAGCCATTTAAAATGTGAATAAGGTTTACATTTCGCACACTCTAAAGACCAAATCTACAACGACCCTTTTGAGCTTGAATTAGCAAAGCAATTTAGTTTTTGGAAACAGTAATTCAACAGGGATCCCCAGCTTACCAAGTGAAAGCCAAGACACCTGCGCAGCACAAATTGTAAAGTGTTAAACTTTGCACACAAATGACCAGTAACACAATACTTTTAATTGCTTCCACAAGAATTTCTTGTTGGCTTTCATATCATCTCTAGTTATTATATAAAGACTGCTTCTATAAAAAAAGTATGAAAAGTCTGTTCTAATGAGTCACATAAACAACTCTGTGTGCTCAACACTTTTATTGCGTTCCAGTTTTATTGCTTCTGAGAAAAACTAATGAGTCCAGTTTTTGCTGTTGGGAATATTTACCTACAAAACCTTATTTACTGGTAAGAGGTTGCTCTCAAAGTACAAATGGTCCAGAGTTGAATATTTGTTTATACTGACAAATTCAAACAGTAAAATGCCTATGAAATACCCTGCTCAGAAAACTATACTGTTCTTTTTATTGTTATTCTGCTTGGCAACAAGGCTGTTGGTATACAAATATCTATTTCTATGGTAAGTCAGGTTCTGCGTTTTGTGTTACCTCCCAAAGGTCACATTTTCTAGATTTAATCACCAGTTCCTGGCATTTCCTGTCCAAGAGGAACATCTTGATTTTTCACAGTTTTACTTCTTGTTCGTTTGTTGTGTTTTAAGCATTTTGTGCCCTTTCAGTGACAGAAATGACACCATTTCATGGCAGCCAGCGAAGCTACTCAGGCAGAAATTACAGCCATTTGGAGTCAATTTTCACCCTTCAGAACGGAAACACAGCCTTTGTGGGATTTGGCTTATAATCCATTTCAGATCTATTTGGTGAGCTTTGCCCGTTTCTAAGGAAAAAAACTTTACCTCCTCCAGCATTGTCGGAGAACACATGAAACTACAGACGGCTTAAAATGCCATATACAGTCACCATTCTCCCCTCTGCACTAAGAGAATTGTTTCTCCCAAAATGCGATAAAGTCCTAAAACATCATTAAAATGTGACCTTTGGTTGAGCTCCACGATAGGCCAAGGACTGTCTGGAGGTACCACATGGGTGATTCTAGTCCAAGCCATACTCACAATGTTAGTGACATCGGGAGAGGCTCCGTTCTGCAGCAGAAGGAGGACTATGTTCAAGTGGCCCATAAATGCAGCCACATGTATTGGTGTGAGGCCCGACTGCGAAACAAAGCAAGAGCAGTTTTACTCCCCTGCACGGGCGTAGGGAAGGGGCTTCTTTGTTCAAATAAAACAGAAGTGAGGCGTGACAGGAGAGAGAGAGAGAGGGGGGGGAAAAAAAAAAACAAAACCAAAAAGGGTGAGAGAGATGGAATGTTTCTTCAGGACACGAAACATTTTTTCTACCTCTGTTATAGCCTGGATTGAAGCCCCATATTTCACCAGGAGTTCCATGACTTTGATGCGATTTTTCTTGCAGGCAATGTGCAGTGGAGTAAAACCATTCTGTGCAAAAGACAGTCATGTTAGTTGGAAACATGCAGCTACACTTCCCACACAGCTCCATGCCGGCACGCTGGGACCACAAGGGTTAGAGTACCAGAAGCAACTGTTCTCTAAGCACGACAGGTTACAGATGAATTACAGACATCTCCCAGTGTCTGGGGCAGAACAAAGCAGTGCTGCTGTGTTCTTCTCAGGCGGTGGAGATGAACTGAGCTTCCACCTCCAAAACCCAGATACAGACATGCCCATCCTGACTTCCAAGTGTATGTGTGCACAGGTCTGCATGTGGTTCCCCAGGGAGTGCACACGTGTCCGTAAAGGAGGACTTACAGTGGTTCCCAAGAGTGTCTCCCAAAAGGGAAATATAAGAAATTACAGTGATTACTTTGGAATCAGTGGCTTTATGAAGCGTTTTCTACACCTCTCTAGGAGAATCACAGAATCGCCAAACGGTTTGGGCTGGAAGGGACTTTAAAGCTCATCCTGTTCCAACCACGGGCAGGGACACCTCCCACTATCCCAGGTTGCTCCAAGCCCCATCCAACCTGGCCTTGGACACCAGGGGCAGCCACAGCTTCTCTGGGCAGCCTGTGCCCGGGCCCCACCACCCTCACAGCGAAGATTTTTTTCCCTAATATCTAATCTAAACCCATTCTCTTTCCCTTTAAAGCCATATAAACTGAGAGACAACAGACTACTTCTTCCGCAATTCACCTTACTTGGTCATTTTATGTGCCATTTAAGCATCTACGAGTATTAATTTTTAAACTTATGCATCAATCTAAGGCATAATATTCACGTCTGAGTGTGTGTGTGTGTGCACTGTGTGAGGTGTCCTAAAAAAAGAGCCACCCCTTCAGCCACGGTGTCGTGATGAACTCTCCCAGTTAATGCAGGTTAAGTGTGTGCACGTGAATGTTTTAGTGAAAAGCACAGGTAACATTGTTCTAGATGAGGTTGAAAAAGTACTGTATTTTCTCACAAAGAGCATCAGTACTGCTAAACAACCAACCAGCAGTAACCAGGCCCTAACAGGGAAGTCTCGGCTCATGGGAAGGGGCACGTGACAGATTATTCTACAGGCAGCTTCTGTTAAGGGAAATGTTAATTACTAGTTGAGTTGAAGGTGCTAAGAACTCACATAGTGCTTGTATCCCCAAAGCGTTTTGCAAACATTAACGATTACTTTTTTAAATCTAGCTGAAAATTAATTATTTGTAGTATTTATTCCATCACAGGACTCTGCTCAATATTATTACTGCTCCTCCAATTTCTAAGGAAGGAATCAAAACCATCTGATATTTTACCTGCCACACACCATCTCTCAACATATTTCACAGGGAGTTTTACTGTTTCAGAACTTTCCATATTTGCGCTGAATTTTACTGAGTTGATTTAATTTTGCCACTTCTATTTAAGTCAGGAACAGTTTGATGGGGGAGAAGAGAAGGCAGGGAAAAAAAAAAGTATCACTAACAGAAATTATGAGCTTCATTTAATGTATTAAACACTATAAACAAGCCAGAGGCAACAAGTCCCTCATGGGAGAGGAAACAAGAGAGAGGAGGGGGGAAAAAACAGTTTGGTGTGAAGAGAGCAGAGAGGCAGCAGCCTGAGGGTGTTCTCCTTTCATATCAGATGTTTCCCAGGGAGGGAAGGTATATTTCTGGCCATGGAAGGAAAGAAAGATGGGGAGGTAGCATATAAAGTGAATGTGTGGGTAGCTGAGGAAAGTACAGCTAGAGATAACCAGAAGACTGGCAAGAAAAAACAAAAAAGGACGAAAACAGCATCAAAAAAAGATCAGCCAAGTGAACTTGACACTGAGAAAGACAAAACAAGGAAAGCACAAGAGGAAGCAAGAGGGGTTACAGGATTTGTGGGTATGGAAAGGCCAAGAAAAATGAGAAGGGAGGAGAAAATGGTGTCAATAAAGTCAGTTCCAAGGAAGCAAGGGATAGGGAGAGAGCCTACACAGGCTACAAAACACCAGGTCCTACTGGGGGCAAGGAGGTGGGAAAGGCATCTGAGTGGCCTGAGGGGGAAGGTCTGTGGAGGCCCTGAATAGGGCAGGCAATGGCAGATTTCTGGCCATGCTGAACCACCTCAAGTGTTCACAGACTCTTTATTTCCACCACAGAGTGTACTATTATTGCTACCTTAACTCCCATCCAGCTATCAGTTCCTATTAGAGAAAATTGGAACCTTGTCTGGCTTTGGATAGATTAAAGGCTCTTGAAATGTTCCAGGAGCTAAATGTGATGTTCTTCTCTCCCTTAGGGGTGATGGTCTGAGCAGCAAGTGAGAAGAATCATACCTGGGTTCCCGTAAGCATCAGAACTGGTTTTGAAAAGAAAGAAAAAGGGCACCTAATAGAGGGGAATGTCATAATTTGATAAATGCACAAATACTACCTTTTCAATACATTTTCTCTATGCCAATTAACTTACTGCTTCAGTTGAAAGCTTAGAAATTAGTTGTGTGTCGTATCACACAGTATGGAAAACTGAGGGATTAAATAAGTAAAACACCCATACGTTAACATCAGCCAGAAATGACTCTGATTTTGGGAACTCTGCAGAGCTTCCAGACCTGCCACTACAGCCACTTGCCATGGGATGTGCCCCAAGACACACCAGCAGTTGTGACACCCCTGTTGCTACTACACCTATTGAAGGCTGTGGAGTTTGCTGACAGGGTTTTCACTTGGCCTTCCTGGCAAGAGCTACTCCCCTGCCCTCACAGCTTTGTTCCACAGCACAGGAGGGACGTGTTTACCAGGGCACGGGCGTTGGGGTTGGCTCTCTTGTCCAGGAGCAGCTTGGTGACGCGGTAGTGGCCGCAGTGCGCGGCCACGTGAAGGGCGGTCAGGTAATCCAGCGTCACGTCGTCCACGGGGGCCTTGTGCTGCAGCAGGTGTTTGACACATTCCACGTGGTCCCCCTGGGCTGCCATGTGCAGGGGAGACAGCCCATTCTGTGGCAAAGGAAAACAGCAACTTCTAATTAACTCTCACTTAGATCACAGCACGCACTGGAAAGGTTATTTGCTGTTGTGAGGAGCTGCTCGGTGGGGTTTGCTGTTACACAACTGCCTTCCTCTCATTGGTCCGATCAAAGGGACAGAATCTGCAGGAAATGCATTAATCTTTGTTTTCCAGAAATGAGTAAGAACACACTGAAATAATTTTCCAAGCCTGAAATAAAAACAGTTGGGAGAAGCCACAAGTCACAGGCTCTCGTTATCTCATATAAAGGATCAAAAACATGTAGCAGGAATCACCTCTTAGGAGTGACCAATCCAGCTTTCTCATCCGTGTGTCCTACAGGCTCAGGAAGCAACACAAGTGAAGTGCTGGCAGTAGCACTCCGTATCACGTGTTTAGTCTGATATTAGAGAACAGGGCAAAGAGGTGTGTACTTCTCATATATTTGGAAAGGACAGTCCCTAATGATGTAAGAAAACCTTATTTTGGATCATTCTATCCATTAACGCATTTCCTTCGCGAGGGTAGAAATGTTCCTGTCTCCTTCCTCGTCCTTTCAGTGAGACTGAAAATCCTGTGGGAAGTTACACAGAGGTGTTCACACATCCCAGTAAGACACACAGAGGTGCTCACAGGGTCGAACAGGACACACACACACACCTTGGTCCGTGCGAGCAGAGGGGCACCTCTCTCCAGGAGCAGCTCCACAACCTGGTCATGTCCGCTCCTTGCAGCACAGTGCAGTGGGGTGAGTCCGTCCTTAAAGTAAAAAGAGGGAAAACCAATGAGCAAATCCCCAACTGCCCATCCTGCCACCCTGGGGAAGACCCTTCCAGGAATGCAGCCCCACACACGTGTGGAAAAGCTCCTTTTTCGACTCCTAACTGAAGCTGGCTCCACAACGTGGAGTTTCATCCCTGTTCTTCCTTGCACCGGTGAAGGACACTCTAAGGTTACTGTTTGAGAAGAAGCCTGTTGTGTGTTGAAATCTTTTATCAAAGAGGATAATGTGAGCTCACCCTGCCTCTCCTCTGCATTGCCTCCCTGGATAATGCCTGCTGGGCCAAGGATGCTCCATTAATCAACCCCTTGTCCTTCGGATTGCCTTTGATGCAGGGATGAAACAGGAAATGTTCATGCTAGAAAATCTGCTCTAGAATTTTCTTCTGTTTTTAAACAGGCAGCAGGAGAAAGAAAATTTTAAAACAGGAAAAAAAAGAGAGAAACAAACAAAACTAAAATTTTCACTTCTGAGATTGAGGGGTGAACAAAGAGCTAACAATTCCTTCCTAAAATTACTGGGAGACCACCAACTCCACAATACTTTTTTCCATTGCAGAAAACCATCCTGTACCAAAAGACTTGCTCAGGCTAATGATGACAGCAGCGGTAGCCAAAGACGTGTTGATGAAATACTTAAATGGAAGAATGCATTCTAGGTACTTCTGCTGCAGTTTGGACTTGATGCAAAAAAACAGAGTAAATATGAAGTAAGAAAAATGGCTGCAAAAGAACATTAGTGATGAATGACAGCAAAAACATAACATGTAGGATATGGTAAGCCAAGTACTGTTCAAGCATGAACTCAGAAACGTCATCAAAACTCCTTCAACAGAGATGGGTTTATAAAGGTGAAATGGGAATAGTTCTTTATCACAGGCAAAGCCTTCTCCATTTGAGACATGCTGCTTGTCTTGGGTGGCATCCGTCCTATTCTTCTAGGGAGCTCTCTGAAGAACCCGGTAACAGCTTGATTAAAAGAGGAATATACTGGTCTGAGTTATTTGAGACTAAGAAAAGTAACAAAACTGCAAAAACATGGCCTTAAGTATGAGTTGGGGACCCTGCTTCATACACAGATGGACCGTTTGCCTTGCTAGGGTTGGGAGGAAACCTGTATTTTCACATCCCTGTATTTTCACTTCCACACACCACATTTTTGAATTAAAAGCAGCTCTAGGCTACATAGTGTCACAGCAATAGCAACCCATTTTGGCAAACCCAGCCCAGTAACACTGTGCAAAAGGTAGTTCCAAGAAGCAGACGCTCCCTCACCCTCAGTTTCCAAAGCACAGAGCCCCTTTTATCAGTGAGCAGAGCTTCACTGCCACGAGGACTCGGAGTCTGCAGGGAGGAATTTTTCTCCCTTACTTATCTCCTTTTTCCAGAGGCTTTTCGGAGCTATGTGACAGAGGTGAGGTGTGTCTTGGTGCTCCCTATCTCACAGGCATCCCTAAATCCCATGGACGCTTCACAATAAACTTCAACAGATGCAACATCAAACCCAAAACCAGAATTCACAGCTTTCAGCACCCAGCAGGTGGGGCTGGGGTAAAGAATTCGGTGTAACTGGCTTACTTGTTATTTTATTCACTGAAACTTCAGAATCCCCTAAATCAAGTCTTTATATCCCCAACTGAGGTATATTATCATCTCACTGCCAGAGGGATCATACAGATAATTCCCATTGGCATCACTAAGGTGAGATTATATCCCAAAAGCACTTCTAAGGAAGGTATTTACTTGGTATTTCTTTCCACTTTCTGGCCTCTTGTGCTCTGCGTTTTTAATCAGTGTGGGAGGTTCACTCTCCTTATCTGCATAGTGGCTTTGATGTTATTCTATTTAATAAAACAGCAAAAGAAAAGCAGAATTGTGTGAATCCTTGAAAAAAGCAGGACAAATCCCCAGAGGGAGAAAAAGAAGGAAAATACAAACTAAGAAACACATCAACTCTGCAAGAAAGTCTGAATAAACCAAAAAGAACTAAATCATTAAAAACCATGATTTCATCTCTGTTCTTATCTACAACTCCCTTTAAAAGCAGAGAAAAAAATTTGCTACCTGTCTTATTCTATCCTGGCACAGCTTATCTGCAGACTTCCCACAGAACCCTCTTCCCTGCCCTGGGGAAAACAGCATGTGCATTTTAAGATTATTGTACATTTAATACTTTTTGCTTCTGTGTTTTCTTCAAGGGTGAGGGAAATTGCAAGGAGAGAGCTGTTGCAGCAGCAGAATTAATACAGGGTAACAACAAGGACAAGCTGACATGAGCCAACATCACGAGACACACCAGTGGACCAAATCAATCCTGTCTGTGCCATTTATCTATTTGCAGTGAGCCTCAGTGCTCTGAAGGCAATGGCAGGAGTTTGCCTAAGGACTTTTAAAATCACTGCTTTGCTAATTCAAGAGCACCCAGTGGCCACAACACCCAGCACATCATTTGACAGGACACAAAACACACTGAAGTCAAAGGGACAGAGACTCCGAAGCAGAGATAATGGATATCCAATCAACACAAAGGCTGTCATGCCCAGCGACAAGAAATTCAGCAACTGTGTGTTTTGAGAGGTCCAATATTTATCTTTTCATCTCCCAAGTGACATCCTGCACCTGGTGCTCTGCTGGTCCCATACCTGGTAGTTTCCTCTCTCGCACTCCGCAATGTCACTGCTGGAAATGGCACTACGATCCCCTCTGTGTGTACTGAAACCATAAAAGTCCATCAATCCTAATTTCTTCTCAAATGACTCTCAAAATACAAAGTAAACTTTTGGGTTGTTTTTTTTTCCCCTAGAAAACCAATCACTGGCCATTTTTTAACCTGTAAAGTTAATTCTGAATTCCGAGTGTCACTCCTAACTGCAGAGCTTGAGAAGATAAATTATTGGGTTATTTCACAAATGCTTTCCTTCAGCTTACCAGAGAGACTGTGACAAAAAGAAGCTGTGCTTCTGAGGGCTTTTTAAAGGGAAATGATGTCACAGGACAGTTGCTCCCATTCAGTGCTCATTTGACCACAGACTGGTAACAGACATGAATGTCAAAGGCCAAATTATCAAAGAATTCTTTTAAATTGCAGCTGCATGTTCCTATTTTTATAAGGGTGAAGTAAAATTTTAGTATTCCATGTGTCAAACATGCTGAATTGTCTAAATTTTCTCGACAAATAAAGAAAGGGCTTTTAATTTGTTCATTTTTCATTACGACTACACCTCATCTCTTTAAAAATGAACGAGGCGAGTCTCCCTCTTGCTCTAAGCTCTTGGCATAATTAAACATGCTGTAAAGTATTCCTCCAGGTCTGCCATTCAAAGTACAAATTTTTAAAATACAGCAAAAATAAACCATGCACTTGCTTGAGTAATAAGATATTAACATAAAGAATTCTAAATAAAAGTCATTATCAACATAACTCACTTAGACAACCCATACAACACCCCTTCCTACACACTTGTAAGCATTACATGAAGCCACTGAATTTTTTATAGCACGTATCTGCATTGTGATGTGATATTTATAATCTGACACTGCTTTAGGAATGGCAAAAACTGAATTATTAGTGTTCTGTTTGTGTGTGAAGACGAGGAGAAAATGTCACAGCAGCTTTACTGCAGGAAAAAAAAACCCACTGTAAACAGAGCACGGTGCCAAGGCAGGGCCAGGATCCTGCTCCAACGGCTACCACTCCCATGTGGAACAGCAGAGCCATGCCTATTCTTTCAGGATGCACATCTACAAAAGGAGCTATTACTACAAATAAATCTCAATAGGTTCCCAGGATTAAGGGGTGTCTGAAGCACATCCCCCACAAAAAACACCAACCCAACCCAAAACCATCTGAGTTGCGCCGCCCACAGCTTCCTTCCTTCTCTTTTCCCACTGGTATCGTACATCTCCATGACTGACCTGCCACTTCTTCCAGCTCCACCTGAGCCTCTTTTCTTTCCAGTGGCCCTTCTCCAATCCAAATGGTGCACCATACCTTCTCCCACCATTACCACGACTACTCCCCTTCCAGCTCCAGCTGCCGCGCTCCGGGCACACACCACCGTTGCTTTCCCACACAATAAGCTTCCCCTTCCAAGACTGTTTCATTCCAAGGTTTCTTCCCAACTGTAAATATTCTAGGTGAAAGCCTGCAAGAGGAGTCTAAGAGTCCCCGAGCACGAAACATCTAATTTCCATGTTGGCAAGACTGAACAGAAATAACACAAAATGTGTGACAGCTCCAGCGGCTGAAATAGGTGAACGTGTTCCCTCCCCCTTCCAAGGGTGTTGGCATCCTCCCACAAAAATGGAAATTCCAGTAAGTGACAAACGCCTGTGAATAACACTGTATTTTAAGAGTTAAAAAAAACCCCAAAACAAACAAAAGAACCCCACATCAAAACCTAAAAAAGCCTTTCTTGTTCTTTCTTTTCCCTAGACAATTTACAGAGAGAGATGATAAAAAATACGAGATATTGCAAAACCTGCATTCAGAAATTATACTCCTAAAACCTTTCAAGAGTCAGGAACGTTTCAATATCCCACATGTTCTGATTTTTACCATGCCATTGTACAAGGATTCTTTATTTAACAGAAATACACTTATTTTGGCCGTGCTGGAATTGCTCGGCTTTTAAATGCTTACAATAATTCTCCCTGTTACAACCCTTTTTCAGGAAGGCTGTAAATGCTTTCCTTCCCTCAAAGTGAGAATTGGTTACTTTTGACCACATGACATCAGATTAACCATAAACTGAAATTTCCACCATCTTTCAGAAAGCAAGTTTCTGCACACCAAGTCCTTCCGACCCCCAACTCCCCTGATCCACCCTCAGAAGTTGCACAGGTCAGAAGTTTAGCCAAATATTAAAATTTTAAATTAAATTATGTCACTGAAAGTTTTTACTCAGGTAAACACGTAGCAAATATAGGTTTGAATAAGATTTTAAATATGAAATATTTCAGTATCAGAAATTTTGCCCATTAATTACTTTGTGAACAAAACCCAGGTAAGGCTTTTATATAAATGGAAGTAGCAAGAATGTATGCAAGATATTGCATAGTATGTGCTATAATACTATTTTATTGTCATATAAAAATCGATTGTTTAAGACTATATTTTATTACTGTATAATATTAAATTACTATCTCTAACAGATAAAAGTATCCTCTTAATATATTGGGGAATGGAGTCTTACACTTTCATTTTGGATACAACTTAAAAGAGAAATTAAATTACACATTTTAAAAACTTAGTAGTTAATTGAGAAAAAAAAACGGCAAAACTTGCCCAAAAAATTAAATATTATTTTAAAATATGTAATTGTGGCAAGGAGATTTCCTAGCAATTCTGCATCTTTATGTTCTAATGAGAAATGCCATAAAACTTCAGCAAATGCACTAGGGGATGTATAGAAACTAAAAACACTAATTCCTGCAGAAAGCAAGGCTTTACATGCCACATTAACTATGGAACAGCAGGACACGTGCATCATTTATTTCCTTTGAAGAACATACAATTTAATTCATATTTTTAGACAACACAGGGGATCCTAATGAATCATTCCAGTGGAACGTTTTCAAGCCTAAAAAAAGCCTTCACAGATTAACCTTGCAAAAATTGAAGTACTGAGGCTCATCTAAAAGCCGTTCAAGTAAGTTTTTGCATCTCAATTTATGCAGCATCAGATGTAACAAAGCAAGTTAAAAATAAATGGAATGAAAGCAGGGAGGACTTTTTTTTTAACCAAAGAGCCTATTCTGACATGCTACAGAGACTGAGAACTTGGCAATGACACACCCCTAGGATATTTAGTTCCACTGTTTTCCAGGGATTCTGACCTACTGGAAGAAGGCAGGTGTTCCTGGGAAGGAGTGGAAAGGCAGGAGGGAAGGCAAGCGTGTTAGTGCAAGTGGTCTGGCCTTCCAGGTACAAAGCACACGCAGCACATCACCTGCCTCCTCGACAACACCCTGCGGATTCGTGGCCAGAGCCAAGCACACCAGGCATGTGGACACAGCACAGGGAAAAGAGAGAGACACCGAGACAGCTGGCACAAAGACATGGACAGCAAAACCAAAGCTCTGGAATCTTCCCCACTGTGGAGCACGCGCTGCCGACCGTGGGCCTCTGAGCCGGGGGGAGGCAGGAGAGGAGAACAGAAGGAAGCTATGGAGCCTGTGGGAACTGGGATAAGGGTGCTTTAGGATACCTTTATGGGTTTCCACGGATATCTTTGTGCTGACACTCTGAGCAGCTGACAAAAGGGCAGGGAGCCAAGACAATGAGAAGACTCTAAAATTAGCCCCTTCCACCCACGTCGGGCAAATCTTGCTCTTTCGGATTCATTCACAACTCTGCATCAACCTTCGTGGGTGAGCAGGGAAGGGAACAACACCCTGACCTCTTAAAATCCAAAAAACCCCTTACAATTGCCTCTGCCAACTTGTCTAAAACAAGGATCTAAATAGTGAACAGGAAACAGATGAACTCAATACTGTCATTCCACAGGCCAGATGGAATATTTCTGTATGACGTGCTGGGGAGCATGTGCAGTATCTGCCTGCAGTGTATTACTACCATTTTAGGCCTCTTTACCATGAGATTTTAGGCACTTATTGTGGAAGGTTTCACCAGGGATGATTTACTGCACACCTGCATGAGAGGCAACTTTTTCCATCAGCAGTAGTTTTAAAAAAAAAAATAAAAAAAAAAAAATAGCAAGAAAGATATCATTTCACAAATAATCAGAAATTGAAACATAATCACATATAGAGTTAGACAACAACAGTGATTGTCTTCTTAGCTTACGAAGCAACACATGGTTGATATAACAATAAGTAACTGCAGAGGTTGGATGAACCCCAAGGTACCTGACTGCAATATCCTCTACTTTTCTACGTTATTAAACCAAAATTCATGTCCAGCTCTAAACTCTGTATTCTAAAACACCCTCTATTACTTTGAAATACAATTTTACAGACCAAGTATTTAAAAACCAGCAGCTCTCAAGAGCAAACCCCATGCAGTTCTGTCTGAATAAAAGACCACATTTTCCCAGGCGACTTCAAAATCCCATTTCAAATAATTACCCCTGCCCATATAAAATGATGGGTTTTTCTTTTTTGTCCTGAATGACTGTGACATCAGCCACAAATAAAGAGCAGAGTAATGATGTGGCATTTCAAACAGCACAGCTGGGAGGAGGAACCCAGTTAGAGTCACCTAATTCTCCATGGCTTGTCTGGGGAAGGGCGAGTGGCTGCTGGCACGGGGCAAGTTACCTGTTCCCAGTATTGCATCTCAAATAAAAAGGGACTGAGTCCACTACAGAAGTTTCCACGGGGACTGGCACAGAAATTTAGGAGTCAGGCTTAGCTGAGTCCAGACCCTCTGCTTCCCACAGCTGTGCATCACACATGTGTCATGGGTAGTTAGACCAACTAACAGGCTTATTATCTAAAAAAGAGCAGTTTCATCAGCTTTTTCTTGTGTGATACAGGCAGATTATTCAGGAAACTAAAGGAAATAGTACTTCTGCCTCCTACTATCACCAACACCTGCTGTTCTTTAGTTTGATAGCATAGAAAACAGTGTACATAAAGCAAACACACACAAAAAAACCCCAGAAAAGCAAGCAAGCAAAAAAATCCCAGTCCACTCCCAAGGAGGGGAAAAATATCATATTCAGGGAACAGAAAAGACTCACCCTGGTTTTGGCATCGATCTGCCCTCCGCGATCCAACAAGAGCTTCACCATGTTTGTGTTTCCCCTTTTGGAAGCCACATGCAGGGGGGTGATTCCATTCTACACCATGAAAAGAACAAACAATGAGCCGGATGGATTCAGAGGTGTGTAATGGGGGTGAGTTTGGGATCGGATGACAACAAACGAGACCATTACATCGTAGAGAAGAAACGAAAACGCGGTTGAGCATCAGAGCTGGGCACACACCATATACAAGCTAGAGTTAGTAATTCCTTTCTAAGCAAGACACTCTCTTGGTCATTTTGGGGCCTGTGAATAAACGAAGCAGCGCATCTGCCCAAGCAGCAAACACGGCAGTGCCGGGGTCAGACACACACAGACACACACCGGAGTCCCGAGGAGTCAATAGTCACAAAACAACGATGCCTCTGAATCACCGCAACGCACACAGAGTACACAAACGCCTCAGGGGCAGGGCCCTGTGCAGGCTGACAGTCCTCCTCTGGGTGAGGTAAGAGGTTCTATCAGCAGCTACTCTGGGTTGGATACGGGAGGAAGACAGTCTGGAAGGCAGAACCCTAAAGTAATTCAAAGTGTGTATGGCAAAATTAAAACAGCAGACATGTGATCCAGGAGCCAGGTTGAGGTTACCAGAGGTTTCCAGGGCACCAGATGCCATACACTTCCAACTACGTAACATGCAACAGCAAAAGAACTGTAGTACGTTGCTCTGCAGTTGTTTACCACAAAAGAATTTATACAATAGCAATATACCCTACTTTCGGTTTTCAAAGTATGTTTGTATGTGATTATGTCAAATTAAAGTGGTATAGTGAATACTGGATACTGGGAACAGCCAATCAATCCTACTCTTTTTTCCAGAGTAGGTCTAACAGAAAAGCTGAAGTCAGTTGACACATTATGAGAGTATCAGCTTTCTGGAGCTGGTCAGAGGAGCCTGTTTCCTCCAGCTGGGAATTCTGGTCACTACACAATTCCCAAGGCCTCTGATGCATTGCACAGAGGCAACCTTTAAGAATTACCGCAAAAAAAGACATCTTTGACCACAACAGAATTTCAGCCTTACTTTGCTCCCCCTCTTAACTCAACCCTTGACTAAGAGTTACACAAAAAAATCAGCCCATTTTTAGGCCATTCCGAGTGAGAGGATAAAGCAAAGAGTCCTTACCCTTGCTGTGAAGTCGACTGCAGCTCCTCGGTTCAGCAGCAGCGTGGCCACGTTGACGTTCCCATAGTGTGCGGCGATGTGCAAAGGCGTAAAGCCACTCTACAAAGGGAAACAGCCCTTGTTACACGCATCAGTTTATACCAGATCATCAACTCAACTAGAATTTGATTTTTAAACCTGCTGGTAAACAAATTTACGGTGCCCGTTTTACCCGGTGCACCTATAATACAGCACAATCTTTTCAGGGCAGTTTTCTTACTAAAGGTTATCAAAAGTACTTCAGTGTTTCATTCTCCAACTTAGCCTTCTGCATCAGTGGCCAAAAAGAGTACTTTTCATCTTAGAAAAATATTAATATATTAGCCATTCTTGAAGAAAACAAAGGAAGTTTCCATATTACATTTTGGAAGCAACATGGATCTTGTGGGCTGCATCTGTTTACTGGGTTTGGATAAATGTCCACAAAGTTGTCGGACTCTTATTTTACTGCTCTTAGAAATAGGGACAACATATTTCCCTCTGGGTTTTTTTCTTTTTATTTTGAAAGCAGTAACTATTCAAAATGTAATCCAAGACTTGGGTTTACACAAGAAACTTAGTAGCAGAGTAAAAGAATGATAATTATTTATGTTTATGTATGATTTGGATCACAAAGTCCTTGAAGAGACTCTGCCATCTATAAACAGGAAACAAAAACAATTTACTTTCTGAGTTTTGAACACTAGAAGGTGAAAGCTGTTCCAGCTACGAGACACAGAACTGCTTGACAACAACAGAAAAAAAGATTAAATTTTCAGAAAGTAGGACACAGAGCAAGCTTTCAGCCTCATAAGTAATTCAAGTAGAAAGGGCCTTGCTTTTGAGGTTTCCCTGAAGAGCTTTACACTGATTTGACTGGATCTCACTGATAGTTATAGAAAGAGAGAAATACTTTTGGCTTCTTGACTAGAGCATGTTTTATTCCTTTCGGTGGACAAAGCACCATTTTAAACTACTCATGGAACAAAGGAATGCAGGCACGTGTTGCCCTCCTTCAGCAGGCACTGCAGCAACACCTCCACGTTCACCACAGCGAAGAAGACTGCCGTGGGTGGGTCAGATGCCAAGAGAAGCTGCCACCCTTCGATTCACATCACCGGCTGCCTCCCAGCAACCTGCTCATGTGTGTGCACACACCGAGTGGGAAGAGCCTTCCCATGGGTGCATCCATTCATAATTCATTCCCTCCCTCTGACAGGAAAAACTCCATTATTCAAGAGCAGGCATTCAAATACCAACTGCATTCTTGGAAATCATTCTTTTCTCCTAAACGTGATGATAATCTTTCGGGGGGAAATCCCGGTTCGAGCCCATCAGAGCCACGATTTTTAGTGGAAGAGTTTGGAGAGCTGGTATTTCCAGAAGTCATATGAGAAATGTATTATTTACTGCAGGTAAATTCTGATTGTGTGCTACCCCTTGGGGCTTCGCAAAACTTTAGGGAAAAGATCATAATAAGAACAACGGTAAAAACAAGCAGATGCCCTGTTTTTACCTTGGGGAATTCGATTACATTTATTATTGTAAAGGATGGAAAATTAATTTTACCATTATTCAGGCTGAGCCAGACACCTTGATTTAGTTATGCCAAGTGAGTGCATTTTCATAATTAATGGAATTGAGCTAAAAAAACATCTTTATCCTCTTAGCTCCATTACTCGCTTCAGACTTCTTTGAACTGATGTGAATTCTCAAACGTGTCCTTCACTAGTGATGCAAAAAAAAAGAAATTCTAAGACAAAGGATGAATAAAAATACGTTTGCCGAGTCCTGAATTTCTAGGTATTAAGAGCCATATCTTCACTTTCAGTGCTAAATAATAAAGAAATATTGCCACAGAGCAGAGAAAATAACCATAAGTAACAGAAAGAGTAATTAAAAATTGTTGATCTCGGTACCTCAGTCGTCCTATTCACCATCATCTGATGCAGCGTGGTTTGGGAAAAAGAGGAACAATATTAAAGACTGGCCACAAAACGAAGAACTATGTTGCTTTTTTTTTGAAATGAGTTATGCTGTTAATTATGGGAAAAGCCATTCGAGCATGCATTAACTTTAAATACAACCCATATTCCCATGGGCAATAAACCAGTATCCTATTTAATAAGGAAGCAGCAAGCCTGCCTCCATTCCAGTGCCTTCTGGGTTTACAAATAACGCGGAAAAAGCCGGTTACCAAAGAAATGGGAGGCGTGACTCAAAAGTAAAGGGAAAAAAAAAACCAAACAGCAGGTTGGAATTACTGCAAAATTACACACACTGCCGGGTGGTAGCAGCGGAGGAAGGCGTCTCTCCATACTGAAGTTACCTTTAATGGCTGGGATGAAGGAATCCCAGGGGCTGCCCGCCCCCGTTACCAGCCCGGCCGCGCCGCGTTACCTTGGACTGCACGTCGGCGTTGTGGTCGTTCTGCAGCAGCAGCGCCGCCGACTTGGTGTCGTCCTTCCTGGCGGCGATGTGCAGGGCTGGCAGCCTCACCTTGCCCTTGGTGTCGTTCTCCAGCAGGATGGCCACCGCCTGGTTGTGCCCCTGCTGCAGCGCCACAGCCAGAGGAGTGAAGCCGTCCTGGGGGAAGAGGAAGGCAAGGTGCGCTCGGTGAGACGTGACTTGCTCGCGCGCAGCAATCTGAGATGCTCCTTGCCAGCTGTTCCCCACCTCTGCACCTCCGTCTCCATCAGCAGCACAACACTCTAACCCTTTTCAAAGGGTTTCAAACGTTTCAAATGCTTTCGAGCACCTTTTCCCACTTTGGTCTTTTTTTTTAACTCGAGTACAAGCCAAGCATCCTTCCACAGCATCTCTCTTAATTGCTTCCCATCTTAAAACAGGCCACAAAGCGTATTTTTAGCAATTTTTTCGTAAATTTAGCGAGCACTAAACAAACTAGACGTAAAAAATATACAGGGAGCCTGTTTGTGAAGAAAAAGCCTATCTTTGGATGCATTTGCTGCTGTTCCCACTCCAAGTTACACATGGACCGTGAGTCAAGAAAGCTTGACCATGTTTAGGAATTTATTCTAGTCTGAAGAAGGAAGATGTCAGACTGCTTGTAATTTTTTTGGAAAAAACAAGAAAAATACCCCTGCTTGACACTGCTAGTTTTAGCACTGTTTTAAAATTAGGTTCAAATTGTCTTGCTCCTCTCCACACGTGCGCAGGACGGCCAGTGCTTTTAAAACTCATCACGTGATCACAGCCTGCTCCCAAACATTTCATTCTGATTTCAAACTGGTCATGCACCCTCCCCCTCAAGCACAGGTGTGCTGTAACCATATGAGAGATGGGACAGAAACGCTTTGGAACAGGAATATGGAAAGAGGATAAGATAATGAAGGCCAAGTTAGGAAGGAACAAGAGCTGACATATGCTGAAAGAAACATCTGAGGAATTGCCAAAGTCATTTTTCCCCTTAGTAATCTAATAACTTTTGCGTTGAGCGGTAGGTAGGTGTGTTGTAACAGCGATACTGCTGTGGTTTCTGCCTGTAACAGAGATTAAATTCTGTGCGGGGAATTAAAAAGGGGTGAACAGCTGATGAAACAGCTGAACTGTGAAGATAATTCTGAGATTGGGGCTACATAAGGTGTTGAAATGGCTTAAAGCACTTGCCTTTCGCCTCTGGGAACATGAGAACAAATCCTGGATTAGAGGCCCCGTGAAACTGAGCTCATCCTTACCCTCCTTTTGTCTCCCTACGTATGTAAGCCTGGGAGGAAACGAAACACATTCAAAGGCAGCGCAAGTTTCAAAGCTTCAAAGACAAGATCATGTATTTGATTTGCACCGTTTCATTGTCCACCCTTCTCTAAAAGGACACCGCTCTTTCTGCATTCCCTCTCCTATTGCTTCTGGAAAGCACGGCCGACCGGAGCTCGGAGCTTTTCATTTCCTGACCTCCCATGAGGAGTGCCAGTCTGTGATGCCGAACACAAGGTCCTTCTCCATGTATTCCAGTGGCACCCACAGTTCAGGCTGCCATCCCACATTACTGAATGTGCCATTTCTTCAGCCTGTTCACGAGATGAACTCTGGGAATGTGTGGAAACAGAGGGTGGCTCAGGAACACTCACAGAATCATGGAAACCATCACCTCAGCAAGACCTGAACCTAAAACTTGACCTAGGTCTGCAATAAGGATGTCGACGGCCTTTACTTTCCAAGCTACAAAGTGAGAACTGACCTTTCTCATGGCAGCTGCCAGACCTGGAATCAGGTTCAGAGAGGAAATGTTTTATTTCTTTCCTCCCCTCTGCCTTCTTTTATAAAATCAGACTATAGTGTGACTTCTTCACATGAATTATAACCACCTCGGCCTCCCAATTCCTGTAAACTGACTGAATTTCCAAGTGCACTTGACCATCCCAGACAACAAAGATACTGGGAGAAAAGGCTGCCAGCAGGTGACTGTGAGCTGCTGGAGAGTCCCAAGTCCCCTCGGCTCCCCCACAAAGAGTGTTTCTGCCACGTTGCCTGGCAATCCCATGGGATGCACTGCTTCAGAAAGCTGACATGTAACGTGATAACCTCAGAGAGGATTATTTCAGGAGCTATCACCAAATGGTACAGTACCCACTGAGAGAGGGGACAGTGAAACAGCTGCTAATGCTGACAGTTCGCTTTGAAGGGAAGGAGAGGGAGCATAAATGCACCAGCATTTCAAACTCATCCACCCATGGGGGCAATCCAGAATGGGCATGTTTCTGGACAGACTAGGGAAACGTAAGAAACGTGAGGAAAACCTCTGAGTGGAAAGGAACTTTCCCATTGCTACTTCACATGGCACAAACAGGAAGGTGACACACTTCGCAGCACAGAGCCTGTTAGCTCATTCCCTTGGCTTGGAATAAAGGAACACTTGGCAGAAAGAGAGCAAGAGGAGGGAACAGAATGAGCACAGTCCCCATGTTTTCCCCATTGCCCTTCAATCCCTCTTTAATTACTGTGCTTCAGTTCCTTCTGAGATGGGAGTCTCATCTCTCCAAGTTCAGTGTCTGCTCTGCTTGCACTGAAGTCAGTACAGGTTTACAAACCAGAACCCCAATAATATCCTCTTTCAGCTTTGACACCCACGTGGTAAACAGCACATGTGGCCTGCTGAGCTCATTGATGTGATCCTTGTCAGCCATTTGATTTCCACCTTACTCCGATTACAGACAATAATGAATACTCACAGGTTACACAAAGTCCCAGATGAGCTTCGGAACCAGAGGAACTTATAGGAACAGCAGCAGGAGGCTGGAGTAAGTGACCTCCCGAATGGTTCTGTGAGCCCAGCACCATAGGGAACCTCGCCACTCATCACTGCTGAACTTATCTAAAATCCCAAGACCCAGTGCCAGGGTTATGGTTGGATTCAACAGCCTGAACAATCTTCCAGCCTGAACAATTCCATGATTCTAAAAGGAAGCTTATTAACAACTACTTGTTGATATGAATTGTTTTTATACCATTTTACACCATACACACAGACACCCTTTTAGACACAGCCCACACAGTCCTGACTTTAAGCAATCTGAATATAAAGGCAAAGAAAAATATGAGACACAAAAACCCCCCTCACCTCAGTAGCTGTGCTTTGGTTGGCTCCATTCTCCAGGAGATACTTCACCACCTCAATGTGGTTCTCTTGAGCTGCCATGTACAAAGGAGTAAAGCCATTCTAGGAAGAACAGAGGAGAAAATATTCTGTTAAGGAAAGGGAGTAACACCAACAATAGTGAACCACAATGAAATACACAGCTGAAAATGCGTTTGTGGGGTTTTTTTAACTGAAATGCTCAAAGTGTGTAACAGAACAACTCAGTATTTTTAACTTTAGATGGTTAATGCCATTGAAACCCACGGAACGCTACGTGCTTTCTCACTCATTTTCTTCTGACATGATGAAGCCACAGTAATTATTAATACAGCTATTCCTTGCTGATAGTGCTCAGGGACTGCAAAGCTGGCAAGAAGGTTTTATGAAAGCTGACAGGACAGCAAGAGTTTCCTCCACTTATTACATTTACTTGAGCAAAGACGTGATCCCCCGGAGACCGTGACGTCCATACCTCCTGACAAGCTCAGTAGAGATGGCAAAGCCTTAACATACTACATCAAATTCTGTAATACATAAAACATTGCAAATCATCCAACATAAAGGAACTCACCCTTGAGAAGGAACCACTGCATTTCTGACCATACAGCAGGTTCATCTATCATTTAATTAAAAACATACATTAAAATGTCCTAAAGTTATGAAAAGAATTGGCTTTGGATAAAACAGTAATTAACAAAAATTCTTTTAAGTTAATCCAACCTACTTTGATTCAGGTAAATTCATTAGAAATGTAAGGTCTTGCTTCCCATTAAAATATCTTAATGCAAACAATTTTAATTCATTACCTACAAAATCCTGATGAAACAAAGGCATGGAAGTGAGCTGCCTGCCTGATTAATAACTTTCTTCTTGGAGTTTTTAGGATTGCTCAAAAGACCTTATAAAATTCTTTAATATTCTGTAGATAACCAAGTAACATGAGAGGACATAATCACCTATACTTCTGAAAACATTCTTCTGGCTTAGAGTGGCACTTTTAGATAGAAAATAAACCCTAAACCAGACTTCAAATATGCAGTTTATTTGTAATTTATTTTATTAACTTGTGTGGTGTCACACTGAATGATAGGCTTGTGCATTCACACATGGGGTCAGAATTAATGCAACGATAACTAAAAACCTCGTTTCAGAGAAGCCAATGTTACTCCTTCTAGAAAACCTGCTGTGCAAAACATTCCAGTAATCTCCTAATGAAATGAAATCTCATTTTTCAGTCACTAGATAATACAGAGATGGTAGAACTGACGTCTTTGCAACCCCCCTCTGTGTTTACAAATGTAGATTGTTCAGGCAATAAACATCATTTACATTGCGCATGTCACGTATGATATATGTCATATGTTGTAGCAAGCCTCTTAATACTGCTTTGCGTAATATTCTGACATTTCCACTGACAATCTCGGGGCATAGAATTAAAAAATGGCACCAGGAGAAGAGTTAACAGCAGTTCAATGCCAAGACTGGGGGATGTATTTTGAGTGGCTTTGCACAGGAGTCAGTTATTATCCAATATTCTCAGAAAAGACTCCAAGGAGGGAGCAGAATGCTCTTATTATAGTCACCGGCAGCACAGTTCTGCAAGTCCACCACACCACAGGACCATCATTTGAAAGGTTCCTGTAACCCTGGAGGAAAAACCTGGAAAATTCATTTAGTAAGGACAAAAACGAGTTCCTCCACTGTTCCAGGAGAAATAAACTACCTGCACACACAGAATGATGAGTTAGAGAAGAATTCTGCAGGAAAGGACCTGAAGGTCACAGTGGTCTTCCAGAGGGTCACTGGTCAAGGAGCTCATGCTGCAAATAATAAAGGCAATGCCTGCACTGGCACAAAAATGTATCTCCCCAAGGAAGCTATTTTTCCTTGAGAAAAGACTAATAACTGGTGGAGTTCTGTCTGTAAAGGGCAAACAAGGAAAACAAGGTAACAGTCCTTAAAGGGAAGGAGAAAGGTCTGTTCTGCACGATCACAATGACTAAAAATGAAAAAGCACAACGTTTACAAGGTTGCTGGAGGGATTGGGTTCTTTTCCACTGCACTTGTGCTGAAAACACAGAGGAACTTGCAGGTAACCCAGTTGGCTCCCTGTGTCATTTTTCCTTCCCACTCCGGAAAGAAACAACATAGCAACCTATTAGGTAGAACTAAGAGTAATCTTCCACCCGCCTCATCAGCTTTTTAATATTAAAGTCTCATTTTCTAAATGTAATGCATGCCATTTGTAAAATCCTTCTAGCACTGAATACTACAAGGATCACGCCAACTAATATAAATTGGGGGAATATGACAATTTTCAAGCCAGAGTAAATCAATTTGTTTAAAAGCTTTGAAGAATCTAATCTTTTTTTTTAATCAAGTCCCTGGTTCTGGAAAAGAATTAGGACTATAAACCCTGGATTAGGAGACCATAAACAATGGATACATATGACTTCATGATGTTTTAGTACCAAGAAATGGTACTAAATGTTTTTCCACACAGAGATCCAGAGGAGTGCCTATCATATCACACTTGTGCCACAATCACACCTGAAACTACAGCAAACAGGGGTAAGGAAATTCTTGCACATAAAATCATAGTCTCTTTTTTTTTTTTCCTTAAGGCTTTAATTATAGTCTAAAACTACGGTATATATTTTCTTGAAATCCGGTTTATTTTGGGAATTACAACAACATGCCAAGATGTGTATGCAAAACTACCGAATTTCTCCCCCTGGCAAGGTCAAGCCTGATTGTTAATTCTGGCAGGGAGAAGTCTGCTTTCTCAGGCTGCTCTCAGTGAAGCTCTGCTTTCAGAGCTTCTAATTGCAGTGTCCCTGATCTTCACACTCCTGGCCCTCGGCCAGAGAACTCCTATTTTAGGGTTCTCAATATGCCTGCCCTCCTGGGCAGAGCTGTGCCCAGGGGGATTGCCTGCTAGCCCTGCTGGAGCTCTTCCTTCTCACCCAGCCACTGGGCCCCAGGAGTACCATGCCTCTTCCTGCCCTGCCTGGATTCTGGAATGTGTCTGTCTGTCTGTCTTCCTCCTACACAGCCAGCCTCTCCCAGACAGCCCTGCAGTGAACGGGAATGCCCCCACAAAAGCAGATCATTCCCAATGTTTCCTTTCCTTTGGGTCAATCTAAAATCCCTTTCCCAGTTCCTCATCGCTTAGTTTCCAAGAGCTACATTGCCAACACTTGGGTTCTCTGTTCTGCTTCCAGAGATTCTTCAAAGTTCAGGATCCCAGACTGAACAAAATAGGTTTTTCCTTGGCTTTTTTTTTTTTCACTATCCCAAAGTGTCTTGTACCAAATCCACGACATGCTGGTTAGTGATTCTCCATGGATGTACTGCAAGGGAGACTGACCTCTCCCCTCAGCAGGTGGAGTGCCACAGAGAGGGTTTATCAGGGAATCATTACTTCAATAAATATCCCTTCAGTTTACGGCCCCGTACTGTACAAACCCAGTCCAGAATTAAAGTAAAAATTCTGACTGTGACCTGAAAAAGGAGAAATGATCTGTGATGTGTAATCACGTCACACTCCTATGTTTAAATTTTGTGCCTCTTCTGAAAAAATTATATTAATTGTGTAATGATAAGTAACATTCACTTCCAAACAATGGTTTCATCAGAGCCTTTGTAGCGAGGACAGAGTACTCCGATTTCATTACCCTTCCAAATGTGAACTGCAAGATGTTTACTGCTATAATATAAAGTCAGAATGAGAAATTATCACTAAACAGAGTATACTTCATACCCCGTTCTTTCTACTACATTCACTGATTTACTGCCTAATTGGAGAAAATGAGTAGCTCTCAATGATTCTTCAAGCTATTAATGCAAATTGGCAAGTCTATCTATGACTCAGAATTTGTATCATTAAATTTTGCCCGAGCCCTAAATGAAGAACACAGGCTGAAGGAGCAGAGGGATTATTAGAGCATTGAGCATATCATGCAGTTCTGTAGCTCGGTGGAGCTTTATTTCACGGCAGGCTTTCAAGGGACTTGGGTTCCCCTCTGCAAGCAGTACTGAATCATCAGACTTCAGTACCCACACACCTATAATATCCATAAAACTTATATCCATATATATGTATATATTCGTGCTGATAAGGAAAAGAGAGAAAACAGAGATACAGCATCTCTACATGTTGCCTCTTTGAAGAGGATTCACGAGAGCTAGCAACATATCCTTTGATTAAATTTAAGTTGTTAATATAAACGCAGATGAACAAACCTATTTTATTTGAAAGGCCTCCAGGAACTGCTTAAAACTGCATTAGAAGATCACTGAGGAAAGACAAGAAAAACTGGCACCTCTTGCAATGGTTTACATACAAGGGCTCATTTCTACTTACTTTTACTCAAAAAGAAGGGACAGTGACAGAAAGAATGAGATAAGGGTGAGACAACCTTAGATTACTCCTCAAACAGCTCACACACGTTATAAAACCTGTGTGATTCATGGTCACGGGGTAAAACACTGCTTTATGCAGTAAAGATCATTATAATTTTGGAGGGCCTTCAAGTTCGATAACTGTTCCAGCACTTTTTTTTACTCTCCCAGAACAGTAAGTTCCTGATCTAAATCTTCATCCAGTGGTACACAAGATGACCCCCGGAGGTCCCTTCCAACCTCAAGCCCTTCTGTGACTCAGAGAAAACTCCTCTAACAATCCAAGCAATACATTTATCGTTATCAGTTGAAATAGGAGTGTGACAAATAAATGCAACACTGCGAGCTAAATTCAGAGCGACCATCTTGATAGCATCACCAATATCACAATTCTGGGAATTCTGATGTGCATTATGCTCAGAGCATTATTTTCAGCCAGGCTATAAATAAACTCGACGTAAGAGGATTGTATCTGAGCAGGAGAGATTCTCTGCATAAAAGGGTGAATTAAGGATAGATCAAGGTACCAACTTTAATTTTTAAAGGTCTCTTTTTTTGTTGTTGTTAGCTTACATCAAAAGCCAGAAGTTTTACACAGCAGCAACTTTTCCAGTTATTCACATTCCTATTTCCTTTCTGTTAAAATATATTTTCCACAAAAAAAATAGATAATCCATACTCTTTTTCATTTAAAAAAATCTCATAAATAATTGGACTATGACATCTGTACTTATATTCAATCAAATTTGTGGAGATAAGCTAAAGGGAAACTCAGATAACTTAATTTTAAGGTGCCTAAGGAGTCTCATTTTGCTACTCAGTCAAGGCTACTCCAGAGAAAGATTTGGAATATTTGAATCAAGACCTCACCTTGCTGAACTGACAGCTGAAACAGCATGAAATTGAGGATGCAAAGGTGGAAAGAAGGAAACTATCCTTTATTACATCTATGACTTAAGAGTATTTGTGAGCACAGAATTGCTCAGGGTAAAGTGGCACATCCATGAGGGCACAGGAGAGCTACTAGATTCTGATTCTATTGTAAAATCCCCCAGCAAGTGGCAGCTAACCATTTAGGTGACAATTCCTGCATCCATCACACATGGCAGATGCTGAGGCCCACAGGGTCCCATAGTTTAAAGATGGAAAAAGCATTTAGGAAAAAGGTCAGAATTGCTGAATTTAAGGCGGTTGGTGATTCTACTTTACTGGTGCAAAAACAGTTAAACGACGAAAAAACTGAAAGGGGTATTTTCTTGTTTGAGATGGCAGATCCTAAAACTAATTTGTAATAAATAATTTATTTTTTCTTTTAAATGTAGTGACACAGAAGCCTGCACTGAAAATAGTACCACCCCTTCAGCTGTCCCACTAATTCCCTAGTAATATAAATAGTGTTTGCCACTCTACACTTACACCACAGCAATAATTATAAAGCTTATGGATATATTATCTTGTCTGGGGTGTGATAAACTTGGTAAGTTCATTCAGGAGAGATCACCCAGGACTCCCAACTGCAGCACAATGTATATGACCCTGTGACAAAACCTCCTCTCTTGGCAAGTGGGATTCTAAGTCACTTCCCAGCTTAGATGCTGAATTTAAAGAGCACAAATACTGTATTTCAACAGCTCCAAATATCACCATTTTCTCCACAGGAACAGCAAGGCAACAACAAAGCCCGAAACACAGGCAGGCATAAATCAAGATGTTCCAGGCCTTGGAAATAGCATTTTTTTAACAAGAAGGAACCGGTAGTAGAAACTGAGCTGATGGAGAATAATGGGAAGAGAACAGAGGCACAAGGAAACAGCACCCCGATACCAGGCACAGGTGAGGGCCCAAAGGCTTAGTCAGGGTCTGCCTGGCTCAAGTTTGGATTCGGGGCAGTCATCCAAAACTGCATTTGGGGTTTGCCTTCGGAACAGGGTAAAGGAAAAGTAGTCCTGGAAGCATCCACTCAGTTTATGTTTATGGCTGAGGGCTGGAAGAAAAACAGTACTGTGCTAAAATTATAAATAAAAAGTTTCAGTTTGTTTGGTCGTGGCTCAGTTATCTCTCCACTCTTATAAATCCAGGTGGACAACATTCCCACTGTCTGGATTTCATTGTGGCAGACTGTGTCATCCCAGGAGGGGAGAAACGGGCTGTGTTGGTCTGGTGAGCCCCTACCCTTCCAGCTGGGATGGATGTTGGATTACTGCAGCCTCCTAAAGTTTATACATTTTAAGAATAAACATTATTGGCCGAGAAAAAGCCCCACTTTTTGTTTAAATTCAAATCTTTCAATCATCCCCTTATAGCACTTATAACGTAAATTCACAAAAAAGACTAAGACATATACTATAAATATTTGCAGCTGGTTGAGATATTTGGGTTGTTTTTTTTTTCCATTGGTCTTAATGTATTACTTTTGTTTACATCTCTCAAAATCCATATAATCCTCCAGAAGGCATTCCTTGCCTCTTTTTTCCCCCCCCTCCAGTGGATGGATAACGGGCCTGATCCTTCATTACATTAGCGATGACGAGCTGCAGCTAAATGACTCCTCCTGATGTACAGCAGCTAAAAATCTGCCTCTCTAAATACACTGATAGAAAAGCAGCAAAGAGCAGTTGGTGGAATTAAAGCCTTTTGTCATAATGGAGCGGCAAATACTCTGCAAAACACGCTCCGTTCCAAAGGTAAGATTATCCTTGCAAACCACGGGGAGAGCAATCCCTGGTAAAGCAAATCCTAGGGCATCCTGAGAGAGACAAGCTGATCACTCCTCTGAGAGTCACCTAAATCCCCCCCGGCTTTGTGGTGACACGGAATGTGGACATTCCACCAGCTCTCTGGGCTCCTTTTGGGGAACGCACAAAGGGGCTGGAGATGTTGCTGCTCCAAGGGTTGCTTCAATCTCACAGACAGCCTGGATAAGAATGCTCCAGCAGTCGCAACAGCATCTCCCACGTGTTGACACGGGAAGTGGTGACGGTAAAGGGGGCAAATTTAAACAAAAATACTTCTTGGCTAATGTGCTCCCAATGCGCTTAGAGCAGGATGTCGAGGAAAGGAAACCGGAGGGCTTTTAAATAACAAAATCAGCTTGGGGGAGGACTGATTTATCTAATCCTTGCTTCTCTGTATCTGGGTCACTTTAAATAATCTGATGATTAAAAGGGAGCTCCTCCTTTCGTGAAGGCCCCTAAACGAAGCAGGGGTCAAAGCACAACCCGCACAGCTAATGGGGAACTCATTCCACTGTCATCTTAGTTGCAGGAATTTTAAAATTGAAGGGAACCACTTCTTACTTAGGTGACTCCAGGACAGGGCAGCTCCCTTACAGTTACCAAACAGGAGCAGATTGTATTGCCTCACTTTGCCTTTTTCTTTGCAGCTCTTTGCACCTCAAATCACTCGACATTTGTCAAATCGCCTCATCCTAAGGGGTGCAACTCTCTCCATATGAGGCTTTTCTTGACCTGGTTTGGAATGAAGGAAGGTCAGGATGGATCCATTCCTTAAGGAATGCATGGTCAGAACAGCTCAGCATCATTGCTGCAGGGACAGTCTACAGGTTATTTCAGATATTAAGATTATTGCATTTGGGGTATCAACACATTTGGCAGGTTAATACTCCTGTTATGGGACATCTCTGATGCCTCCACATATCTGACTTTAAGAGAAAGCAATCTGAAACCAACAAATAAATAGATAAATAGAAATTTATCAAAGGCAAGGGTTGGACAGACTAAATCTGGTGATGTTGCTTCCACCTGGGAAAAGAGATCCAGAACTCACCTAAGAATTCCTAACATGCCACCAGAGCAGACACTCACTGGGAGGAAGAGCACAAAAATAATTGCTTTGCCAGTGCATAAGTAATAACTAATAGGTTTGGGGTAAAGAAGTGATCCAGCTGTGAAAGGAGGATAGCACTGGGCTCAGTCAAAGTGTGCGACAGGGATGTGGGTGGATGTGAGAGAGGTCAGTGGCCAATCCCACTTCCGTAGGCCTGCCTGATGAAACATTTCAACGCTCCCTGAAGACTTCATCTCAACTTCTCCACTGAAACTCACACGTACCTTTGGGATCAGCCACCCAAGTGAATGCAGAGCGCAAAAGATGACATTGTTCCATGGACCTTGTTCTGCTCTGCAGGGAAGTGTCAAGCTCAGAGGAACAGCCTGGAACACCTCAGCAGATCTATTACCCACTTTGCATTCTGGTTTGCACCATCCAGTGCCAAGACAAGATTTCTTATTACCAATGAGTGCAGCCTCTCAGACCTACACAGGACCAAAATCATGGTCAAATCAAGAAGAGAAACTGCAGAAATTGCTTTTTCACTTGATGATACCCACTTAGATCTGCCCACTGAGCTGTGAGCAGACTCAGCCAAGTGAAGGGTTTGTAGACACTCATTACATAAATATATCTACTCCAGCAATACTTGTAGCAAAAAGCAATTCTAACTGAGCCAAGTAATTGCACAGTTGTCCAATACCAGGGGGAGATACACCAAAAAAGACTAGCAACTTCTACATCTCTGAGTGTGCCCTCATTTCAGCCTTTGCCTGAAACATGGTGGAGGGAAGATGTGAGCTCTCAAATGACACAGATGCAGGTGAAAGTGGAGTCACACTATTAGTAATCACTGTGCAATTAGTCTTTGTATCAAAATAGAAATTACTTTTCTAAAAATAGCAGTGATGACATGTTAGCCTAAAAGGAACAGGCTTCATAAAAGAGGAAGATGAGCAAAATAACAACTCCGAAGGCCAACGTGAAGCTGAAGAGCAAAGCAAAGTAATCTAATGGAAACTCAAAATGCATAAAATCAGAGCCCTCAATGCTTAACAGCCTCAGATAGCACAGATGGGGTTTGTAATCCCAGTGGTTACAGTGGTTTTAATAGCATTTTCTGAGGTAATTCTGTTATTTTGTTGTTGCGAGGAACTGGAAAATGAGTCTGGTTTTTCAGATGTCACTGCTCGTAAGTTCTGATAAAAGCCAGTGTTTTTATGTCATTCAATGGAGAAAATGAAAGCAAAACCAATAAACTGAACAAGCTGAAGCTGTGACTACTCTTTCATCTACCAGTTCATCATCAGAGAAGAAATTTTGTCACTGTGGCAGATTGTCAACACTGGAAATGAGCATGACCTTGACAGATACAGAGTTCTTTAAAAAGGAAGTGGTGGAGCAACCTGAGTAACTTCCCTGGCATTAAGTGACTACCAGCAAACGGCATTTCACAGGGGCCTACAGCAAATAAAGTGTGAAATAACAGAGATACCAAGGAGAGGATGTCATTTACCCCCAACAGCAAACGTTTAAGGGTGACAATACAGCATCTGTTTTTAAAAAGGGAATTCCTGAGAATTTCAGTCATAATTTCTCACTCCTGTATTCAATTTTACCTTTTATTTGTATTTTTGTTCATTTCTCACTTTGTCCGTGAAACTCTTTCCTGATATTTTTCTTTCCGCCTTTTCATCAGTGGCATGTTTCCTGACTAAAAAAACTCAGTATTTGAGCATATTCTGTTCAATCGTTATTTTCCCTTTTTCCATTATAACTTCACATTTTTATTTTTGACCAGCTGAAGCTACGTACGTTTGAATCTTTTTTTAATCTTCTATCATAAATCACATGTCTAGTCCTTATTAATTTTGAAGTTTCTGGTTTTCTTCTCTGTTTTTGTTTTTTTTTTTCCCTAACGTTTATTTTCTATGACATTATGCGGCTGCTGCCACGTCGATGCAACCTTGAGCAGGAAGGCAGCATCCACCATCCTCATTCCATTCGTGGAGCATAAAAAAAATTCCTTTATAATTAAAGTGCACCTTCCATCGGAATTCCTCCTTGGCAGCTGCACCAGGAGCCTCTGAACACCTCCCTCCTGCCTGAGGAGATGTAATCCAGCTATTATCCATCTCCTCCATCTCTTCTGGGAAAGCACAGCAGGCCAGAAAGACCCAACCCACAGGCCCCAAAGCTGGATGACACCACATTAAGGACTCACCCTCCCAGTCAAGTCAACAGGATTGGTTTAATTAAGACAGTGTGTCACAAATCCAGGACATATGTATCCCAGCAGTTGGAATTCATCCTGTCTGGAGGCAACCAGGGAGCAGTAATGGGGGGAAAATGTCCTCCATCACATTAATTCAATTAAATCAAGTAGCAAATGCCTGTTAGCAGCTCTGTGTGCATTACAAAGCATCCACTGCTACCAGCAAATGTGTTTCGAACTAGAATACTATATAAAATAATACCTGTGAAAACATTTTCCAATTCCAATTGGATTTTCTTTTTTTAATTTAGAAAACCTCATTTATCTTTCCAGCCTAAGGAAAAGCCTTTCTGGAGACTTTTTGAGGGATAACGCTTCACGGAAGTACTGTGTTTTTTACAATTATTCCTCTCAAAACACTCAAAATCCTAACATTAAAGACATTATCTTCTAATACACATGAAAAGGCTGATAAATGTATGAAGAAACTCATCCAGTTTGCTCATTATGAAAGGAGTTTGCTAAGTTTTTGAGCAATGGAATTACACCATTTCTTATCTTTAATGGGAGTAGAGCGTGGGTAATAATTGGCCACCAGCTGTCCTCAGAGAGCTCTTTGGGAGTTATTTTGGGGCAAAAAGCACAATAAAGAAAATATTTTTCAAATCTTCAAGTCAGGCAGCTTAAAGATCTTGTTTTTAAATTGATGAAGGCACAGACAAACCTATTTATTTTGCAAAGCTATTTGTTCATCTCCTGCTCTTTACTGTCCACTAGGAATTGGTAACATCAAACAACAAAATGAACCCTCCAGGTCCCAGTTTCCCCGTTCTCTGGAGGGATTTGGAAAAGCAGACAAACTTCACGTCAGTGGAAACAGGAGGGCAGTTTTTACAGGTGGTTTCCCTGCCAGGACAAGGTGACTTTCCCCAGTTCAAATGCACATCACAAACCTCTAGTTGAAATTCTTCCTGATCATTTAAGAAAGGAGTTCAGAAGCCTGGAGTAAGTTATCTGCAAGTTTTTAGTAAAAAAATAACCATATAAAGCAACTGTATAGATCAAGTCACTGAGAAATTCTCTTCTTCATTAGTGTTCATCAAATTCCACTCCAACATAGTACATGTATACTTGGAAAAATTTCTGAAACAAGTTATTTAAGCACATGAGAAAATCCTAAAACATTTCAATCACCAACAAATACGAGTTCCTGTTCACACAATGAGCATGTAATTACTTTGATTTGTTATTTATTTTTATTCTGCTTACCAGTGAACGCCTCAATTCGTTTTATTGGTCAGGTTTGGACATTTGGAATCAGTGCCTTAAAACCTCAGATCTACCTTATAAAGCCTCACCAAGTAACTTTAGGAAGAGAGAAGGGAAAACAGCATCATACCTGAGATTGTGCATTAATATTGGCTCCTTCCTTCACCAGAACTTTGACAACTTCAGCTTGTCCTGCTAAGGATGCAATGTGCAGGGCTGTATTCCCTTTCTGTTGGAGGAAGGGGGGAGAAACGAAAGATATTATTGCCCTTCTTCAGGAATCATTTCAACCAGCAGTTTCTTTATAACAATCAAGGTTCATGTGCCTGCCTGTGCAAAGGCTGAAAGCAAAACAACTTCTCCCATTAGGTGTTTTCTCCATCGTGCCCATGAGAGAAAAGGTTCTGGGTATGGTAAAGTCACTGCCTAATTTTCACAGATTTGAAAAAAAAAAAAATATCTACTATTTGGAGCTTTATTCACTCTGTCTAATGGGGACCTATCCCTGGAAATAAGGAAACACTGCTAAAACCTTCCAATGTTTCCCCTGTATTATAGTAAAAATAGTATTTTCCTCTTCATTTACTACCAACTGGCTCCAGCAAAGGTGGCTCCCAGGCCAAAACAGAAATACCAGTTTAAATATCAGCAAGCCATTTATGGGGCTTTCCCCTGTACTTCTCCCATGTATTTGACACTTCCTTTCTGTAAATAAACTCGCAGACAAGCGGGAATTACCTTAGTGGCAGAATCCACGGCCGACCCTCTTTCCAGCAATTCCTGTACCAGTCCCACGTGGCCTTCTTTGGCTGCCAGGTGCAGAGCATTGAGTCCATTCTGCAAGCACAAGGGCCAGATCCATTACAACTATCAGATACGCATTCCTACCTTACCCTGGGATAAGAGGAAGATTAGGAGCTGGAGTACTATTACCTCTCTTAGCTGACTGTCTACATAAGTCACATATTTTGGCCGTGGCTCTGGGAGACGAACTTCTCCAGTAACGTTTTTCTCATAGCAACCAAGACATCAAAACAATGTGTATTTTGCGAGTATCCAGAAGATATTCCTTCCTTTCTGACAGTTTCCCACTTCCCCCCTACCTTGGGCATCTCCATGAGGCTCAGCATTTCCAAAATTTGGGTGTATTTTTGCCTTCTCTTTACTGGAACCTTACCCAGCTCCCCTGAGGAATTACCAACACTGAGAAATCACAGGACTTAGCCACATTTGCACAGGATATGTCTATTCAATTAGGATTACTCCATGCTGATGTAGCTGAATCCTGGACTCTCCTCTGGGACAACTGCTATCAAATAGAAACAAACGCAAAAGCAAAAAGAGACCAAAATGGTTGTTGATTACTTGTGGCTTCCAAATTGATCCTTGATCTGGATCTGAGCAAGTCTTCACGAAACTCTAAGGTTTTGAAACCTCAAAAAGGGAAAGAAAATTAAATAAGAGCTAGGATTGTCAAAAAAGAAACCTAAGAAAGTCAGCATCTCAATCCTTTCCACACTAAACAAGAACAGGATACTTTATTTCATATAAATTCCAGCCATGTAAACCTTATCTTGTTCTTCCTAGTATCCCCATTCCACCCAAGAGGAAAAAATTAAAATGACAGTCTACTGTAGCTGAATTGCCAAGCTGTTTTTCACAATCCCACAATAATTTTCATGCTACGTCAGGCAGGTGACAGGGACAGATCCTGCCATTCCCTCCAGCCCTCTCCCGGTTTCCAGACTGCCAGCATCAGGAGCAATGCTCAGGTCTTTGAGTCACCAGCAGCAAGTGCAGCATGGTGTAATTTTTATCACTTTGCTCATCTCTGAGCATTTCAGTGCCATTTCAGCTGAAAACTAAACAAGCAGCTTCCTGGCTTTCATTTTGTCCATGCACAGAGGCAGCTCAGGCTTGTAATTCCCAGTGGGATTTTAAAGCACTTAGCACTTCACAGGAGGCATTTGATGGGAGTGGGTCCAATGGCTTCAGACATAGCAATCCAAACGCAGCTCTGCACTAACTCCATTCGATTCCACGCCCATGTGAGCAGCACTGGCAGATTTTGGGGTCAAATTCACAAGTGGAACTATGAGAAAAGCAGAGGAACTGCAGGAAGGCTACACTCACAGGCTGTCAAAAGCAGAGGAACACCCTCGTGCAGCCTGGCAGTTAGGAAATGTTAATGAGAAATGCGGTTTCAAATCCCATTATGTGGGAAATGCAGCAGCAACCAGATCCTCCTTAATCCAGAGGAACACTCTTAACTACAGAGCTGCAGAGCCCAGGGGTGGCAGCAGTGCCGTGCCCTGGATCAAGGATAAATCCTTGGCCAAAGATACGTGGTGAGGTTGACCATAATCACCAGGATGAGGAACGCTGCACATGTCAGGGAATATTTTGCAGGCTGAGGAGGTTTCAGAAACCTCTAATCTTCCCTGGGTTTTAATCTCAGCTGAGTATTAACTAACCATAATTACTACCCAGAGTTGTTGAGAGCTTTGAAATAGCATTTTGTAAGGAAACACAGTGTTCTTCTCGTTGTTTGAGAACCAAGACCCGTTCTCGTATCTAATCTCACCGATTCTGTCATCAACATTTTCCATGGGAATACGAAGGGCAGCCCGGGCTCCTTACAGCTGTACACAGCTGATGTACTGCTGTGACATGTTATTAACCTCTCTGACTCTTTGGGAGCAGACTGGAGTCCACAAACAGCACAGCAACCGCAATATTCATGGCCCATAACCTCCTCTGAATGCAAAAGGATGAGGACAAGCCTCTAGTTTAGTTTACCACGTGCCAAAGGATGGAGAGAGCAAGGCTTGTCCCAGGGCTTAATCAGTAGGAATCTCTTTAAATACCTGCACTCCTCCCTCTGAGACACAAACCTGCTGATGCCACATTAAGCACCTGAAAGCTTATGTTGCTGCACAGATTATGTGAGTTTCTTTGCAACTTTTTAATTCAATGAATACTTGACATCCAGTAAAAAGGTCACAGGAAGAAACTCTTGCTTAAATATAGTTCCCACTACACACATTCCAACTCCGTAATTCCCTAAATAAAGCAAGCTGGGGTAAGCAGCAGCAAGCTCCGCACTTTAAATGCTGAGGGCCAGCACAACTGAAGCCTTAAAGCAACCTTTGTTCTGTTCCTCCCTAATCAGAACCAACGCTGCAATTATTTCCCAGCCCACGTGGCTGATCCCTGCCACTTCTGATGATGGAATCTCAGATTTAATCAATGCAACTCCTCCGTTCCTGTCAACTAGATTCCTGCCGTTCAGAACATTTCTGACACGTCCCCTTTTTTTCCCCTCTCCCATGCCCACCAAAAAGTTGGGGAGGGTGAAATTAGTTGTCTGCTAAGCAAAACTGCACAGAATGAGGACAAGGCACACATATACCATAACTGCCGTTCTCCTGGAGGGCTCCTTGGTAATTTGAACTCTCATAAAAGATCACAATACTAAGCCTTCCAAGCTTGCTTCTTCAAGTGTCTCCCTGCAGAGCCTTACACCCTTTAAAGCACCAGCCTCACAATCTTTGTTAAATTTAATGACTCCTACTTCCCTGAAGTTCCCTTCCATTTGAAGGTATTCATTAATATCTTAGGAAGCAAGAATGCATGTGGACAAAATTAACCCTCATCTTTGCTTATATGATGAGTCTGACCCCTTGTAACTCCCAGAGAGTTAGTTACAAGTTGGGATGCAACACTCTGCAGGAAGATCTGCCAAGAGCTGAGTTTCTACCTACCCTTGCCTTTGCCACAAAAGATCAGAATGGCATTTAAGCAATTTACAGATAAAAATAGCACGAAAGACAACAAAAAATCCAACAGTAACACCCACACCCACACCCCCCCCCCATTTTTGTAATGTTTCCACATTCTCAAAGTACGAAATGCAATGTGCTTTCACCGAGTTCCTTCCACTGATGCTGTGGTCACAGACTTAGACATATGTAGAGTTTTTTCCAGCCTTAACTATTCCATGATTCTATGATAAAGGCCAACACCAAAGAGTAACTTAAAAACACAATGAAAATTAACTCCCCAGCAGAGGCAGAAACTAAAAATAAACTTTATGATCTTTGTTAAAGTCAAACACTTTTCTCTGTCTCTTTAATAGATGTCAGTCTAAGGTTGCTGCTGAATAAATCTCATGGGGAGGTAAAAAGCCCGGGTGGTTAAACTCCTCTCAAGAAAGATTTGGGAAAGAGCACACTAGAGAGCTGGGCATGGCCCTCTCAAGTCCCAAGGTTTGTTGAAGTTTTTCCTAAAAATATCCCAAAGAAACGAAGCGGATTGTCAAGAAAAGAAAAATCATTTCAGATCATGAAAATTCTCCCTTTGCGTCGCTTTGCAGTCCACGAACTCGAGAAAATGAATTAACCCACAGGGTGACATCAAACGCGATCCTGCAGACCTCATTACGACACAGAGCTGCTTCAGGCTGGAGCTGGCACTGCTGGGGAGGGAGCAGGGGTGCCTTTCCCTTTGGAGCAAGGGAGGGAATTAACAGCTGGTGCTCGGTGCTGCTGTAACAGAAGCAACAGAGGCACCAACCGAATTAGAAAGAAGCCAACAAAACAAGAGCCAAAGCCAAGCACAGCTAAACTGGAGCCTCGGAGCTGAAGGACCCCCAAACTACCCAATATTTGAATCCTGTTCTGTTCAGGGCATCAGATTTCACATCCATTTCTAGGAATGCAGAAGACTTCAAAACAAATGTCAAAACCCATCAAATTTTTCCTTCCCAGACAGCGACCCTATCACCATGAGAACAGACAGGTCTCCACAAGCACAAGATGGAGAAACATGACTTTATGTTGGCTTTGGATCATCAATTCTCTTTCAAAAGTGAGCAGGCAGCTGGTGAACCCTTAGAACCCTCAGGAGTTGGGGTCTAACTCCTGCTGGAACCTTGGGCTGCCCAAATGCAGAGAGTGCCAAATTAAAGGTCATTCTGAACGTGACGCAGAAGCAAGCTGCTTTCTCTTGCTACTTTACTAGAAACAACCACCACATCCTAAAAAACTACATTTGCAACATAAGGAAAATACCTCTAAAGGAATCAGAGATTTCCAATGACTATCAGTTATCCATCCTACAAAATATCAGGAATTAGTATTTTTTTTAAAGGGACTATTCTTAAAACAGGGTAATTCTGTTCCCTGACATTTCTCACTCTCTCCAGAAATAAAGAAATAGAAATTCCNTTTTTTAAGGGACTATTCTTAAAACAGGGTAATTCTGTTCCCTGACATTTCTCACTCTCTCCAGAAATAAAGAAATAGAAATTCCATAATAATTAACCTTGATACAAGGGTAGCATTCAACAAAGCATAATTAAATAATAACTAATCATTACCTCTATATCTCTGTTATTAATGACTCCCTGTATTCAGTATATGCAGAAACATTAAGCTCCATCAGATTTTGGAAGAAGTTACATTGGGAAAATACTTTGATTATCCATAAAGACAGACCTCTCTGAAAAAACTTAGGATCTGAAAAACACTAAATTTGAGAAAGCACCTCCTGGTGTTGTCTCTGTTCAGGAAAGCTTAATTCTTAACATTATGTACACTTTTCCCAGATGGGAGCTCGTCTAAAAATAGCATTATACTGGGGGAAAAAAATAACCTGCCTGTACAAGGCTTCATTTGTGAAAGAGCATTAAGATGGCTTCAGTCTTAAAAATAAAAGACACCCCTGCATTCTGCACAGACAGCTGGAACACAACCACGTGGACATCCCAGTCAAACCCTGAGGAGGAGAAGGAGGACGACTAACTGGAAGGCTCCAGAAGGAGCTGCCATAGCTTAAGGCCTATTCCCTAACCTCTAGCAGAGGAGCCTGCTCCCACTCCCAATAAAATTTACAACACACCAGTGATGCTTTACTCAGTAGAAGCTGAGGGGTTTAGTTACCAAAAATCTCTGTGAGGAACTTTCTGCGGCACCAGAACTGGAGTTTGCAAGAAGCTGAAGTGCCTGTTTGTGCTCAGTGGATGGTGAAGGACAAGGAAAATTTGAGTCACTGGTCCTGAGGATGCAGGATGCCCGTCTCAGTTCATCCCTCATACTTGGGAATTCCCGATCAGTGTCCTCAGGGAAGCAGACTGGCCAGTGCACAGCGAGAAGTTTTCCCTGGCAAACAGGGCTCAGACAATCCAAATTAGACATTATTTTTATTCATGGATCTGAAGGGGTTATTTTAGCACTTTTTGGCTTGTACTGTTTGACAAGAGCTCAAAACACTTCCTACAGTCTAGAGAACTCCTGAGTTACCTTAACTGCAACATCAGGTCACATTACTGAATTAAATCAAACTAATATGGGTTTTTTCCTGTTTTGCCCACTAGTCAAGCACTATTTTTTTCCCTATAATAACATCCATGAGTGCTTTATCTATTTCAAACCACTGAGAAATTCCACAGCCTCTCTGCTGATATTTGCACTCATCTGGCTCTGATCCCACCTGCCCAGTGCAAGAGGAGCTCTGCACCAGCTGCAGGTGGGAAGCACTTTCCTCAGGAGATAAATCTGCAGCAACCCCGCTCACATTCCTCTCGTAAACAGCAAAGGGATATGAACACTGGAAAAAAACCCTCATAATGTTCCCAAGTAATTATCATATTAACTGTGCTCTGTCCTGGGGGTGAATCTCTTTGTTAATATTAGTGCTTAGAATAAAGATGGCAAATTTGCTGGATCTATCTGAATATAAATCAGACTTGAATCTGATTTACTCTGTCCTGACTGGGGAACTTGAAGTTTGCCAGGTCATGTCCCATATAACTCAGCAAGTTTTTCCTTGACAGAAAGGCTTTTAATGGGAACTTTCTCCTAGACAGTAAGAGAAGGATCTTTTCTATGTGTTTTCAATAAGCAGCACATGAAAAGCCTCTTATTTTCCTCATCATTAAACTCCTTGGCACAGACAACAGAGCTGCTCTCACTCCCGTGCCACAACTTCCATTTGACACATCCCTGCTTTAATCATCTGCAGCTTTCCTTCAGCAGGGAAGGTGATGCCTCTGAATATTTTACATTATTTTGTTTCTTATTCTTCCATTTACTCTTTTTTTCCAAAATAAAGCAGCCACAACTCTGGGGTTTTACTTCCAAAAGGCACAGCCACCGCCCAGTTAGGGGTCATTTTGACTGAATCTGGCTAAGAGTTAGGGGAAAGCTGGACACCATAAAGCCTGAGCTGTCAAATTCCCCATCAAAAAACTGCACTGATTTCACTAGAACCTCAAGACACTTTTCAGGACTGACACAGACACTTCTTTGCATATTTATTTTAGGTCACAGTCCTATTAAATTTGATGGTTCCACTCACTTAAATAAATGTTGCAAATGCAGATCCCTAAGCTATGAAGCCAAAGTAATTGGATTTATATGACAGCCCTACAAAAGAGCCAAGTTAAAACATTCTATCCCATTACAGTCACATCAATGGTGACACTTTAACAACGTGTTTTTACAGCACTAATAAAACTTTCCTGAAAGGAGAGGAGGTGGTATCCTAAGCAAAAATGTGAGTGCAGATGTTGAACTAGATTTGACCCAGTGACTCTCAAAATGTCCCCTTCTACAGGGCTTAAACATAATACATTGATTATGTAGAAACAAAAATATACTAAACAGGAGGCCACTGAAGAGCAAGACTAAAAACATGGCTTGAGGTGAATCAAAACACTGGCATGAAGGAATCCAGCCTGGAAAAGCTCGGTTTTGAGGGGGAGATGTCTTGCCAAGTCACTCTTGCAAACTTCTGTCCTTAAATACCTTACCTGATTACAGGTGTTGATGTCTATTCCACTTTTCAGGTATTCCACTACTTTGTCCAGGTTGCCAGCTCGGGCAGCTCGGAGGAAGCTCGCATTGCTGTCAGACTGTAAAAAGAGAAGGGGGGAAAACAAAACATCTCTAATTAGCTCCTGCTTAAAAAGAAAGCACAACTTCATCACAACGGTTCCCACATTTTACGCTGCAGGAGAATAAAACAGTGAAAAGCCCTGACTTTGCATTATATCTGCATTAATTAACATACTCACATTAGGCAATAACGGCCCGAAACAACTGCAGACCCTGATCGAGTGAGCAAAATAGTGCAGTAATTGCTGGAAATCAAAATTTAGCAAGAACCAAAAAAAAAAAAAAAACAAAAACAAACCACCACCATAATTCACAGCAACTGATATTGTCAACAAGGAAAAAATAAATGCATTGACTTGCCAACCATAGTTTTCTGAAGGGTTATACACATATATGTATCTGTGTATGTATATATATACACACATGTAAGCATATATATACATACTCCCTCTATAAATAATTTTGTATCTTATTTATAGATTTCTATAGATGTTATTTATATATTTTTATATATTATTTATATACCTCTTTTTAATATATTATTTTTAGATATATATGCTCAGAGTGGGCAGCACTGCAAGTGTAGCCAACCCTATAACAAAGTGCTCCAGGCTGAGCCCAGGATCACATTCTAAACCTGCCCATCCCTAAATTGCCTGTACTCACCCATTGAAAAAAAGGTTAAAAAAACCCATAAAAATATGTTTTCATTTTTCAGCCAGGTTTGTGGGATGAACTGTTAAGCAAGGGAGTGTGAAATTCATCAAGTCTCTTGCCTTTCTATGATTATGACATGGAATAACACTGCCTGTTTGAACCACCACACCGGTAAATTGGCTCCTAAGGCACCTGGAGAGCGGGAGAAAAACCGAAAGTTGTGCAGGAGAAGTAATGATTAAACAGCAGAAGCATTTGGGAACGCACTCGGAGACAGCAGCAATGCTCATACCTCAATAAACAGCGTGGGAGTGAGTTGCAAACAGCAGCTCAGTAACTCTGGGAGCCTGTCTGCTTGGGGGTGTGATGGGAGAGGAAGAGGTCGGCACGCACACCGTTGGACCAGGACTTGCTGTTCCTCTGGAACGCCTCCGGCTGAGCCTGTTCCTCCACTAATTCCACCTCCCTGTCACAAACACTGGGTGGAACCACTCTTTCCCCCAAGGAGAATATCCTGAAAGCTCCTGCTTTCCCACTTATTCCAGTCGCCCAACCCATTCCAAAGGGTTTATTTCGGTCACTTATCATGCTGCACTAACTCACTTCCCAAAGCCTGAACCTATTTTAATCTGTGACAGATGGATGCCAGCAAAATGATTCTCCTTACAACTGTGCTGCATGCCAAGACCAAAATATTCCCTTTTAAATTCCTTTCAGCAAACTTCAGCACATATTGCACATCTTCTGCTGTCAGGAAAACAGATCTTCTCTCTAAACATGCACCACGGGGAAAGAGGCAGGTAGCGCAGGAATTCACGGTGACAGAACCCTTGGATAACTCCAGGCCCCAGTCAGGAGCATTTGGATGAGGTTTGACTCCAGCACAGATTCTGAAAGGTATAAAAGGTTCCCTCTGAAGACTGGAAGATGGCTCTCAAGCACTGCACCCTGGCCTGAGATGTGCATGTGCCCATAAAGACACAAAACTGTATTTTTATTTTTAAATGACCTTGGGAAAAAAAACGTAACCAATATCAAATATTTGAGCACATAAGGGGTAAATCTGGACATTCTGGTTGAGAAAAGCATCTTTGCCCTCAACAGGGCTGCCATGTCCATTATTGCTGGAAGCTCAGATCACAGCTGAGCCCAGACGATTATATTCCATTTGTTTCTGGCTAAGAAGTCGTGAGCAGTGCTTTCCAAATAGACTCTCATTTCCTTGATTCATAATTTTGTTTACCTCGGAATTAAATTACTGCAACTGCACATCACTTCAAGACACTTTCCATGCACCTGAATATCGATCACAGAGCAGAATAAGAAGCTCTTGCCTACATGAAGAGTTAATTCAGCAATTCATCCCTACAATATTTACATTCCCATACAAATACCAGGCACTACTTCCATGAAATACTCAAAAGATTCAGCACCGTGTTTTAAAAGCTTAGAAGTCCTGGAAGTTGAGAGTACTCGGATCTGTGTTTTCTTTCCTGGTTTGCCAACTCTAATTTTTCAGTAGGCTGTCACTGGTTTGTCCTTTACCCTGTTCTCTTAAGCCTTTTAAAAAGCATTTTTGTCGGTACTTCTGTCTCAGCCATTTACTTACTTTAGCGCATTACAAATTCAAATCCATTTTGACAAAATCCCCTCAGCAGGCAACAGCAGCACTTTCCTGCAGTCTCACCACACCAGGAAATAATCATTCTGCATCTGTGGGCTTTTCCAATGCGTTCAGTAATCTCAGGAAATGTTTTGTTTCCTTACATGCAGATTTTTACTTGAATTCAACAACGTTGTTTCAGTGACAGAGAAACTGAAGACAAACTGTCATCAAACTGTCATTTGAAGATCATTTCTTTACAAGAGAGAGAAGCCAAAACACAGAGCCAAGGTCCTTTGCACCATATGATACCTGTCACATCCCCTCTTCCTAAGCACACATCCCCTGAGGGGCTATGTTTTTTTGGAGTTTTACACATGGAAGCTGACCACGCTCAAAAGCAAACGCTCCAGCAGAGGGGAAAGGGAAGGTTTACACAAACAAACAAGCAAACAAACCAAACCGCAATGTAAAACAACATCAATATTACTGTAAGTACAGTCAAAGCATGAAAAATGTGTCTTTACAAGTACCTGGTTGTCAGACATTGTATAAGAAAATACAAGAAATTATCAAGTGACTCTAGGATTTATTTTTTAAATGACCAAAAGGCTGCAGATTCAACTTCCTTCTTGCCAGTTGCAACGCTGGAATTCAGCCTGAACTCGAAACATATATCCCAGGGAATCTCAGTAATTATATCACATATGGAAATTAGTATTTTAATCAAACAGTCAGAACCAGAACCCTTCCCTTCTGGTTCCTCTGCCCTCACTCCGGTTGCCCTTCCTGTCTCCTAAGGTAGCACAGCACGTGCCTGTTCCTCAAAGGCATCTTAGGGAGAAGTGCAAAAATAAACCCTGAAATCATACGCTGTACCAAGCCCAAAGGATTTTCTCCAAAAATTTCAAATTTGCCAGTGAAAAGCAGCTTCACGCACAAGAAGGAAAGACTGGGGGAGTAGGAGGCTTCAGTTGCCAACATAACATTACCCAAACCATCCAAATACTTGTTTGAAATCGCGTCTGTAGAAAAACTCTCCCTGCAGGTTGGATTTGGGGTTTTTTTCCCCCCCAAACAAATTGAAAGACCCCGGCCTGTCCTTAATCACCAATATCTCCGTGGGAGAACAGAGTCCAGCAACGAGGGCTACTGAACAACTCTCACCTTTTATTAACTGAATGACAGCAAAAACAGAATTCAAAACTCAAGTCTAATAACCACATAGTAGGTTTACACCTTAATTTAACGTATTTGGGTTGGATGTCTATTAAAACATGTACCTGAGTAGCAACAACCCTTTCAGAATTACCTTTCAAGCACTGGGATACACTGCTTGGATTTTAGGGAGAAAAAAAAAAAAGTGTTCAGCTGTAACTTTTGAAGATGTTGCCCCTGATCACGAGGTGAGCAAAACCTGCTTTACATAAATCAAGAAACTGAAATTCTCAGCAGCTATGAAAACTTGGATGCTAAAGTGAATCCTGTATTAACACTGCAGGTAAAATCAGCATCAAGCCACAGTGTTAATGCCATTTTTCAAACTCCACAGTTTGGAGGCAGTGTTTGTCCAACAGCTGCTCCTCTAATTAGCAAAATGCTGATGGCTTGTGAACTCTTGTTCTTCATTAAGAAGCTCTTAATTGACTGGTGGCTCATCAAGTTAATATATCAGGGAATGCCTGTAGTTGCAAATTCAGCTCATGGCAGAAGGGAAGTTGCATCATCCAAACTCAAGTTGTCATGGCCCCTTGATGTTATTAAGTAACTTAAGAGGGGGAAACGACAGGTCTGTAAACACATCTATTAGTTTTCTTTATTCCATATTTTCTTCAGTGCCAATTCGTGCTCCCTACCCTTGAGACAACCACTAAATTTTGTCCCAGTTGGCTTGGTTATTCTCTGCTTTCAGGAACCATCTGTCCCAACCAGCCACCATTTAATGTGGTGCAACTCTAAAAGCAGTGCAGATGAGGTGCCACCACTACCCAGCTCACTTGTCACATAGGTATTTTTGGCAGGCATGGAAGATTCTTCCATTCAGCTGTAAAAGGTGGGAATTCAAAAGTAACACTTTTCCTCATGGAATAGTTTCTTAAACCTTGACAGCAAGTCTATCAGCGGCTCACATTTTATCTTGTGTACACCGAATTATTTGATTATCGAGCTGAAAGTGCTGCTGATCTCCAAAGGGCAGAGACAGCGGTGGCTGCAAGCAGGCAATAGGGTTTTTTTTAAATTTTTTGGTTTTAATTAAGCTCCCAGAGCAGAGTCTGAGCCTGCAGCTCTGACAGACGCACCAGAACACGAGCTCCATCTTGCACTTGCAATGGCACAGGCTCAGTAATCTGCTGCTGATAAATGACTTAAAAGAGATAATAACAGCTATAATGGAAACATATTTTCCCAGCCTTTAATGAAATAACATTCATCTTGTGGAATAAAAGAAATACAACGGTGCTCTGCTTTCCTTTCAAAGCCACTTCCTTTGCCCATAAAAAGGTATGTTTTCCTCCTATTCATTTACTGGAGATGATGAAGGAAGACAGATTAAATCACAGATCTTAAAGAAATATCAGTATTTAAATTCCCAGATGAACAACAGGCCCAATCTTCTTATTTCAATTTCAAAGCAAGCATTTTTATCACTCAGCTTTTCCCATTCAAGCACCGCAGACCTGATTCCTCCTTCTGTGTACCTTGGGTTGTACAGAATTTGTTCCTAAACTGCTGAACTGAAAAGCCCACAACTCTGAAATAGCAGCTTTCACTGAACGAACATCTCGTTCTCGAAACATCAGTCATCTTTTCTTATCCAGGAAAAATTCACAACTGGCCTGACAATAAACTAATATTTGTTAAGAAATGAGAAGAACCACCACCACAGGGCCCTGTGGGGTGTGAAGAGGAAGGTAAGCTTTCAAGGAGAAGAGATCCCTAGCAAGTTAAATACCCTCTGCCAAGATGGAGCTAATAGCATCCAGCAATTAATTACTTTCAGTCTCAGGGGTCTGTCTCTCTAGGTTGACGATGATGGCTATAAATCAGAAAAATAAAAATATTCTTTTAAGTGTATATTACGCACCTGAATAATTTACAGTGCTTTGAGTATTTGGGCCAATTAATCACAGAACACCAGAAAGGAGATGGAGAAGTTGGCACCACTTTTACTGGCAGTGAGCTGGAGCTGTGGCTGGGGTTGCCCTCACCATTATTGTTACAGACAGCGTGGACACAGGCATAAAAACTACGGATATTTATACAAATAAAGACTATGGATACTTCCACAAAAAATATTGATGGTGAAATAGCTACAACAAGAGAAAAAGCTTTTGTGCTCTACACTGCATACGACCCTGGATTAACACCATCAGTGATTTCAAATGAAAACTAGTCTGCAAGCATTTAAACTCATAAAATGACTGCCTGACCTGGAAACCTGGGACAGCACCGCCTGGATTCCAAAATGACCCTTTCAGTATGTCCTGTGCTCCTGAGAACGAATATTGGATCTGCTAAGGGACGTGTAAGAGCCCAAGATATGCAGTGCCAAAGCAGGTGGGAAGAGTAAATGTTGTTTGCATTTATTATACATATCAATAAAAGCTTTCCGATGTCAGACAAAGAGGCTGCAACCCAAAGGAGACACGGCGTGTAACGAGATTCAAGATGTAGAGCATTCACGAGAAATTAATTGGGAAAGAGCCACTGCTAAAAGGAAGCTCAGAAAATAAAACTAGGTTGAGTGATTTATGATTTATGCACATTATAAATAACAAATGCATTATAATTCCAACGCATTTTCATCAACCTGAATTGAAAGACCTCTGGCAGTGATTTTCATATTTGCATGTGAGAGTTTTTGTGGTAGTTTCATACCTTACTACAAAGGCTGTTCTCAGAAAGCTGCATCTGGAATTTAGAGTTTCTTATGGCTGCTACAGCAGCACAACAAATACGGGTTTTTGAGCAACACAAGGAGGAGAAAACTGCCCAGGTAACAGCTTTACCTGAACACCAGTTCCTGCCCCAAACAGACACAACTGAACAATTATTAATGCTGATGGGCACGTCTAATTCCGACTAATGGAAAAGCCAGGCTTCACCTATTCCAGCTGTTGACACTGATGGGGAAATTCCCAATTATTTCTAAGAGGTGACTTTCATTTTATGCTGGTGGTTATATTTAAACACCTTGGCCTCTTTCGCCGGCTCCTCCTTGAAATTCCAGAGCTTGCAGGACACCAGCCATCCAGCCACTCTTTCCTTTACCCTGGAGGGCACAGAAGCCTGAGAAGTTTAGCTTTGCTTTTAACCAGGGGAAGAATAAAGGGCTATTCTGGCAAACCACTTCACCCGTGCCTAATTTTTACCACATCTTCAGGTCTAACTGATCTCAGACTAAACAGGTTTAAGGGAGGATTTAAACACGCGCTCGACTGTGCCCCTGAGTTTGGGCCAATATTAGCAAACGCAACAGCAGCAAAAGAGGAAGAGAAAACTACTGTAAAATCAACCCTTCCTTGAGCCAAGCAGCAAATGCCTTCTGCAAACCCTTTATGATCCTCAGCTGCCTCAGACATTCGTAGGAGTCCTCCCACTCCCTTCATTAACTTGCCATCCTGGCCTGGCTCCTGACTTGGGCTGTGTCAATGAAGGATTTGTGAGAACTGAGGCAAAACTGCATAGTTTTCTAGGAAAAAAAAACAGAATAAAAGCTTTTTGCCCAGCTGCATGTCCCTTTCAAGGGCAGTGTTTGAAATGATGCGAGCTATTTTAATCTATACCGATCTTAAAATACAAAGCAACATCAGTAATGGGGTTCTAATCCAGGACAACACATCAGCACCAGCTGAACTTCAGGCCTTGTAATCCCTGATGTCCCCCTGGGCTATTCATGTTCTCAAAAACAAACATTTTGGTAGAAATCCCAGCTTGGAAACAACGTGTGTGAGGTTGAATTATCATCGGTGCGAGTCTAAAAAACAGAATCTCAAAAGGGCCTGGAAAACGTAACCTGGGTATTTCAAAAAAGAAGAAGAAAACAAAAACAAACCACCCAGAAACAAAACAAATGAAAAACCAAACAAATGACAACAAAAAAAACACCAAACAAAAAAACCCCCACCAATTTAAAAACAACAAACGAAACCCCAAAGGATGTGGGTTTCAAGAATGAAAGGTTTTAACTGGAAAAATTTTCATGTCTTTTACTAAGACTTTTCAACTACTCTAAAAAAATTAGAACTGGATAATCCTGTTTTTTAATGGGAGTATTTCCTGGGCTGGAATTAGAGTGAAAGTATCATTAGTTGTTTCCTGAAACAGCAAGGATTTGGGATATGTTCAAAAGAGCCACAGGATCAGTCTCAGTTCTCCTACTTGACATTTACTGAAGTCTCTTAAATACTGATATGGAACCAAGACTTTTCCACTGCAGGAACTGAATAATATTCCAGGAAGGGAAAATATCTAGGATCCTCTGGATAGCATATACTGAGATGCTGAGGTGTTAGCAACAACTGTAGAACTTGGCAGGCACCTAAAGGGTTTCCATGGCAAGTTTCCATCACTGAGGATGTTCCTAAATAGAGGTAATAAGGCTAGAACACCTCTAGAAAGAATTAGGATGCCATTCCAAGCGTATCTAGCAGGATAATAACTGGGCTTAACAAAAATCCAGCCTGTAAGTGAAGTTTATGACAGACTGCTGACAGATAATTCTATCACTCTCCATTTTTCATTCCCTACGGTCAAAGTGGCATTTTCTAATAAAAGAAATGTGCAAACACCATCCCCTGCTAAAGAATCAAACTACTTTAGTCCCCTGAACACCATTAACCGATCACCCATCGATTGCAGCTTACTGGTGCCGTAAAACAGGGAAAGAAATGATTTCATGTTGCTTTGGGATGGACTGAAATAGATGCAAATAAATGGGTGTTACTGAAACACAGCAGCTTCTAATTCAATGCCAGCAAGACTCATCAACTTAGAAAGGTAAAATGTACACTGAGGGGGTAAAGGAAGAATTCTGTAGTCCTGGGCCTGAATCTCAAACAAGTCAGCTCAGGCAGCAGAGAGAGGAACCAGTTGCATTCTAACCCCATTGTATAAAAGCAACAACAACGAAAAATTCCACATTGCCAAACCCACTGATTGACTAGGGAGGGAAAACTCAGTAAGGGGCTGGAATGATCCTGTCCTGGAAATCGGCCTGTCCTAGGCAGTCTGAAATACCTGGGCCTGAAGCAGCAGATTGCATTTGATTTTAACTCAGAGAAGATTTGATTAGCAAAGCAGTTTGGCCATCTGAGTTGGCTGAACCCCAGCTGAATTGTTCGGAACCTTGTATCCGGTACAAGACTCCCGGAGTCATCATATTCACTTGATGTGGCAACTCCTTTTCATGAGCCAAGACAGGAGCATGGCTGCAGCTAGAGAAAAGCAGAAGAAATGTATAGCCAACAGGGTATTGTCTCACATTCCTGTTTGGGAAAAATAATATATATATATACAATTTCGCCCTTCAGCACAAAACTTTGATGACATTTCTAATTTATAGATGTCTCTTTAACTTTTTTTGTATGGAATTATAGGTATGGTGAGAGGCTGTGAACCTTTTAAGGGAAATACAGGAATTTTCCTTTGTAATCCACCAAGCATTGTAACATCTGAATCAAGACAGACATTGAAAAGAAATGTGGCCAGTCCCTACCAGAGCCATATAAAGCCAAGATCTTATGATTAAACACATCAAAGGCATTATCAAAGTGCCTGTTCTCTGCTTGCTATGAAAAGCTACGTAGGCTGAATGAAAAGTATCCAGAAAAAGAGGAAGAAAAAAAAAAAAAAGGCAGGAAAAAACTCCCAAAGATCACATGCTGCTCAGTCCTGCCTCCTTAAAAACCTGACCTTATGCCTAAGGGCAGCTCAGAGACTGAACACGGAGGGAGAACAGTTTCAGAGTTTGCTCATCTGTGTCACAGGAGACTTGCACAGTTTTAATTTCATGGTTTAGCTCAAAGAAAGTTTTATTTCAGAGGGCTTGGAAATAAATGATCTTTAAGGTCCCTTCCAACCCAAACCATTCCGCGAGTCTACGAAGAGCGGGTCCAGCTGTGTTGTCAGTGAAATCCACAGTCAAACTGGGCAGAAAAATCCAGCCAAGCAAAATTACTACCAGAAAAGCAAGACAGCATCAAAAGTCTTTTCTAGGACAATGCACAACTCCATGAGAGCTGCTGCTGGGAGTGCCTCTGGTCTCCTCCTTCCCTACAAATGCTGGGAGTCAGCTCTCCTACACTTCTACACTGCACTGCAGTAGTTCATGCATGCGCAAAGCACAGTGTTGACCTGAGAGTAATTTTATTACTGATAAATAGCAGAGAACGTAATATTTGGATATACTGACATTGAAGGTTTTCTGATCTTCCTGCTCTGCCAGAAGCTCTGACACTGTATCCTTTCATTGCCCGTTCTGAATGAGATAACCATTTAACAACTAATTTCCCAAACAGAGAAAGGGGGGAAAAGAAGGAAAAAAAAAAAAAAAAGGAGAAGAGGCACTTCAGTTGCCACACAATAAAAGTATTCATCTCAGTGACTTTCTTCTGGTCTGCAGAGCAAATGCTGACATTACCACCATCAGCATGACCCCCCTGCCTGTGCCTGGTCCCACTCACTGTAACCCTCATCTGCATTAGGATCTGTGGGGCTCTGTCTCGGCTGCAAACACAGAAAATGTCATGTACTGGGCAGATAACAGCTCAAAAATAAGTTTCTGAGTTCAGGTTTGGAGAAGGATCAATACAAGATGATTCCCAGCAGTTGTTTAAGCCAGGATACCTGCTTGCACCCATTCACCAAAGGGCTCGTTTCACCCACGGGCTTCTCTGTCCACATCTCCCTAAACCTTTTGGTGGCTGACGGTGCTTTGAAGTGACTGCACAGCTTAGCGACAGCTGCTCTTTAACCACAGTCAGGAGAGTGAAGCAAAGCTTCAACAGGGATGTGTTTAGCGGGTCTCTCAGCACTGCAGGCTCTCGAGTGAGGTCCTGAGCAGAGAGATCCTTTTCAAATCCAACACGCACAGCACACATTTTTCACTTCCATTCCTGATTTCTTCAGCCAAGACTTACCAGGGCTTCGGGATCTTGACCTTCTTCCATGTTGAATCCATAGTAGTCAGGGGTTTTATCCAGATCCTGTATGTTCCCTTGCGCTCCCAGACCCCTCTGTGAGTGACAAGCCTGGCAAATCGGCGCATTGCCCATATCAGTTCCGCTCGCTCCGGCCGGGGGGATCGCCCTCGCGCCGCCCGCGGTGCCCAGCGCTCCCGAAGGACAGACGAGCGGCCAGGAGGAGGATCCCAGGCCACGAGTCCCGGGCTCCCTTCCCTGAGCCCTCCTGTGCCACGGAGAACCCGAAACCCCAGCAACTGCGGGCAGCAGTCGGTGACCATTTCCAATTCGGGCGCTGCCTGGCTATTTTTACACCTACCAGGCCAGCTATGCGTGTCGATGGCGTGGGGTGGGCCGGGGGCCGGCTCTCCAGCACGCAGCCAGCCTTCCCAGCACAGAAAGTTAAAAGTCCCACCGGGTGGAATGCTGTGCACACACGCCTTATTGAGTTACCCGCTTGCGTGCCTTTCAGCGGCTGGATTTGTTTCCCCGCCACGCTTGCAGAGAGGGCCGAATTTCACCATGTTCCTAAAGCCTGAGGAGTTCCTAACTCAAAAACAGGATTAGCAGCTCAATCTACTGGAGACTTACAAACCAAGGTGAAAGGGATGAGCACAGATTTCACGAGCGTTTCGTCCCTGTGATTCACACGGTGCTTCAGGTTCATGTGGCTAATAACTGTGATTTAGACTGATATGGCCCCTGGGTGCGATTTCAGATGAGCTCAAATGTATCCAAAAAGGACAATATCCGATGCCAGATCACTTTTGCTGTTGTCTGTGTCATGTTTGATCTTGTTTCGGGGGTTTTATTGTTGTGTTGGTTTAGAGTTGGTTGTTTTTTTAAGCTAGAATAGTAATTTTAAAAAGAAAAACAAAACAAAAGCAACAAGCAAAACTCCCATCAAAACTGAGAATGTGGACATTTCCTCTAGGCTGGAATTAGTTATCATGACTGCACCCATTAAGACAAAAGTAATTTCGAGGATTGCATGTTGCAATCCACCCACTATCCTAGAGGAGGCTCACTGCAAAATTAAAGAACTACAAACCAAAAAAAAAAAAAAAAAAAAAAAAAAAAAAAAAAGAAAAAAGTTGGTTGAGAGATAATTAGCAGTTTCCAAATGCTTCAGGACCAGCTGCAGGCAATGGGGACGGACTACAGGTGCCAGAGTCCTGCAGAATACACCACAGTGCACATCAAGCCCCTAAGGGGAGCTTAATTCGAAAATTTAAACCCGAAATTCCTCAGAAACAGAGAGATCCTCACAGAATTGCAACAACCAACCCGCATTTTCCTCTTTGGGGTTTCAATCCAGTGTGCTGACACACATGAGCAGGCAGCTGTCCAGGGCAGCCTATTGACTTCTCCCCAGTTAACCTGCACAGCAGCAGCAGTTATGATCCAAGAGACTGAGCTCTCCCCCAGCCCACTGTTAAGGATTATTGATGGGCACGGGGTTCTCTTTCGTGTTAATTACCACGAGGGAGATTTAAACCGGCTGATTTAAAACCTTCTTCCTTGCTGACGGGATGGGATCACTCAGCGCCTGCGAATCGCCTCCGGCGCTGGGATGTAACGCGGACACATGCTGGGATAGACACACGCACAAAAGAGTTAAATTCATTGCCATTTGTGTCTTTTTTTTTTCCATTTTTGCCAGCAGCTCGCAAATGTTTCAGGGAAGACTGTGCAAGGCTCAGCTGCCTGTAGTTCCCTGACACTGATTTCCTTCAGCTCTCCCAAAGCGTTACCCTGTGACAGCAGTAAGGTGTGTACACACTGCCAGAACTTCTGCAGGGACTCAGAAAGATAAAGGGATGCCAGAAGGAATCCCACCAAATGCTCAACCCGACCAGTGTTCATATAACCAAAGCCCCAGTGCAAACTGGAATTAAAAATCCTTGGATAGTGCAAGTTATTTAATGTGAAAGGAACTTACTGGAAAACACAGAAGTGAGACAAGGCATCACTCAAGAGGAAAGGGTGACTAACATGCATTCCTGGGAAACAACGCCTGCAGAAAGCAACAATCTATGTAGCCATCAGAGGGAAAGCAATGGAGGAGCTCTCTGCCAGAGCCTTTCAACAATATTACTGTTGTTTGTGCAAATGGCTCGAAGTCGTTAGGGCAAATTACTCAGAAACGTTCATGTTTTGCCAGACTTTGTTGGGGCATCACATTCTAACAAAGTTTATGCCTTATGATGTGGGGTTCAAAGCCTCTGTGGAGGACCATGGTGCCGTATCTCTGTGATTCCCATGCTCTCTGCTGTGCAGTTTGGGCTGCAGATCTCTCCCAGCAGGCAGCGGTGGAGAAACCAAACACAGAGGCGCGGTTTTGAGGCAGGGAGCTCATGGCAAAGCACCTCAGTCCTCCTCTCTGTGTTCCACTGCCAGAACTGCTCTGAAGGCTCCTCACAGGGCAGCACAGCTTCCTGAAGGACCTCCTATGGGTAATTCCCTGAATCCACTTGTTTTCCCGTGCTTCAATGTACCCTCTCCTCCTAACTCCAAACTTTAATTACTCCCTTAACCAGAGAGTCTTCAGAAACACTTCAAAGTGCCTGTAAGAAAGAGAGCAGAGTGTCTCACGTGTTAAAGCACTGGTGTTAGGACAGGGTCCCTCCTGTCCCCCAAAATCAGGGAAACGTTCTGCTTTCACCCCTGAAGTCTTTCTAAGCCTGCAGCAGTTATTATTATCAGCCTCAGAGAAACACAAACCCATTCAGCAGAAGTCTGGGAATTGCATCTTTTCCAAAGATTCTCATAGTAAATGGCATCAGGGTCAAATACTCTTGAGTTTGCTACTACTGACCATCCAAAAAAAAAAAAAAAAAAANAAAAACCCCAGTGTGCTCCAAACCCACTGGTTTGCAGCCACTTGCAAAACCTCAGCCAGGACCTCAAAGACCAACACGTGAGAAGCAGTGAAATCAAAGCTGTAAGTTAATCTCCAGAGAGAGAGATTTCATTTCATGGGACACCGTTCCACAGTCCAGGAACATGCCGAACCAGGACTACAGACAGTCACACACACACACAGGTGAGCAGCAACAGAAGCACAACTGCTCTGTTTCCATCAAAAATGCTTCTTTATCCTTTCCTGCCACTGCTATTAAAGCTTAACTTGTCCATAGATGTTTCAATTATGTTTTCTGTTTAGTTTAGCTAAAATAACCATGCAGGAGCCACTGTAATAGCACTTAGAGTCACAAAATAAATACAGAAGGGAAAAAATGAACAAGGAGAGGAAGAGTTCCAAGTATCAAGACAACTCACAGTTGTTAGTGACATAAACCCCCACATTTATTATTGTCAAATCTTTCCCCAAAGAGCCATTTCCCACGACATTTTTATGGTTAAACACAGTAATTAAAAAAAAAAAGAGAGACTGCACTTGCACCTATATATTTCTAAGAGATTCCTAACTTTGAAATGATTCCTGAATGCAAAGGCTTTCACTCTTGGGGATTCTTCCACAGGAAGGTCAAGTACAACACGGCTCACCTGCTGCTGGCAATTATTTTGGGTCAGATCTTGAGCTCAGGCACAGTATAAACTCTTATGATTCATGCCTTTATATCATCTATGCCCCCCTTTATGTTTTACAATAATGACACTGATGCAACCACTATTTCCCAAAAATTCAGCCCTTTCTCCCTTCTGGTCACAGAGACCACAAAGAGCAATTCCCAAAGCCCAAGCAGCCTTTAAGAAGGGGTAATTGTCTGCTCCAGAGGGCTCAACTGCAAATCCTCTCCAGCTTAAATCATTTGAGTCCAATCAATTGCAAAAATCTATTTTGAGCCATTTTGAAGAGGACTTGCTCCGCTTTTGGTGGTGAATCATTCAACACATTAAGCCTAACAATCCTTTCTCGACAGCTATTAATCCAAGGTGGTACCTTGGATAAATTTTAATCATCATGAGAACAAGCAAAGAGAGAATCTGAGGTTTAATCACTGCAGCTACAGGTGTGGCAGAACTGGGGAAAGACTGTTGCATGGATAGGAAAGTGGAAGGTAAAAACAACCCCTGTTTTCCTAGAGGTGCCCTCAAAGGTACAGCAGTTTATGTATTACACATCTTCCTCATTAAAATTACAGTCAACATTTCTTTTTTCTCTCAGCCCTGCTTCCATGTCATCAGGAATGAAAGGCACATGTTAACATCCCGCACTGAAGAACATGAGAGAACTCTTACAGGGATTTTGTCTAATCACAAAAATAAACATCAGTGAGAGGAGGAGTATTTAATAACACCCTGAGGGTAAAGGGTTAAGATGCAGTTCAGGCCCACCCATGCCAACACAGCCATAAATAAATAATCACTTCTTGTGCCTAAAATAGCCTTTTTTTTTTTTAATTATTTCAACAGAAGTAAAACATCTTTCGAGAACTTCATGTTTTTATATCCCCCTGTGGCAGCAAGCTCTAATTGGTACCTATTTGTCTCAGTCTAAATCTAAACCACATCTCTGGCCCTTGATTAGCCCTAATTTTTATTCCTTAACACAGACAAGATACTAATTCTGCCTTAAGCCATCTTGTAGGATACTGGTAAGCCATCACATCATGAATATGGAATATCAAGTAAGGCCTCAATGCTCTTCTCCCATCTTCCCTTTTGGATACACGAGCAGGAGCTCACTGCTGACTCCGAAACTCCCAGTCTCCCGAGTCCTTGTTGCTGAAATACACGAGTTTCTCAACTTCTTCTGTTTGATTTCTTACAAATTTGATACAACTTTCAAAACCAAAAATCGCCTGTTTTCCTATAAAATCAGTTGAGGAGGGGAAATATATATTTCATATATAACATATATAATAACATACTGTCTTTTGACAGTATGCCTCAAATATAGGGATACAATATCCACAGTAAAGTCTTCCACATGTTGCATCTTTTGCTTTCCTGTGGTTTAAAAGAATCCATTAATTCAATGAGGAATGAAAGATAACAATGTTAAATTCATAAGTCTCCTTGTGCAAAAGAACTTCCCATTCAGCGATATTCACCAAAATTCACTTCATTCAGGCTAATGCCCAACATTGATTGAAGTCTAAATGTTTTCCTGTCTAAAAGTCAATTGTCCTCTTGCTTTCTGGACAGGCAGCAGGAATATCTGCAATGCTGGTAATGGGAATCCAGAGGTTAATCAATTATAATAAAACACAGCAAAAAAGCATGATGAAACTGAGAGAAGGGGAACTGTTTACTTCTGAAAGTGAATATTTTGCTCATAAACTGATATAAGGAAAAGAAAGTGGAAACATTTCAAGTGCTGCCTGAATGTTAAGCAGCACAAAATCTTCGATCTGGAACCCAAATTGCAGGTTCTGAAAGATTTCCTCATGGCTTTATCCTGAAAACAAACAGTACTGTTTTAAAATGGATTTTTTTTTCTTCCTAAAAAGTTACCATATCACAAGCTTTGAATCTTCTTCCACTGCAACTTCAAAGAGAAAAATGGTCTGTAACTAAAGCATCTCCCTCCGAGCACTGTCCAAGGCTGGAGGATGAAACCCACTTAGAGTTTAACATATGCAAGATGTCACAGCTGGTAATTGCAAGTTTTATGGTCTTATCAGGCCTTTTGTGCAACTAGGGAGAAGATCTGATTTTTAAAGTGCTTTAAGAAAGCCCATTTTATTTTAATATTCAATAAATCCCGAAATGGTGCCTGTGGAAAGGTATTGTTTTGTGAACACTGCTTGAAACTGCTGGGTAGAGTTCAGACCCTCTTGTCTGAACAGCAGTTACTGCCTGGGTCTATGTTCTTCCACGGGAAAGGAGGAGACTCATCACAATTAATAGTAAATAATCCCAAGTGGTACATTACAGGTTCTTAAGCCAACACCCATAGTCCATTTACTCAGTTCCTATTGTATTTGGTACCCTGTGCCCGCCTGTTACCTCAGGGCCCATTAAAGCCATCTCTTAGAAACAAGAGTTACTATTAATCTGCATGAGAAAACACTTTTATCTTTAATATTAAGCTGTTTGGTTTAGTAAATGGCTCTTTATGGCTACAAACTAGAACCGTAAAGAGCTTATTAGTGGCATTGAAAGGAAACTCAACCTCATTGCCCCCCCCCAGTTCACACACCAACATCAGTCAATGCACCACAGATGCAAGCACACACCCAATTTACCTGTGCTGATGTTTAAAACCACCTGGCTGAGCAAAGTGCACTTAGATTCAGCTGAGCTACAACCATAAAAGCTGTGATTTTCCTAGTCTGTGATATTCCAGCTTGTGTTTTATGCGCTCAACTAATGGCACCAACAGCTGCTTGGAAAAAAAACAAGCCGGAACCCAGCATTACTGACCCCAAGTCTCTGGTTTTAACAAGGTGCAGATCAAGAGCCATCCTTTTTGGAGCTCCAAAGGGTTTATCTTCCCAATCTCTGAAGAAAGAGTGAGTCACAAAAGGCGAAGTTAGGTGCTGTATTCATCACATGTCAGCAAACAATACTTGAAAGCTTGGGTTTGTATCACTCCTGTCTAATACTCTGCCTTTCCCCACACCGAAGGAGTTGCAGTGGATGATAAATAAAAGATGACAGTCTTCCAAAAGCAATTCTCTGCCATCAAAAGGCTTCTAAGGGAGCACAATCAAGAATTTTTTTGTTTCTGTAAGCAAGCAATTTGTGCCTTATAGTCACATAAATCATCCAAAAGAGGGCCAGAATTGCATGAAAAAACAAATAAGTCTGCTGAGCAACCGAGTGAATACACACGGTTCTAAAGAGACACTTTGAGATCATGTGATTGATCTTCACATCATTCATCAGCTGGTTAAGACTTGCCACCCAGGGAAAAAAAACCAAACCACCTCCACGCAGTTCGCAGAAGTGCCGAAGAACACACCAAAAGGCACATCAGCTCTAACCAAGTCTGCCTCCAAGTCATTCTGTGGGAATTCTGAGTTGTGTATAAATTAGAAATTGGGAGATGACGAACAAACGGACAAACTATTTTGTGGAATACTGAACTAAACTTACTCTTTCTCACGAGACTTAGACCTTCAGGAACTCAACCCAAATGGTATTTCAGAACAAAAGCAAAGTATGTTCTTTACTGGAGTTATAAATGCCTATAGACCGGTAGTAGGATCATTTAACTTAACGCTGATAAAGTGAAAGAGTAGATGCAAATATTTCAGTCTGAAGTCAGGAGGACCACTGACAAAGCCCCACATCCCAGGTCTTCACCAGCTGGACTACAATTCCCACTTGAATGTTTATTTTATATTTAGAATGAGAAGAAATAATAAGAAACAACAGGAATTTTGTAAACTAAACAATAGCCAACCCCCCTCAGATAAGTAAAAGTACATCTATTATCCAATGATACTCTAAAACAAAGCGATTTTGTGTAATACAACACTTGAAAAGGCTGCCAAGTGAATACTTAGTGAAAGACCTAGGATTCTCTGTAAGAGTTCTGGAAAGTCCTGCTGCATTCCAATTGACAAATAAAATCCCTTATTATTGCTCATTTTATGGGAGGATATCAACACCACGGACAGGGGAAGCAGCTGTTGGATTAAATGAATATTTGGCTATTTTTACGCATTCTCCACCACTTCCCTGGGCAGCCTCTTCCAGGTCTGGACAAGCCCTACATATGGCAAAACTTTGATAGATTCACTGACCACCACCTGCTGCTGCATTGTCTTTGCACAGCAGAAAAATACCTATATTTAAATTTTCTAACACTTGCATAAATATCTGAGGTAAAGCTACTGAAGGCCTAAAACAGCATTTAGGAAAGGAAGACTTTTGTTCCTTCTCCGATCCAGTGTTTCACTGACAGCAGGGGCATCCCACCCCCAAAAAACTCTAAAAGGGGTTAAACTACCAGCAAGTTTTCCCTCCAAATTCCATTTGTGATTTTCCAGCTCTTTCTCCTTTTCTATTTCTTTTAATCGTTATTTTTAGAAAGGTATTAAATTTATAAATGCTTCAGAACACCAAAGCTCTCCCCGTGCCAAAAACATGGTGACTTGAACAGGACAGGTCACAGAACATAAAAGACTTATTTAAAGAACACTTTGGAACTAAAGGTATATTTGCGTGACGTTATTTTCCACCATCAATAATCTCACAGAACTAAATTACAGGCACTGGACACGTGTTCAAAAATTACATTGGAAAACACAAAGCACTAAGATGGTTACGTAATAGGAGGTGAATTATCTCCTGTTTGAAATCATCTGGAAAAAATCCTAAATCTCTTGAGATCATTAGCAAATCTATCAGGGATTTCGATGAGTTAAGATTATAATATACAGTGTTATAAAACCTAGTGTTGCTTTATAACCTTTAATTACAGTTCCCTATCTCTAAATAATCCTTGTCCAGGCTCAAACATCTTTTCCAGAAGGAGTCTGGTTCGTCTCAAGCCTTCTGCTTTCCTAACACTAATTTTGCATATTGAAGTTGGCTAAAAAAGGATCATGTATCAATTCCTATGTTTCAGGCTTCTGGACCAATAAGCACTACTACAACTACATAGAGACTACAAAATAACGATGGTTTATTGCTCAGAATAAAGGAATATGTGCTGCTAAATCCAGCCAGATGACTTACAAAATGGCTAAACTGAGATAAAAACTGATATTAACCTTTTTTACTACCTGCATATTCACCGGCTGCAGCAATAGCTTGGCTCCTCCTAAGCTGCCCTCAGAGAATTTCCTTCGTTCCTGCCTTTTAATGAATTTCCAAGCCCTGCTAAGAGGAAACACATGCTAAGGTTGGCGTCAGAGCTCTGTGCCACAGTTCAATGCCGCAGGGATGAATATCCCGTGTAACTGGAAGGGACACAGCAGCCCCACACCGGCTGTACTGGCCCTCACCTCTGCAAGGAACCACATCCCACCTTCCCTCCTGCTGGAAACTGCATCTCCACCGGCAGAGCCACACTGCAGGGGCAGGGAGCATCACCAAATCCTAAACCAAACAGGTTGAGTGCCAGGCTTCCTCAGAAATCCGGGGAAGACAGCCAAGCACGTACTTCCTTAAGCCTGGGAGAACTTGTACTGCAATGCAGAGCTGGCTCTGGGCACGGCCATTAATTATTTCTGATTTCACTTGTTTGGGAAAGCTTTTCCATCATTCACCAGGTTAACACCCTGCGCCACTAGAGGGAACCAGCTCTGTTAAAGCACCTGTTCCTAGTGCCTGTATCCCAGGAAAGGAGAAGTTAGTAAATAAATTATTAGCAAAGCAGTGGCTGAGTAGCTTAGCTACCTTTCAGACAATGCTGCAGGCTTTGTGCTGCCCCCGTGATAATCAAGAAAAGGGGATAAAATGCAACTTGGGGGATTTTTCATCATCCTAAAAACACCCGTGGGGCAGGGGCCATTGGCTGGAGCTGCCATTTGCCAAGCAGGGTCGGGCTGTGCAGTACAGACAGCGTGGCTGTGGAGGCAGTGGGGGTGGCTGGATTCTCCCCAGAAAACACGGCAGCAGCACGGAGAATATAGCACAGATCTCATCTAGTTGCTATGGAGCCTCCGTGCATTTCTTCAGGAAAATACTGCTGGGATACAGCAGTTGCTGCTGCCACTGACCAGTCAAAATAACTTCCCCCATTTTTTTTTTTTTTTAAATGTAAATCACTTTTTGTCTCGAGCAAATACCCTTTTGCAGAATGAATCCGTGCCCGGGAAAGCCGCCCTGCTCTGCACACAGCAGCCTGGCATGACGGTTTAAGGTTCACATCAGCATTTCAAATTTCACTCCACTCCTCCTGCTAAGTCACGTCACTCTACAAAACACACAGTCCAAATGTATCTTTTCCACAAGAAATGCGAACAGAAATAGGCATCATTTGGGAAAATGACTGGTTGTTCTTTTGCCGTTACATAAAGTTTTGAGGTTTTCGTTAATTTGGCACAAGAACGTTATTTCAACAACCTTATTGCAATAACAAGGGGTAACAGCTTCCCACCGCCAGAGGGCAGGGTTAGATGGGATATTGGGAAGAAATCCTTCCCTGCGAGGGTGGGGAGGCCCTGGCACAGGCTGCCCAGAGAAGCTGTGGCTGCCTCATACCTGGAGGTGTGCAAGACCAGGTTGGATGGGGCTTGGAGCAACCTGGGATAGTGGAATGTGTCCTATGGACTGAACTTCAAGGTCCTTTCCAATCCAAACCAGTCTGTGATTCTGTGATTTCCAACAGGACCCAAACAGAGCTAATATTAAATCCATGGAGAGCCTAAACTAGAACTAACTTACACTGTTGCCTGACTTTACTAAGTGGAATTGAGTGTCCCTGGCCTGGAAATGTGGATGACAGCAATGATTCCTTTCCCCAGGCAGCCCTGATGTCCAGTACCACACCCATCAGCAAAAACAGAACAAAAATACTTGCTGAGCATAACTATTCTCCGTTAGCTTAACAGGGCCATCTGGGAAACCTTAGTTACTGCCTCCTCCTGCTCCAGCGGTGAGACTAACATGGTGCAAGTGATTCCTTTCCTCCCTTCCTTTAAAAAGGAATGAAGCAGGGGAGCAGAAAGAGGCTCAAGTGGGTCCGGCCAGTCCCCAGTAAAACAAGGCCTGGGCACAGCGGGGCACGAAGCGGCTTTTTGTCTGCTCGAGTCTCCTGTTGCACTGTGAGCTTCACTGGGTTTGAGCGGTGACATGTCCCTGTCAGACATCCTGGCACAGCACAGGCCAGGAGCAGTAAATAATTTAAAATGAGCTTGAATTATTCAGCCTAAAACAGCCTAGAAAGGCTTGTAATTACGGTTCTCTGGGCTGAAATCATCTTCCACGAGCCCGGGGAAATGAGAGCTACGCCCATTCTGGGTGAACGCCACCTGTCAATGCTGCCTGGGTTTTGCATACAGGAATAAAGAGAAGGCAGGCCTAAACTATCAGGCAAAAAGAAATCCACACCCTTCCTCGGGTCACGTACAACAGCATCACATTAATATTTTCTAAATATGAAACACCGGGAGTTTTTCCTGAGCTGATCCAGACAATTCGTCTCACTGGTCTGCTTCAGAGCATATGCAAACAGGGTAACTTTTTTAATCTAGTTCTACTTCCTTCCCCTTTCTCTTTCTGTTCATTCTTATTCTCTCTTCATCAGAAAGGGATTTTGCTGGAGGACAAAAAGCTGACCTTAAATAGGAGGGTTCCCCAAAGTGTACTCTAAAACACACACAGGCTCAGTTCCCTAAAAAAAAGTCTCTTTTCCAAAGCCTTAAGGACATAATAAACCTGCAAGATTTTGGAGAGGTTAACATGCTAAATTCTTCATTAGCGTCAACAAACAGATGGTAATTACAGACATTTTTTTTAATTGCAGCCTTTGTTTTCAGTTGCCTGTAAAAGGGCAGCTACCAATTAATCCGTATTGATCCCTGTGTGCAAGGTCTTAGCATGGACTGCTAACCCTGAAAAACTATAAGCCAAGCACTATATCTATTTACAATACATGGAACTTTTATAACAAAAATACCAAGAGAAAACCCTTGAAAGGTCCAACACGTCAGCACCTTGTGAGGTGCCAACTCTGTGAACCATCCAAAATTCACTTAATTATATTGGTCAGATTGCAGTAATTCATATTATATGCTCCCAGAATGCATAGTATTGTATAACAGTGGGGAATATCTACTCCTACCTGGAGAGCTCCATGGACTGAACAGGGGAAAAAAGGTTGATTTTAGCGGTCTAAGGCTAAAGGATTATTAACAGGTTGCTACCAGGCACATGCATCAAGATGCAGTTAAGTACAGAAGAGCTCATCAGATGCTGAAACAAAACTACCAGTGCCACTACAACTGCACAAAAGGAATTGTTTGGGATTGATGCAGGGAACAGGAATTATTTCTTAAACTTTCAGTAACACCTACATTCTCAAAAAGTAACACAAAAAAGGGTTTTGTGAGCAGAGAGTCAAGTCAATGAAGTAGGAAAACCCATCTGACTGGCAGCTGTAGGACTTTGCACCATCTCAGGGAATGAAGTGAATGGCAATATTCCTGCTGCCCTCACGGACACACTCACTGTTCCCACACTCTGGAGGCACTATATGTTGGCAAATATATACCCCAGGGCATGGCTCCAGACTTCACCATTAAACTATGAACTCTCGGTGCTCATATGCCTCTGTTGCTTCAGGTGCCAAACTTTCCCCAGGAGTTCAAAGGAAAAGCCTGAGGGACTGAACTACACAAGCCAGATTCCTAAAAGCTTGACACTTCCCACTTGAACATCTGACATCTACATTAAACAGTTTGGTTTTTTTTAATTGCTTAACACAAAGCTGCCTGAACATCACATAATAATTCTTCCAGTGGCACAGGAAATATTATGAACTTAAAGGACATAAGACATATTAGGGGGAGGTAAAAAAAAACATCCCAAAAGCCATGGAAGTTTATCAGGGATAATCCCCTTCATTTGGGAAATGCCCTCTCAATTTTTTTAATAATTCATGGGTTGTTAAATTTGCAGAGACAGGAGGGTGGACAGCCACCATAGGCAGGTGCTGACATTTCTCCTCTCTCTCGGATGCTCTTTTTAAAGTCCTTTTTACTGAAAGAGATGGAGTGAGAGATGGAAACTTTGGCATTTTGAACACTTTCATAACTTGGTGGAAACAGTCACATAAGGAGTCAATCCAGCCATAAAATCCAAAGTGTACACCTTTACACTGGACTGCACCAAGGAAGCTTTACCATGCAAAGGGATTGAGCATTCCAGGAACACATATTCCTCCTCCTGAATACAGCATCTCGCACCATGGAGCCGGCAGACCCTGCCAATACTTTATCCAGTATTCCAGATATGGAATAATTCGATTTAAACTTGTGAAGAAGCATATTCACCCTCAAAACCAAAACCACACTGAGGTAAACCATCTGTGTTTCAAAACAGTGTCTTCATATGATTTATTAAGGCCGAATAAATCTTGTCTTTCAAAAATTACCAAGGACATTAAACTTAAATACCACATATAAATCACAGTATGGTTAGACAACAATACAAAGGTGGGCAAATTTAAACTTGCAGTGGGAAATTGCTCCTCTCCCATCAGAAGTAAGGGAATTGGGGATCATCAAGCTTCACTACAATCCCTGGCTTGTTTTGCTCCAGGACAGTGTGTATTTGTTCCCATGCACATCACCCCTCAAATATGACATTGATAAAACCCAGCAGCAAGTCCCAGTCTGTTCTGAAATGCAATGTCATCTAAAGAAGCTCCATTTTACAAGGAAGCAAACAGTGGGATATTATTTTCATGCCCAGAAACATCTACGTAAGGAAAACGTAAGTTTGAGATACAGGAGGTAAATGCTCAAAGGGCACCAGGAATAGGCACCTCCTACGCAAACACTGCATTAAAAACCACCAAAAAGACTTTTTTTTTTTTTGGTGGCTGGAGGGACATTTGAAACCTCCAGAAATTCTAGCGAAACACAGAGATGTTTGCGAAGGCAACAAACACAACAAGATGTATTTGGTGCTAAGGAAAGAACAGTGGGTTAAAGCTGCAATGAACCTTGAAAGCTCCAACACACCCAGGTCAGACAGCGAGAGACTTGCTCTGCCTTCCTTATCTAAACGGATATAAACTCCAGGATGATCCTGCAGCAGCAGGTTCATACCAGGTGAGATAGTTTGGTACCCATGAACCAACACAGGAGGGACCAAGAGCAAAGAACTGTGGCTCCACGTGACTTGCTCCTCCTTGAGATGCCTTTTTCCAGCATGCCCCAACTCATTAATCCCTCTTCCTTCCTCACTGAACTCTAGCCCTTTCAAAACTTTTAAAAATAATAAATAAATACCCACTTACTGCTAGAAAGAGACCAGAGCTCAAACTCTTTGCTCATTACTGGCGGTAAAAGGTAACAGCCATCAGCTTACCACATTTGTAACATGCAAAAGTTAGTTTTCTTCGGCAGCAAAATCCATTTTTATAACAGCTTCTTTTACTTCAGGATCTTATTTTATTTGGGTTTTCTAAAATCTTTCCAACACTTGTCACATGCAGAGACAGGAAGCTCTGTCTGCTTTGAAAAGTACTTTAGACGGGGAAAAGCAAGTGTGTGTTACACAGAGCCAGGGGCAAGGCAGCTGGATTCCCAGGCTGTAATTCCAGCTTTTCTGCTGACTCAGTGAGTGACCGAAGCATAATCACAGCAGCTCCCCTCTCCTCGCTCCCCAAAGGATGAGCCACAGTCAGCTCTCTCAAAAGACACCAAGAGGCAAGTGGAGCTGGGCCTTACAACATTTAGGTATAATGGAATTAATTATGCCTAAATTTCTCTAAAATTTACAGACTTAAACTGCTCAACTCCCCTGTTAGTACCTGGCTTTTAAGGGGTATGTCTGGGTATCCACAAAACTATTCAGATGGTTGGAGGGGGGGGTTTTTGTTTACATACACGTCTGCATCAGTACCCGTTTTTCCACGTCGCAAGAAAAGATTCCCTGAGTGAAAGGGAAAATTTCCCCTTTGGATGCAAGGTGAGCAGAGCTGCCTCTTGTCAACCAGTTTTTAAAATCAACCGAGTCAATCCCAAAGGGAGCGAAGGAGAGGGTCTTCAGCAGGCAGATCCCTTTTCCTAAGTTTTGGGTGTGGAATAATTTTGCTCATCTTTGAAGAACTACCAAGGATGGTAAAAAGAGATCATCTGAGCAAGATTGCTGCTGGTGCCGGGCCTGTTCCCAGCCCTGCCCATGGCCAGGGAGCTGCTCTGGCCCGGAGCTACGTCAGGCAGCAGACGCGATGACATTTAGGAACATTCTGGTCCTCCCCAAGCAGCACAGAAGCTGCAGCCAACCGTTTGTGGTGCTGCTGCCAAGACAGGTGATGATCACACTGCAAAACATCACGAAGCAAAACACTCAAGAGCAGAGGCAGAGCCACCAAGAGCCCACGCCTTGCAGCAACCCTGGGAGCTTGGAGAAGCACAGGACGGGAGCAATAGATGCCAAACATCCTGGCAGAGTGGAAAAGATAAAGCCACGGCCCTCCATTATCCTCTTTTGCATAATCAGGATGTTCCAGGGACACAGAACAAGTTCCCATCACAAGGCCAAAGGAGCGCTTGGTGCACACAGCACGTAGGGGTAACGTGGCATGTATCCAAATGAGGCTTCGGAAAGACAGTCCAGTCCACCACACCTGACATATTCCCACTCTCATTGTCCTTCTCCAAACAAAATGGATCTCCACTGCACTGAAAATCCACTCACTGCAATGCAAGAGCTTTCCAGTAAGTCACCAAGCCAGGACCATATTCCCCCTGTGCAGAAAGAGCTGAAGTGCCGAGAGCAATCAAAAAAATATCCATCTGCATTTTGCTTCTCATGGACCTGCACCCACAATTTGTTCCTAACCTCCATTTGCCAAGGAAGTCAACAAAAACTGGGAGGGCTCTAGGAGCTAATCCCATCTCACAGTAGAACAATGTACTGTTTTTAAGGAACTTAAGTGACACATTTGTAAATACACACATCCTAGTGGTATAAATCTCACTTAAACTGCTGACTTAATAAAAATATTCTACTACATACAACATCTATTGTACGTTTGGGTTATTTTGTGTATATGATGAGTGTGTGCACACATCCACGTTACCTGATCTGCTGTACACCCTGCGCTGGGCACAGCAGGAGCACATATGCACACAGACACAAACGAACTCATCCCTGTGGCGCTGTGCGGCTCCTGCAGCAGGAGCAAGAGGGAAAAGCCCGGCCTGACCCAACCCCAACCACAGGAAGGCAAGTTTAAGGTGCAGCCAGGCACTTGTTTATGTAACGGCGAGGTACAGCCGCAGTAGAAGGGAGCCAGGAGCAAGGGCTGAATATTAAAAAGGGAGAAACGCACCCAGCGCCGAGGTGTTCTCCATGTTTTCTAAGCAGTGACCACCAGAGATCCCTGCATCTGAAAATCTGATTAGGAGCCTGCATCACCACACATGATCGCTAACACGGATGCGGCCTGAGCCTGCCTGCTTGCAGCTCTCTGGGAAAAGAGGGAGCAGAAGGGGCAGTATTAATTCTATCCAGCTTTAATTAAAGTAGTCAAAAAGGTATTTGAATCAAACACGTTGCTGAAATAGGATTTGTGAAAACCAGGAAAACCAACACACACCATGATGAAGGAACTGAGGTGGGCGCTGGGCAAACATGGAAAAAGCCCTTCCAGCAAGGACACCCACACATGAAATACATCTTTTTAAAAATAAATTTAAAAAAAAAAAAGGTTGTTTCGCAGAGGATTCCACAATCAAAAATGTAATCACAAAAACTACCTTATGCTGCAGTGTCCCATTTAAGGGATTAGGAGAGTAATCACAATCTGCCCCAAGCAGCTCTGCCCAGCATCCAGGCATTGCATACATTGGAAATGACATTCCAGTTTTGATAAAGAGAATTGGGATGTGACATAATGAACTCTGCAAAGTGAGCTTTTGGAAAGTCACGGAGATCACACCCAAAAGGTCCCAAAGGCACCAAACGACCTCAGTCGTTTTATTTAAGCCCTGCAGTTCGGAATATAAAAACCCATAAGACTGAATGAAAAATGAATTCAAAGTTTCCAGGTATGCCAAGGGAGCAGATGGCTTCTGAATCCTAGAGATCTGCCAAAAGGATCTGTAAATTCAAATGTTACATGGCTGGGCTCTGTGTTTTTTCTTTTTACAGAGATCTGTGATTACATGCAGTGTAGCAGAAAAGGGGAAAAATAAAAAAGGACAGATTATGTCTTTTGATATGATTCCTTCCAGAGAAATTTATAAAGGACGGATATAAACATGGTGTCAGGGAACGAGTTAATGCATATGACAGGCTAGAGATTCCAGAGATGGGAGGAAAGAAACAGCAGTGAGGAGGCATTAACACAGGCACTCCCAATGTAACACAGTCCTAAAGCTAAGCTTCACAGAACCTTCAGGTTTTAGTATTTCCTCCCCTATTCCATAATTTTCGTGTCCTTGGGAACTATATATATATATATGTATATATATCTGGCAAACAAGTCATCTCTATTGATTTTTTTATTCTCCTTTATTTTTCTTTACCCTATGGCAATAGGGAGTTGTCATTCCCCATTTCTAACACAGAAGGAAAACAACAGTTAATTACAAATCAGGAGAAACCTCCCCAAAATCCAAACCACCTAAACAGGGCTGCCTTAAGAGAATCAGACACTGCCAACCCGACAGATTGCAGACCTGTGTGCCAGGCCCTACCCCGGCAATACACCTGCAGTGTGCAGAGTAAATACACTGAATCACGGCGCCAGCCCAGAATCCCCCAGTGACACCCAAAAACTGCATCATGGCTCAGCTGAGGCGCCCAGCACCCCGAGACAGGTCCTACACACAGCCCTGAGCACTGCTGGGGACGTGGGAAGGGGAACCGAACACGGGAAATGGGCGGAAATGCTGTTTGGAAGTAGAGAAATGCACCTTCACGCTGCAGAACACCAGCACAGCCACCTCCCTCCCCGACAACTCCTTCAGATCAGCTGGAGGCTCGGAACACCTGGCTGGGAAGGATGGCAGGCAGCTCCAGCTCTTCTGGGGATGCAGGGAAGGCAGCAATGCTGCCATGCCATCTTCCCAGGCAGGATTCCTGGGTGGCTCTGGGCTGCCATGGCTGGCAGCACTTTAATCTCACTGCAGATGGGCTGAGTCCACAGCGGGGCTCAAAGGGATGGAAAGGGATGCAAAAGGGAAATGCGATGGGAAAGGCTCAGAAAATGAAGGACAGAGCATTACACATGGCAATGAACACCTGCGAAGTGCTGCAGAGAGGGAAGAAGGGTGAGGGAGAAAAGGAGAAGGGGACTGCTATTCCCCCTCGTACCTTGCGTTTCCGATCAGCCCTAGAGATTTTCCGCTGCCTTTTCCTTTCCTTCTCAAGGTTTCTCTCCCTCTCTTCGAGTTCAGACTCTCGAACTTTTTTAATGGAAGCAGCTGCGTGAGCCATTTTGGCGAGGCAAACCCCAGCTCCGAGGAAGCCGTTCCCACCACACGCAGATATCCAGGTGATTTAGTTGGGGGTTTTTTGGTTGGTTTTTTTTTTTTTTTGTTTTCCGCAAGGGCACTGGCTGAGAGCCAGAACTTCACGGCGTAATCCACTCTTCTCCCTCCTCCGGCACCCCAGGAAAGGTCACGGCTCCGCTCCAGCCTCTGCAGCACCCACGGCTCGGGAGCATGGGAGCCACGTCCACGCGCAAGACGTGCCAAAGTGCCCGCAGCCACAGGCGCACGGCTGGGGAGAGGCTGGAATTACCTCCCAGCAGCCTGAAAGCCCTTCAGCTTGGTTGCGGCTGCAGGGAAAGGCGGGCTTCAGGCTTAGCAGGGGAGGATTAAAAAAAGAAAAAAAAAAAAGGGGGGGAAAGAAGAGGAAAAGGAAACGAAAAACCGGCCTTTAAACACCCATCACCGAAGTGGGAAGGTCTTTCGGGATTCCTCCGGAGAGGCTGCGTCTTCTGGCTCGGGAGGAAGGCTCCGCTTCAGCATCACCAGCGGCAGGGGGAGGGGGGCAGCTCCCGTCAGCTCCTCACATCGCCCTTACGCAGGGTGAGAGGAAAATGGTGCAGTCTGACTCGGTGACTCGCTGCCGCTGCCACCGCCTTGCGCCGGAGCCCCGAGAGCGCCTTTGCCCGCCCGGGCGCTCCTCACACGGTGTGCCCTGGCCGCAGAGCCGCCCGACGGGAAGGCGGGCGGGGGATGCTGCGGGGCT
>VZRE01013126.1:138806-156030 GCA_013396775.1 Cephalopterus ornatus
CAAATATCATTTGGGTTTGGGGCACAGATTTCTAGCGTTAATATCAGAGACTGACGGGTCCGTCACTCCCTCATTGCTTATCCCCCTGCTAAAGCAGCACATCAAAGTTCCGCTCCCGCCTCCCTGGGTAACTGTTATCACTATTAGCATCAAGCATTTATTCACCAAAATAGGATGGGGGTAGATAAAAAGAGCCTTTGCATTAGTCACTGGCAGACAGCTGATCACATTCCAGCTCCCTCCAACACCACTGCTCCGGCCTCTTGCAGGCAGGTCCTGAGGAAGAGAGCTGGGCTGCCACACTCAGAGCTGTTTGCATCCGTGGCTTGGCCACCCCAGAGACACAGGGGCATGGGAGCTCAGTGACAGCAGCACAAAAAACCCACCAAAGACACAACTCCCTTAGCCAGGTTTCCCTCTGCAGTATATCCCTTGACTTCAGGCTGAATTGTACTGATGGGCCCCTAAAGGAGGGCACCATGGATTTCTCTGTGACAGAGCACCACTGACACACGTCCTGTGAGCTCTTCATGTGACAGCAGCTCATGGAGCTGCCCCAATCCACACCTCACGTTACTGTGGTACCCACAGAACCTGGTTTCAGTTCACCTGGACCAGGACCATTTACCATCACCATGGAACTAATCCTCATTGATGACTTCTGTTGGTACTACAAGGTTTCACTTGGAGAATCTCACAGACCAAATTTTCACAAGGGAATATATATATATGTATGGAAACTACCAAGCACTACAAAAGCATCTTTAAAATAGGGAGCTATTTTGTGTTTGTGCCAATGACCTGTGCGTTATGCATTCAATCAAAAATAGGTTTCTCTACTGGAAGGAGGCATGGGAAGCAGCAGGGTAGGGAGAGCCAGCCAAGCTTTTTCTGGCTCCTCCATACGTACAGGCTGGTCTTCTCCCAGTTGTTCTCATTTGTGAGAAACTGGGCTACACAGACCTAATGGCTACAGCATAAGGAGGAGCTGCAGCAACAGCCACCAGCAAAGTCAGATAGGTGGAGGCAGCTACAGGGATAAAATAAAGGGGGAAACTGGAATTTTAATAGGACTATGGCATGGCTGGTCCTCTTAATGTTTTACGAGCCTCAACTGCAATCCAGAAGTTAACAGCTGGTAGTTTAGAACTCGACCTTCCTGATACCTTCCTAACCTCTCTGTGGGATCTTAAAAAGGAAATATGAAAGTAAGACCAACTTACAGGTCACCACACTTAAAAATCCTTGCCTTGGGATTTCCCAAAATCACAGTTCAAGGTGTCATCCCTAAGTCACACAATGCTTAAGTCCTGATACCAGATGCATGCAGTAGGGTTTGATACCCAGGAGGATTGATAGCAGTCATGATTATTAAACAACTTTATCTTCTGATGATTGATATGTGCAGGCTCATCAGCTCAGTATGAAATAACTATTCTTTCAGAAAACTCACTTAAAAGTTAAAAAAGGACTTGATGCACTTTGTAACCCAGGTTACACCAGAGAAAAAACATCAGACACTGGAACTGAACAACTGGTGCCAATTAAGACAAAATGAAATAGCAAATATTCTTTATAAGATTACTGGCAAAAAAGAACTCCAAGTTAGCTCTGTGAGTTCACTGTTATGTCCCATAAACATTTTCTCCCTAATCTCAAAGAGACATAAAAATATTTCATCATTGTGTGGCAAAAAAAATGAGGGACTTCCAGTAAGTTATCTTGGAAAGAACATATCCAGTCTGGGGAGAAGAACATGAAGCATGTATGACTGTTTGACACAGTTTATGTCCCTGCAGGAAAGAAGTGTTCTGTTTTAAGACAGCATTTCCTTAAAAAAAAAAAAAAGAAAAAGTAGAAGAGGGCTTGTCATCGCATTGCGTATTTAGATCTTAACAAAGAGAAATCCTTCTGCAGACATCAGTCTGAAGATTACATTTCCAAGCAAAAATGGAGCCTGAGCAATCTCCCCCTAAACATAGAAAACGTATTGTGGAGCTGGTACCTCAGAAAAGCAGAATATCCAGCGAAGCTGCCACAAACGGCGTGTGGGAGGGGAGTGGGAGAGTGGGCAGATGCACAATAACACAAGAAGAACACGGATCCAGAAGAAGGGTGGGTTTTCTCTGAAAAGCATGTGTCATCACTAGCTCTGAATGTAGAAATAGAGAACTCGTGAGATTCAACAAAATTCCCACTTGGGATAATGAAGCTCGTAAGACTCCAGCCTCCAGGTTTTGCTCTCCAACCTGCCCCAGCAGCTGAGACCATCAGCTCCTGCACTGCAGTGCTGCAAGCTCTCATCAGCACCGGGCTTTACCTGCCAGCTTTCAGGTGGACAGACGTGATCTGCTGAGCAAATCACCATTTTCAGTCTATAAAAACCAGGTGGATGAAAACCAAGAGCAACTGAGTACAGGAGGAGAGGATGTAAACAAGTGATTATCTCCCCTGAAGCATATCCACTAACAGGGGTCCATCTCACCAAGATGAGCCTCTCTCCACATGAATCACGTGGGCAGTGCAAAAGCAAAGTTAAAACCAAGCCTAGAAGCCACACCAAGAAGACGTGACTTAAATCTCTTCCCAAAGGTACCAAAAAAAAAAAAAAAAAAAAAGAGGGAGGCAGTGATGGAGTGGGAAAAGCCTTCTCATGCTTTGAAGCCAGAAGGGAGACTGTTCTTTCCAGTTTTAGGCTCTAGTATATTCAGGAAACAGTCTGGAAATCAAAACTGGTTTCAAACAGATAAAAAGGAGAAAGCTTTTCCCTGGGGAACTCAACTTTTTGCCTAGTGTTGCAGAAAACCCTTCTGGACAAGGCAGATCCCAATTCCCTAAGGGAATTAGGCTCCTCCCAAGTGAAGCGCAGCCATGCTTGTGTATGTGATACCCAACGAGTCCATCCACGAGGCATTTCACAAATACACAGCAACCACCACCTCTGTCCCTACAAACCGTGCATGGCTTCAAAATGCACCTCCTTGCTGGGAGGCAGGACCAGGTTAGGACAGGCTTGGAGGAGCTGTGCGCACACAGCTCTTGGTGGCCTGGACACTGGAGAGCCCTGCCTTGCCAAATCCTGTCACCTCCACCCTCAGCACGGATGTGACCTCCCCCTCTGCTGCTATTCCAGCCACGCTTAATGTCAGAGCTAGGCACAGCCTTCCTCCCTCTGGTCAGGAAGCTCTGCTCTGAACACCACCTCTTGAGGGGTGCAGATGGAAGTGATGGAACATTTCTGATAGGCACAAAAATATTTGCAGTGCCAGAGCAGGGTAACAACGTACATAATTCAACTCTTTAAAATTATTCAGCTGGATTGTGCATATTAGCATATTGAGCCATTTCAGTATCTACAGAACTGCACATTCCTAAAAAAGCAGCAAAATAATCCATTCAGAAAGTAAAAGCACAAAGCTAACAATGGAAGCGTATGCTACAGTTACAAATTGCCTCCTGTCTCACTCACTGTTTAATCCATACTCTTATTTATTAGTCACACACAGTAGCAATTGTCCTAATTCTAGAGGTACAAAAACCCTGGAAGGGAGTTACCAATCACACACCCAATACTGGATAGGTCTCATTTTATATTTCCCAAGAGAAAAAAATATTTAAGTTAAAAAAAAAAAAAAAAAAAAACACTCTACGCTCTCTCATTCTTACATTTCTATGCAGAAACAACATGTTCCTGAAAGTTCCAAGCTGGAAATTAGTGTCACTGAACTAGAACTGAAAAGGTGACACGTAAAACTATGTTCTGGCTTTTTTCTGTACCTTGACTATCTCCGTTTTATTAACTGAAAAGCAGCAATACAAAACAAGAAAATAAAAAGGGCAAGTTGAGGTACCTATAGACCTAAATCAGACCAGTCTTAACATCTTCTCTTTCCTTTCTGTTAGACCACCTGGATATAAATCACAGCACTGATACTTCAATGGTCAGCACTAAAAACATACTGCAGATGCAGGAATACTTGCAATATCAAACCCCCCCCTGCACAGCAGGTTTCTTTCTCAAATATGTTCAGTTCAACACTGACAAACTTGAAATGCAATTACTAGTTACTCGAGGGGAAAAAAAGATATTGCTTAGCTACCTTCGTTTTGGGAGAGTTACTGAAAATATTAATCTGCTCTTATAAAATTAATGTTTCGATATTATGGATGAAGAAAGTGAGATAATATATTTCTAGGAACTTAAGAGCAATCTCTGTGGGATGAGACCAAAGTCTTCTGGCTTCAGCAGCGGCCAAAAATCAGTTGTTTAGCAAAGCGTAAAAAAGGAGCTGATAATTTCAAGTACTATCTCAGCTTCTGGTCTTTTCAGACTGCTGGGCGTCTGTGCGAGGCATTCCCCTTTATGGAGCCATCCTCCCCGACTGTTTTCCATGAATTTGTGCAGCCTCTCTCTGAACCTCTCTGAATTTCCAGCATTCATGACCCATTGAGGCCAAGTTCCACAGCTCAGCTACACATTCCAAGTACCACTGCCACAGGGGAGTGCTTACAGCCAGCAAAGGGGCAAGGTAAAATAATTGATAAGAAGATTAAAACAGTTAGAGAATCCTGAAAGCCCTTGCAGTCCTCCTTTTTTGCTGGCCAAGCTGTGCCATGGCAAAGCAAGAACTTCCCACACACCAACAACTTCCTGAACACCAAGAACAGGATGAAGAAAGGCCCTTCAGAGACTGATGCCTCCAGTTCAAAGAAATACCCTCATTCGGAGGTAAAGACATCCCAGCTGCATCCAAGTTGGCAATTCAAGGAGCATATGTGTTTCATCAGGACCGTAAATAAACCAGAGATAGATATTTCTGGCAAGAGTGCCCATCCTGTGGTTTTCCAATGCCTGCTGAAGTTGCATTAACTCCCAGTATCGCTCCACTTACAGTAGTTTTCATATTGATTGAAAATACTGACGTCACATTGTATTTTAACTCAGTCAAACAGGGCCTCTCCCAATAGCTCACTAAGGGCAACAGCAGACATTTTATTGATTTCAGTGGACTTCAGAACAGGACCTTGATCTTTTAGTTCACCAGTGAAATGTGCCTTCTCATCCTCCTTCCTGCTTTCATCTTTGATTATTGTGTTCTGATCTTGGGAAGTTGTTAAAGCCAAGGAGGAGCCCAGGGATCATCCTGGAGGTGCCGCAGACCTGCCAGGTCCGGTTCCCAAGGGGCACACTGTGTTCCTCAGGCTCCCTCCTCGCACGCCCTCACCCCTGCACTTAGACCTGCTGCATCTGCTGAAAAGGGGCAGGGTCCCACCTTCTGAAGGTGCAGTTGGCCAAGCTGGTCTCTGACAGCTCTGCTGACAACCCAGGCAAGATCGCCCACAGCCAAGAGCAGGGGAGTTTGCTAGGGTCTGCACTCACCCTGCTGCTTCCCAGCTACCATCTGGTGTCATGGACAAGTGGTCCAACAGCCTGAGGGAACGCTCCTTACTCTAATCCTGACTCCTTCTCTAATCCTGAGACAGGGCATGTTTCAAGCTTAAGGGTAATTATCAGGGAAAACTCACAAAAATCAAGTTATACGCTGAAAGGCACTGCCACACATTCCGCTTGTGTCCCTGACAGATCCATCCCACCACTTGTGATTTAAAAGCCCTATTCCTTGTTTTCCCAGAAACCAGATGAGCCTTGTCAATGAGCTGCCTGGAAAGTCAAAAGGAGGGCTCTTCCTTCTAACCCCACTGACCTACCTGCTGGAAGAGTTCATTCCACTCGGAAATGATCCTGTTACCATAATGTGGCTGCACTACTGTGTTGTATGGTGTGTAACCCATTTAACAGGAAGATCTGTTGATCCAGAAAACAGAGTTCTGTTCTCCCAAAGCCAACAGGGTGATGGAAATAAAAAAAAAACCAACTTCACAAATTGTAACGATATGAAAAATAATCATGCCTGGGCTGCAAGGGCTTACAACAGGAAAACTGACTTGTTTGCCACTGTGTTGGAAGCTGGAAACCAGCGTGACCCAGATCTCATCCACTGTAAATCCTTTCAGTTGCAACCTAGATGCTGCACATAATCAGCTCTGCTTAAGCATCCTTTTTACGTGTAAAAGTGTCCCTGCACTTCAGTGCAGCACCAGGTCACACGGGTTCACATTGGCATGGGCCCGATCTACCTTGAACTCAAAGTTGACGAGTCCACAGCGATCAAAACAAAGGCTCGAGTCATTACCACTTACACAAAGAGTGTTGTGTGTCGATCTGCATATGTACCAGCCTGACCCCAAAAAAAAGAATCCTCTAAAATTAAACATGACCCACAAAATAAATTGCTTTTCACAGTTTGTTTCAGTTTGCAAAGTACAGAAGAAAAAAAGCATGATCAAGTCACGCACCTTTCTATTTATATAATACATGAAAATATATACTATCTATAGCTATATATTATATATATAAGGTACCTGAATGGCATTTCTATCACTGACATACCACCACGACTAATGAGATGGTTTGATTTCACCCACCCACCTGTAAGTAGGCTCAGAGCCTGAATATTCAGGCCACAACAGTGGATATCAAAAATAACCAATCATAATAAAGATTGTAACCACACAACTTCTAAAATAGACAAAGTATCAACACACATTAGCCTAGTTTATCTGCTACGAAGTAAATAATGCCATTTCTTTTCTCTTTTATTGTTTGTTGTAATAAAAACATAAAGAGTTAGATAATGCTTTGCTTTGTGGAATACCTATGGCAAAAGTATTTTATTATGCCTTTCAAGCACATCTTCCCACTGCTTTTAACAAGAGAAGAGCTGCCTGCTACTCGTTCATAAAAACAGAGGATAAAGTTTAGAGAAGTCTCAGAGACTATTTTTAGATACTCCCCAAATTAGCAACCACGTTAAACACATTAACATATTAAACCCTTTTTTCTAAGCCAGATGTTTTTCACTGTTTCCTCCCCAAGGGGGGTGAGATTCCTTTACTTTCGGATTCCTTTCCCGCAGCCAAATAACTTCAGTGGTCTCGCTGCCTGACCAAACCAATCTGGATGCAGCACTGTTGCCTATGGAGTGCTGAATTCCACACGCCGAGCCAAACAGTGCCTTTAGCGGAGCTTTATTTGGCAAGGACGGCAAAGGGACACAAGGAGTTTGCTACAGAGCGAATCCCAAGGACGAGAGCTTTGCGCTCCCCCCCGGGCACCCTCGGCAGAGGTGTTACGGTGCCTCTTTTGGGGACGCCCGGGGCAGCGGCGGGCGCTCAGGACCCTGGAGAGCGCCCGGGGCGGGGGATGCGCCGGGCGGGCAGGGAACGCCACCAGCGCCAAACTGAGGAGCCGGGAACGGCTCGGGACACGCGTCCTGGTGCCCCCTCAGCACCCGCTGAAGAGGCAGGCTCCAAATTCCAGGCAAGCCAGAGCTGCTTCCTGTGGCATACACGCTTATTCCTGTTGGAAACATGGAGGGAAGTGAAGCGCTGTCAGTGCTGTGCTTTCCCAGCAGGAGCGCCTGGGGAATGGATGGCAAACGATCCCCCTCTCCTGGTCAAGTAATGCCAAGGCAGCCATGGATTCACATTTCAGAGTCAGAGCATCACAGACTGGTTTGGGTTGGAAGGGATCTTAAAACCCGTCCAGTGCCACGCCCTGCCATGGGCAGGGACATCTCCCATTAGACCAAGTTGCTCCAAGCCCCATCCAACCTGGCTTTGCACACTTCCAGGGATGGGGCAGCCACAACTTCTCTGCACAACCTGTGCCAGGGCCTCACCATCCTCACAGGGAATCGTTTCTTCCTAATATCTAGCCCAAATCTACCCTGTTATCATTTTAAAGCTATTAACCCTTGTTCTAGCCCTACATGGCCTTGTCCAAATTTCCTCTCCAGCTCTCTTGGAGCCCCTGTAGACACTGGAAGGGGCTCAGATTTCCCCAAAGCCTTCTCTAGGCTGAACAGTCCCAACTTTCTGAACTTGTCTCCACGGCAGAGGTGCTCCAACCCCTGAACATCTTCATGGCCCTCCTATATGCCTGCTCCAACAAGTCCACATCCTTCCTGCGCTGGGATCCTCAGAGCTGGAAGCAGCGCTCCAGGTGTGGTCACACAAGAGAGGAGTAGAGGGAGAAAAACCACCTGCCCTGAGCTGCTGGCCACACTTCTGATACAGCTAAAGCAACAAACCAGCCTGAGCACAAAGTTTTGGGATGGCTAAAACACAGCCCTGCTCTAGGACAAGACAGAACAAGATGTATGTCCCTGTATATCACACACACTGAATTCCTTGGTGGCCCAAGGATGCAGACTGCCAGAGAATTTCTAGAGGAAGCACCTGAGAAGATCCAAACATCCTTGAGGCAGCAGAAATAAAGAAACAGTCTCCTTATGTGACAGACAAAAGCCAAAACCCAGGTCTGAACACCACACCCAGCAACAGGCCGTGGGCCTCTGACCAGGGTACAGGGGCACTGCCCGAGGGCCCCCCTTCCCTCATCAGCTTCGGCTGGTCTTGGATTAATTGTCTACATTCCTCACCAAGCATCTGCCAGGTGACCTTTTAAAAGCATTTCATAACCTACTACAAATGTCTTTTCTAAATCATATCAATGCTAAAAGTCATTTTTGAGTCAGCCAAATACATATATTCCTCAGAAGTCATGGGGGATGTAGCTTACTGTCCTTTTAGAACTTAAAAAAATAACATAGGTATCACTTTCAAAACCCCTTTTTTTTTTCTCCTTGTCCACCTAAAAGTAAGACTGTAGCATAATTTTTATTTCTTAGCTTCCAGACCTGTGTTTAGGGAACTATATAATGGAAAAACTCATAGACACACACCAAAAGGTATATTTGATGCACATCATTTTCTTTCACCATGAACTCACCAGGTAAAAGAGCTTGCCCATACCAGGACACCTTCAGTTACATGACACAAAGCATTCCCTGGAATCCAGGGATGTGTCTGACACACAGAAAGGCACATATCACCATGGATTTGTTCCCAAAGTGCCTTCAATTCCCATTAATTCCTGTGGAAGATGAGGAGGAAGACTCTGTCTTCTCAAACAACTAACGGGAACGGGTCCCAATTCATGGAACAAAGGCAGCGCTCTGTCTAGATTAATCACCATTTTCACTTTAAAAGTGCTATCTTTCTAACAGGAATAATAGCTGAAAACCACTTTGTGACTACTGGGGAGCCTTGGGAATAAAGACCTTACCAAGGGGAGCTGTCTGAACCGCTTTCCCAAACAACCTCTCACCATTACAGAGATTTGAAAATGCATTGCAGAGATCATTACCCAAAATGCATCCTTGCAAAAGCACGCTGTAATATGACATGCCTGATGTAACTGGGAGCCTTGCTGTAACTAAGCTGAGCTCATCTAATGATGCCCCTTGACTGTCTCTACATACTTAGGGATTTAACATTTTGCCAAGACAGCAGCATTAAAAGAGATGAATAAAGACCATGGCAATTTAGTCATTTCCTCGCCCTTACTCTGGAGGTCACCAGTGGGATGCCCCCGCTTGGAAATCGGACTGATTGTGGTTAAGGTGGCAGTGAACCAGGGTGGGAAAGGACTAGAAATATTTCTGCACAAATCCAAGCAAAGCCAGCCCTCAAAGCTGCCAGAGCAGCTCAAATTTGAGCTGGACGTATCAGTTGGTACATCTGTAGCAAAAGGGCAGATGATTCATTCACAGGGGTTAAGGCCATGCTCTGCACTGGAAAGGGATAAAGGCAGCAAATAGAGACTTAATATTAAAAAGGAGGGCAAAAAGAACTGTAAATGTCTCGGTCTACACTAAAGACATGCTTCATCCCAGGCTTTCCCTCCATTTATCAGCCTTAAGCTCTTGCAAAGAGCAAAACAAGCCTGTATCTCTACAACAGCCAGCACCGGATTAACAGCGAGTGTTTTAATTCCTCTCTGCCCTGTTCATGCTCCTGGAGCACCTGTGAGGAGCATGTGGAACAGAGGTAATCCTGCCTCCTGCTCACGGAGCTGCCGGCCTGAGAACTCCTTTCAAGATACACGATCCTCTGATGGCACTAACAATTACACAGGATGAGGTTCACAGCAGGAGTTAACTGGCCTGTGTGGAAGAGGCAGAAGCTGGACTTTCCAGGGAGGGATAATGAAGACAAACACTTCAGCACATCACTGGGGAAGTGAGAAACCTAGATCTAAAATCCCTGGTGTCCTATCACCTCAATGAATGAATGGCCCAATTAAAACACTATTATTTATGTAAAGTAGAACAATTCCAAAAAAAGGAGGAACAGACTAGTCTGGCACTAATATATTCATTTGGGACTTGAGACAGCTCTCTGAATCCAAAACCTCCAAGTAAAGCCTTAACCACCACTCTTTTAACAGAGATTTGGAACGGAGCAGGCTGTCAAAGCACCAAGTCAGCCGACACACGCGCATGGCAGAGCACGCTGGCCAGCTGGAAAAGTGGGAAAGGCACCTCAGCACCTTGTGCCCCCCATCTTTTACCTGGGTTAATTTGTAGCCTTGTGCTCTCCTGCTTCCCTGGTCTCTGCTGGTGCTGGCTTGAAGGTCACTGCATTGTCCACCACTCCATGACTCACAGACATCCTAAGGTATCGCCTTTTCCATACTGAAGCAAACACTTGCCAACTCTTCCAAAATCCTGGACAGAGCAATGGATTCACCTCTCCGTAACTGCAACCAGCCAGCCAACAGGATCCACCAGTCCCTTCCGCTCCTTCAGGTGTCAGCTCTTTTCTCTGAGGACGCAAGGATGGCACAGCAGAGGGCTTTCTAAATGAAGATCAGTCTTTAATTCAACATCTCAAGAGGGGGAAGGAGTGGCAGAGAGGAACTGCTATGTACTGCCTGTAACAACACAGCATCCCCCTACAAGGATGAAGAAGCAAGGCTGACCCTGGGAAGGGGGGGAGAACAGTCTGCTTAAGGCTGTCTTTTTATTTCCCACCAATAAATCAATTATTTTTCCCCAAGTAGAGTGTGTTGCCAACGCTGGTGCCACAGGGTGGCACTGCAGCCCCGGCTGTCCCCAACAGCCTCACATCTCCACGCTGGCACAGTCTGAGGAAAAGCACAGGTGCCAACACTTCAGTCTGCCTTGAACTGCACTCACAGGCTTTCACACAGTTAGTTCTGTTCAGTAGCTTAATATAATTGAGGGGAACAACACGTTTTCCACTGGGCAACTGGTTTTTACTGCTTGAAACAAAAAGTAAACTATGTTTTCCACTAATCTTAAACTTCTCTTGGGGAAGGTCCCCTCCAGATTGCCTGCTCCGGGGCAGTGAAATGACAGTTCTGCTGGCCTGAAGCTCTGCTGCAACTGCTCTGATCCCACCCCTCTCCTACCATAACCCTGGCAGAGAGGTGCTCCCAGCAAAGGCTCTCTGCTCGCTCTCTCCCACCGTGGGAAGAGCACGGTGCCTCCTGCTTTTTAGCACCACAGTACCTTGCCCATTTCTCCAAATTTTTGTTACTGTGTCATGGCTTAACACACTGAGGAGGTTACATCATACAACCTAGGGGTGTACCTGCACACAACACTCCGTTTTCCCAGGAGAGAGAACAGCACGTGGTTTCTCACCCTCCATCAGCAGAGATACGCTTGAGATTTAATGCTCCTTTTCAACACGCAGGAAGGGCAAATCTTCCACTTTCAAAAGCAAAACGTATTCCTTTTTAGCCATCCACACAGGTGCCTGGGAGAACGGTGCTCTCCACAAGCTCGTCAGCCCCCAGAGGCAGAAAGAAAAATGTGCCCGGGGAGGACAGAGGAGTAACCTTTGCAAAGCCTCCTGCCGGTTTGGGCTCTGCATGATCTCAGATGCGCTGCTGCTGCTGTGCAGTCACGTGCAAGGGGGCTATTTCCGAATCAATCACGCATCAAACTGCATGTGTGCGCAGGAATAGTTGCTTCTGCTGCTGTTTTGCACAGGAGAGCACAAAAAAAAACCTGATTATAGCTGTTTTGCCCCTTTAGTTTCTTCTCCCCGATTCATTTACTGGTGCTGTTTCAACCTGTTCCTGTGCCGGGAAAAGGAATTTCTGCGGCAAAAAATACGCTTGGCAGGATTCTACGTGTGGTCTCACCTCCTACAGCATCTTAAACTGAGAGGTGTGTACTTAACCTTGCACCACACAGACACGCAGCCAAGGTGAGGCGTGCGGGGGATGATGCAGCTGGTAGCCTGGGACAAGAGTGAGGGGGCTGTGGAAGAAAATGGTATCAGACAGCAAAGGAAGCTAAACCCTTTTCATTTCTAGGAGCGTAAAAGAGGCACATCTACAGCAGTTTTCGTTCTGTGATCTTTCCATCATTACAAGCTCAAATAAGGAAATTAACCCCTGGGATCTGAATGCTGAGTGTTCACTGTGGACAAATGAGAGCGATGAGGCTCCCACTTAAAACCTAAAAAACTACCAATTAAGACCATAATCTTTATTCAACCCCATTACACACATGTACTGTGAGCTAGTCTGTAATTAAGGATCACATACTATATATATATATTCATGAGACCTCTGTCCCCTTCAGTGAGCAGGCCCAGGCAGCACACACTTAAGAAACAGAGCTTTGAGCACTTATTTTCTCCTTGATGCTCAGTGGGTGGCAGTAGGACTTTCATTCTGCATGATAAACCTGATTTCTGAAGATTAAATTATTAATTCCCTCACAGGCTTTCTATAGTTCTCTCTATTAAATATATATATATATCTGTAATAAGTACTAATGCATTTATTTTCAGGAACAGCTCTGTGAAATGAAAGGGACTTAATCTTCAATTTACAAGGCCAAAGGAACCCTCTCGTTTTGGCTGCACCAACCAGAAACACTTTGAATCCCATTTTTCAGGATATATACGTGACACATAACGTTTGTATTTCAGAAGTGGCATTTCTATCGGCTTCCTCTGCTATAACAGTGCTCAGTATTTATACAGACAGACCAGGAATCATGAGCCAACCTGTCAAATGAGGGAACACCTAACTGCTGGCTGTCCTTGAAAACCTGAGTTTTCTCATGTGAGCAGCACCACGCAGGAACTCTGAAGGAGAACAAAGTCAGAGCCCACATCTCCAGGGCAGGGCTCTCTCTCCCATGATCCCACTTCCAACACAGCCCAAGCAACAAGGCCACCCCTCCCCTGATTGTTACAGTCAGATGTGTAAAAGTCATATATATCATGGAAAAATAGAGCACGGCTCCATCACCAGAGCAATGCATGGGAGAACACACACCTTATTTCTGGCACTTCCTAGTCTTTATGCCTAACTGTCCTCAGATCTGCTCCTGGGAATGTCTGGATGCTCAGAAACACTCTCAACATCTGACACACAGAGAGTCAGGCTACTGTGTCACCAGCAGTGCCGCCCTTTGCACCTGCATGCAGGCTGCACCCAAGCACTGCTGAAACACAGAACGGGGTGAGACAGCTAAAAAAAAACATATGGAAAGGGAATAACTTCCCATCAGCAAGCACTGCACATAATGCCAGCTTGTGGCCTGCCTTCCCAACGAGCCTCTGGACCAAAGGGTGATCTGTTGACATCTCCCTACTCCTTTAGGCAGCCAGTCTCATCTCGCCTCTTCCACCAGGCCTTATCCTTGCCGCGCAGCAGTATTTCCCCATGTCCCCTTTCTTCTTCCAGAGAGTCCCTGCCCTGTCCTCCCCATCAGATTTTTGTCGGATCCACCTCCAGGCAGCACTCGCTATTCTGTAGAAAATCAGAAGGCTTGGCAGCAAGCCTGTTCGGGCTCAATCCCCTCCTAAATTCCAACACCTTCCCTCCTTCCCGGTAGCGGGTCCCGGGGAGGGCACCCGCGGATCCGCAGCGCGGCTGCCGCGGTGCAAACACAGCGTTGGAAGAGGCGGGAGCGTGTGAGCCAAGGACACGGCTCCCCGGCTGCGGTCGATCCCAGTGCCGGCCGCCAGTGCGCATTATTGCCTGCCCCCGATCCCACGGCATCATTAACGGCGGAGAGCGAGGATATGGGATCGTTGCCGCGGAGAGCCCCGGTCCCCATGGCAACGGAGCCTGCACCACGGGCAGGGCAGAAACCATCCCCGCACAGCCTGTGGATTGACGCGGGAGCAGCCAATGAGCTCCGCAGCATTCCCAGACTCAAAGGACCTGGATAATGAACGCTTTGCTACATCAGCGTGCCACACCCCTGCAAATTTTGCTAATGCGCCTCTCGGGGCTGGGATGAGGAATGAACACGGTAAGGAGTCAAGGAGGGGCCGTGGTCCGGACGCTGGAGAGAGAGCAGACACTTGGAGGGTATTTCTGGCTCACCTGCCGGTTTTCTGGTTTTTCTCCCGGCAAAACACACTGAAATTCTGTAAAAATGGGTAGAGTGCTACATTCTCTGTGGTTCTGACAACCATCCTGGTGACTTCAGCAGACAAACACATCTACTAAAGCAAGAAACCTCTGACAGCAGATGTGTGATTATATTAATGCACACGGATAAAAACGGAAGCCCAAAGTTCCACACACCTACCACCATGCAGATTAACTTTTTTTTTTTAGCACAAACCTCCACTTCCCACAACCCTTTTTTTCCCCATACTCTCCAACCTGGGGGAAGAAAGCAGGTTTCCCCTCTGTCCTCACCATCCAGAATATTGCAACACCTACCCAGTATCATAAACTGGCAACATTTCTTCTCTCCCTTTGCTTTGCCGCCTCTGTCTCATAAATAGCCTGAGTTTCCATGTAACTGTACTACTGAAATACTACAAAAATTGTTTCTTTGATACTAAATAACAACACTTTTTTTTCCCCCTTGACAAAAGCCATCAATTCCTGGATAACTTCCTGTATAAATATACACTGATTTAAAATGTTGTTGCAGTCTGGATTCTCTTGCCTTAAATAACGCGTACATTATTTTCTTTACCCACAGAAGTTTTTGTCTCTCTATACCCACACACAGACACCTGTATATATATATATATTTACTTGAAGCCTTCACTAAATAATCACTGACCAGAATAAAAAAAAAGAACAAAAGACTGAAATACCCGATTCTGCAAAAGTCTCAAGAGCAAGACAGTTGGGGTACAGGGCTGCTATAAAGTACAATAGATAAGTCAGCTTATTTCTAATTGACCCAGGACTCAATCCATAAGAAAATGAGTTCTTGCAGCTTTACCAGTTCTATTAAACTCTATTTCTACAGAAGCCTGTGGTAACAAGAGTCTTAAAACGCATTAGTAAATTATAATTAGGGATTTCTTATCTCTTTTACATGCTTACAAATTAAAATCCAACTAAGTCAAAGAAAGGCTTCCATTGACTGAGAAGGCTTTGGAGAATGTCCCTGTAATTTCTACTGATGCTAACAGGAACTGTGTTTGTAAAGGAAAAAAAATGAGAAGCTGAAGTTTTGCCAAGGAGAAAACCCACAAAGAACACGTGGGGAAGTCCTGGTGAACGTTGTTCTGTGTTCCAGGAGAGCAGGTGGAAGGAAGACAGCTTTGCCTCACAGCAAAAAGTGAGGAGAAAACCCTATTTCACCAGGATTAGGAGCTCACAGAGATCAATCCCAAAGCAGCAGGTCAGGCACTGACCGGGCACAGCCCTATCACTCACCTGCTATAAACAATCTGCCCAGAATAGTTGGCTTATGGTAAGTGTTTCTTCACACACACACACCCCACACATCACCTAAGCCTACTTACCTTCAATATTAATGCAAGGACACCTACTCACACTCTGGTGACCTCAGCCCTTAGTGTCTCGTGGCTTAATTCTTCAGGGCAAAAAGAGCAAGGTTTAAATTTGGCAAATGAAATTAAATTAATCCTTTTTTCCCCATGACAACAATTTTCCCTAACTGTGACCGATTGCGTGGCCCAGCATTTTGACAGCTAATTAGGCTCCAGCAACAGCGTCAGTGCTCTGTTTCCACAGGATTTCTGTGCATTTCTGCCTTGTGACTGGACACAAGTTATTTCAGGTTTGTATTTAGTTTGTATTTAGTTTCGTATTTTTTTAAAAAATCTCAGAAACACACATGCACTATGGAGAAATAAATGTAATTAAAACCCAACTGCCTGCATCTTCAGGCTCTGTGCATTCTTCTTACCTTATGCTTTTTGAAAGAACCACACAGAACCTTAAAATACCTTTTAAAATATATGTTCTAGACAGACCTTATACTCCCTCTAACAGTATTCCACATTAATTTTGTATTGTATCTCTATCAACAGGTGTGAGAACATTTTAGTTAATTCATAAAAAAACCCTAATGTAAGGAATATTTGTAGCAAGATACTGAGCTAACAATCCCAGGGAGGTGAAGTGTATGTGGGATGCTCAACATAAACGTCCCTCTCTCTGGAGACACAATTCACTGCTGGGTCCTGGGCTCTTCTCTCAGCAGTCAACAGCTCTAGGAACTCCTACACAAATCACAAAATCATGAAACAGTTTGGGTTGAAAGAGACTTTAAAGGTCATCCAGTCCAGTTCCACTGCAATGAGCATAATTTACTCTAATGGAAAGTCAGATACCTTTAGAACTTGCCTGAGCTTGTACTCTCAATTGTGCTTAAATCATTTATCCCCTTCAGCAAAAACTGAACATATTGATTCCCCCATATCAAGGGTGAATATACATAAAAAATGCTAATAATTCACTGCAGTAAACAATCTATTGTTGCTTGTTCCAGGCACCAGTAGCTGTACAAATTGACAACTCTATATTCAAGCACACACAGAAATAAGCACTTCTCAGAACAGAACCCAAAATAATTGGCTTCCTACCCCTGCCTCCAGTCTGACACTTCCAGTGATTCCAGAAAAGCAGTCTGAGCTGTGAGGATTTTGGTACCTGGGAAGAAGTGAATTGTCCGTGCTTGGGATGGGGATTGGCATCCTGCGAGGAATCAGATCATCAAATCACTTCCCACAGAAGTTCAGGAGTGTTTTAGGCAACTTTCAGGGCAGACATCTCTCTGTGCTCATAAAAAAATTCCTAGTCAAACTTTTTCAGCTGGATAATGGCTTGCCAAAACAACACACTTAATGAGGCATCTTAGCAGATCACAAAAATAGCTATTCCCCACTGAAAAAGTTGCTTTTGCTTAGAGATGGGGAGAAAAAAAAAAAAAGAGTACAGCACAAAAAATCCCTTCCACTCTGCTGAAACTATCGCTTTCAACAACAGCAATCACTGCCAGTCAGGACTCAAAATTAATGAGGAACCTGGGGATGGGGGGGG
>VZRE01013126.1:157307-172777 GCA_013396775.1 Cephalopterus ornatus
TGCCACAGGCAGGGACACCTCCCACTATCCCGGACTGCTCCAAGCCCAGTCCAACTCGGCCTTGGACACTCCCAGGGATGGGGCAGCCACATCTTCTCTGGGCAACCTCTCCCTGGCAGGATGTAAAGGATGTGCCAATGTGGCACTTGGCGACATGGGTTAGTGGTGGCCTTGGCAATGCTGGGGAAACACTCACGCTCAGTGATCCCACAGGGCTTTTCCATCCTAAATGATTCCATGATTCTATGACTTTTGCACCAAGAGCTTTTGACTGGTCAGCCAAAATTCTGACACCCAGAAAAGCCCTTAAAAAAATCTGTTGAAGCCATCGAATTGTAAGGATTTTGAGCAAAGCTCTGCTGACCTACCTGGGAATACTTTTGCCCTCTGGAATCCCAAGTACACGGTGACAGTCACAGACCTGCTCTGTCTGAGTGTCCACTGGGCCCCCACAGGCAGCTGCAAAGCTGCCCCCACGACACCTGCATGGCTCAGCAAAACCGGGACTGCAAACGGCTCCCTGCTGACGGGATCGCAGGAAAAAACTGGATAACCTTCACAACATTACCCAGAGGGCTTCCAGAACAATGGAGCAGCCCTGACATAAAGGGAATAACGATCACAGGAGCAGCCAAAGCGAATTCGTTAGCAACTAATCACGTCAAATAAATTGCAGGGTTTGGGGTGGTTTTATTTTAATAAGCCTTTCAAACGGTCCTGCATAAGCAAACTGGTATGGAATCCATGCAGATAAAAAGTTCACAAATAAGGCTGTTTCCTAATAAAATAGAGAAAAACCATTCTTTGCTGGGCATCACTGACCTATGAATGCTGGAGATGAGACATTGGATTTGTAAAAAGTAAAACACAGGTGGGGAGATCCCTCACCCGGAAGAGGAGGGGCTGGAATCACCTGTGCTCTAACTCATCACACTGCCCCAAAACCCGATCTCAGCTTCAAAAATCAGAACTGGGAAAACTTAGACCAGCAAAAAGTTTAAAACAAGCTCACATCAATCAAAAATTCCACCCCTCTGAGTGGAGTTTTCGTGGTTTTCTGCCAGTAGAGATGATACAGAAATACGGCTCTGCACTGACAGACTTCATACGTTCTTCAGCTCTAATTGGTAGTGTTCATGCAGTCAGCCACTAATTGCATCAGTTGTTATTTCCAACACAAACACAGAACACAGATATCTCCTTACCCCATTTGTCTCTTCGAAAGCACTGCCTAGTTGGGCATAAAAAGCCTTCCCCAGAAAATAATCAGAGGGAAAAATTCCAAGCCTGCTGCAGATATGCTAATCCCAGTGTACCTCTTAGTTACGAAGATGTGCCTTTGATTTGGACACTTGTTTCAAGAAAATTAACATATAAACCCAAAATTATCATAGATAAGACAAAGGATGAAATTAATTTTAACATTTCTGTCCCTTTTTTTTTTCCCCTCTCCTTTATTTCCAGTCAGAATATCTAAAGTTCTGTGTTCCATGGATTGGCAAAATGGGGGCTGGTGCCTTTCATTCACCAACTAACACTTTTGTCAGGTGGATTTTGGTAACATCTGAAGTAGCTTTTGTCCTGCAGCATAAAAATAGATGATTACTTTGTTAATGTGCTCTGGCTCTTTTGCTGACACACAGAGGGTGTAACCAAGTCGCAAACACACAGTGGGTTGGAAAGGACTTTATAAGGATCAAAGTCAGCAGCAGAGGTCCATTAATCTACAGACAGCTACAGTTTAAAAAGCCTAGGGAGAGAGTGGGCCTTCCTAGTCTGAAAAAGGAGGGTCAAATAACGCTAGAATCAAATTACATAAAAATCTTTCTTGCTAATTCTGTTCACGTCATTAAAATGCCTTACAGTTATCTCAGTGAACTGTGGAGGTGATTGTATTAATGTTCATTAAAGAACTGCACAGAGAGAGATGCTGCTTTAAAGCTAAAATGCCCCAGAGGCAGAGGGCAGAAGCCCCCCAGATCCAGCACTTCCCACGAGGCAGCTCATGGAGACTCAGGAAAGGAAAGAGCAGCCACTACCACTATTTTATCCTTTTAAAGATATTTTTTTGAGGAAATATGAGCAGATAATAACACAAAGGATGTTTTTAAATTGTACAAGAGTCCCAAAGGCCAGGATTGGCGCATCCCACTACCAACACACAGGGGACCTTGGTGCATCCCACGTGCTGGGCACGTGAGATGTACACCTACGGGAAAAACCCCCACACACTCCCCATCCCCACTGGACACACGTTGTAGGAAAGCTGTTAATTACTGCTCAACATTTCTCAGCCTTCCTCGTTCCTAACTTCCACTGCAGCCACCCCAAGTCAATGCCTCCCCTTCCTGTCTGCAAATAATACCCAAAAATCATCATGTTCATACCACACTGTCAAGGCCATGGTCAGAGAAGCGAGGTTCTCTCCAAGATACACTTTAAAAGCACCACTAATTATTCATGCTAAAGCGGCATGGTAAAATCACTGAAATACCAATTTACCAAGGGGAACTAACAGATTGCGGCCTAGGATTTAAGAAAGTCTCAGTGACATAACATCCTTTTAAGTGGGTGTGATTAAGAGGTTAGCCTGAATATTGTCAGCACCTTCACCTATACATTTCTGAGGTGACATGCACACATAAATCCATACTGACTTAGCAACACTGAAATAAATGCAGCCAAACTGACACAAACCCTTCTGAAAACTCTCTTTGGGCTTTTAAATATCAATTACTTTTTTTTTTTAAAATGTAAACCACAAGAAAATACATATATATGTGTGTATATAGGGTTTCAAATTAATACACAAATGCAAATACAGAGTAGATGACACAAAGTGTCATGCCCAAGCTACTCTGAACAAAACACCTTGCAAGCTGCAATGCAGAAATATCAGAAAAAAAAAAAATAATCAGTGAACCTGAGAGAGAATCAGGTACATTTCAAACCACCTCCTCATTAAATACCAGAACTAAAATATCATGCTGGTTTATAGCCTTCCAGTTTTTTAAAGCTGCATCCAAACTAATTCGACTAATTATTTGCCCTCCTTGGCAGATCATCAATTAAGCCACCACCTGGCTTAATTAAGCAGGATTGAAATTGTTCTGCATAAAGGTAAGCGTAAAAGGTGAGAGGAACCATATGTTCATCTTTAATCTCATATTTACTCATGTCCCTGAAACCTAAGAACATTTCCATTCCCTGCTGGACTCCTCACAACGAGTGTTGTGCTTTATATGAATGCCGTGAAGTTTCATAATCTGTGTAAAAACGCATCCATGGACGTCCCGTGGCATCCGGGATGTGGAAATCAGCAGAGGGCTCACCCTGGTGAGACCCCACCTGGAATGCTGCATCCAGCTCTGGGGCACCAACACAGGAAGGACACGGAGCTGTCGGAGCGAGTCCAGAGGAGGCACCAAGGTGATCAGAGGGATGGAGCAGCTCTGCTGTGAGGAAAGGCTGAGAGAGTCGGCATTGCTCAGCCCGGAGAAGAGAAAGCTTTGGGGTGACCTAACTGTGGCCTTCCAGGACCTGAAGCAGCTATGGGAAAGATGGAGAGAGACTGTTTCCAAGGGCCTGGAGCGACAGGACAAGGGGAACGGCTTCAAATTGAGAGAGAGAGTAGGATTAGATGGGATTTTAGGAAGGAGTTCTTCCCTGAGAGGGTGGTGAGGCCCTGGCACAGGTTGCCCAGAGAAGCTGTGGCTGCCCCATCCCTGGGAGTGTCCAAGGCCAGGTTGGACAGGGCTTGGAGCAACCTGGGCCAGTGGGAGGTGTCCCTGCCCATGGCAGGGGGTGGGACCGCCTGATCTTTAAGGTCCCTTCAAAACCCAGGGCATTCTGTAGTTCCATGACTTATAAAGGTCCTCTCAGAGAAGGTGAGGTGCGGGAAGGCACCTCTTCCTCTAAAGACTGGGAAGGTGAGTGGGGAAGCTGCTGCTCATGAAGCTTGGCCGATGGCCAGGCTGTCACCACCCACTGTGACACCCGCTCTCACGGAGCACAGCACCTGCACAGGGGTGACAATGCAACCAGCAAAGGACAAGAACTTGAATAAATTCTGAAGTAAATGCTTGGCTGGCAGCCAAGGCCAGTGAGACAGAGGTTTTAGGCATATTCTTTAAAAATATCAAGAGAAGAGATGAAGGAAAGGCAGTGATAAATCATATTTTCAAAAATAAGCCTGAAGAACAGTGAGCTGCTGATAAACCCCCTGTATTTTTCAGAATTAAAACACAATTCTTTTCCAAGATCGTTCCTTTTTGGCTTTCAAGTTACTTTCCTAAAAACCTTTCCATAATTTTATATTCTGTGAGTCTCCATTTTATTTCATTGAAATTATACTGTGTGCCAGCAATCCAATTGTGAAACCTCTGCAGTTAGTAAGTTCCCAGAGGCTACAGAAACATTTCTTCATCTAGAACAGATGAAGAAATAGTTCTTTATTTGAGCAGACAGATACATGGAAGGCACTGAACAACCTAAGAAACAAACCCACTGAGCACTGCATGGCTGGAGTGGACAAAGGCCTTCAGCAACCATTTGAACCCCAGACTGAGGCCAAACCTGAACATTTATGTCCACTTGAACAGATGCTGAACGAGATCAACGTAAAGAAACCGTGTTTGTTTTGCCTCGGTCCTGAAATGTTTTGCTAGACAAAGTTTACCTAAACCAGAAAAAAAAACCCCTAAATAACCCCGGTGTTATTTGTAAAGGGCTTTCCACACCTGGAACTTTCTTCGTAGTTCTTCTGCATCAGGAGCTCTCTGTGCTCATCCTCTCCACACTCATCCCATGCTAATAACTGCCCACATTGCCCCTCCCGCTGCTCTCAACCACAGCCAACGGGAGACCGAAACTGCAGCCACCAAAACCACGTCAGAGTCGGTAAAACTGAAGTCACCTTCTCTGTTAGCACAACCATCCAACCCCATTACCCCCCTGCAACGAGAGAAGCTCATCATCTTTCTGGAGATGAAAGTCTGTGTCACAAGTGACGCTGTTCCAAACACATCTCACAACTAATGAGCCGTCCCCGCTGTCCTTGGAGCGCTACACTGATGTGCCACGTCTTAGGTCATCCCAGGACCGCACCGTCCGTACCCCACCAACTCCGAGGAAGCTTCCAGCAATGCACGACAGTGCAACAACTTCGGGGAAGTCAACGTCCCGGCCACCTGGAAGGAAGAACCCCTCAAACCAGTCACACCAAACCTTCCCTAGGTTGGGGGTTTTGTCTGATGCGACAGGGCAGTGCCAGAGTGTTCAAATTCCCACACAGTAAATAGGCACCTCGCTCAGTATTTTGGAAACAACCACGGGGCCTGATTTGCCAAAACAACTCATCCTGATTTCCTGCAACACTTGGAGGAAACTAGCGGAAGAGAACTCTGAAGGTTACAAAGATAAATAGTAAATAAGCAAATAAATAAATAAAGCAAGCCGTGAAAATAACTCTTCCCCAGAAGAAACTGCTGTAATGTCATCTGGAATAAATAATCTACCTGGCACATTTTACCACCTCAAGGCGACGTGTGATGGACTTACTCAATCCTTACTACTGAGATACAGTAGGTCACAGCTAAGCACTGCTTTTATATCTTAAAGGTCAATTGACGTGCTTCAGGAAGAACTAAGTGCATGTTTCCACAGGTATCTGCTGAACTTTATGACACAAGCTGGGAAAGGGACTGATGGTATCATGTTTTCCACAAACATCAATATATACTAATGGTTCTCATTACTACTGCAATAAAACCCTCCAATAATTTTATTAGGTAGCAAGGAAAAATTTTCCAGAGAAGGATTCTGGCCCCAGAATTTATCAATCTAAGCTCTAAGTATATTGAAAACCAGCCCTAATTCAGGTCTTTCATGTAGCTACATGCCATAAACGTCAAGGGTAAACGAGGAAATATTCAAGTCGTTCCTGGTGGGATGGATCTCAAAGCCACTAAAGGGAAGTAAAAATTACTGAAGTCAATGAAAATCCTTCCATAAACTTCAGCAAGCTGAAAAATGAGTCGTGGTTTTTGTCTGAACGTGGCTAAAGGGTCTGCTTTCCTCGGCACATCCAACCCGAACGAGTCCCTGGACATTTTGTGTAACCTCTGAGAAAAGACTTTGGGCTCAGAAGGGAAAAAGTAAAGGGCATGGAGAGCGAAGGGCAGAGGCAGGGTTTTTAAAGAGGAGGGTGGGAAATAAGGGGCCTTGAAGCTGGTCCCCAGCAGCGGGAGGGAGGCAGGAGAGCTGAGGATCACTGGATTCTCAGCCTTGTTCTGGCACTTGCACCTGAGGCTGCCCCAGGGAAACCACTGCAAAGCAACTGGCTGCAGTGATCTCAATTTTTCCTATAAAGCACATGAGCTGCAATGATGAAAAATGCTCTTTGAGAAAATGAGTGTATATTAATATCACCACTATTAGAATGGCAGTTTCATCTCAGCTGGTCGAACCAAGCATTAGAGCAACATAAATCGCACTCTGATTTCATTGGTGTGTTTTAGGCAGAAAAAAAGAACCAAATAATTACCTGCTTTTCGTGCTTTTCCAATAAAGGGTTTTTCTGAGAGCATGGTAGTGAAAAACACCTCTAATGTTCCAGTCAAGCACCAAAACTGTCACACAATGAATCAGTCTCACCTTCTCTCCCCTCCCAGCTGCTCATTTCCACCCCTTCCCATCCTGTCTCCTCTACAAGGACCAAGAGGAGAGCTCAAACCCAGATGGGATTCTTACTCTGGTTCCCAGGAAGGACAACACAGAGACCCAAACCCATAAACCCATCAGTACCAGAACTTATTTCTAAATACAACGACAAATGCCACATCTATGTTACAGACTTTGGAGACTAGAAAGACTTAGGAGACTTTTCAGACTGGAATCTGGGGTATTTGGTTTCCTGCTGTATTAAATAGAGCTTCTCTTTTAGGCAGTTAAACTACAACATTTTTCTCACAAAGTTGCAGCAAAAGGCTAACCATTTGTTCCCTCTTTCAGAGAAAAAGAAAAATGAAATTTACCATCACATTCATCCTCCCAAGAGGGCAGATGGAAGAAAATAAACAGAGGTCCCAGTTCAGATGTCATTTGCCCACATGAATGATCCACTAACTCTGGTCTCCACCATCAGCACCCAACACATGAAGCTTCCCTGACTCCAACTCATCGTGCTCAACTGGTTTGTAACCATATCTTTGTCACTTTGATTGCATCAATTAAAAAGGTGGCTCCCATTAATTGTATTTACTGCTTTCATTCCGTGGTTGGGTTGGGGGTTTTTTTAATTAAATGTATTGGCTTTCCATTTGGGTGAAGCTACATTGTGCAGAGGAGATTTCCAGCAGGATTTTTTCCCTAATTCACTAAAACAAACTGGGATACCATTCACAGAACCGCTGTATAGGTATGAGCCAGGCTGTATTATTTCTGTTCAGAGGTAACAACTGGTTTGTAACAATGATTTCTAAGAAAGGCATGTTGTACATCACTGTCCTAATTGCTGTCAGCCACATTTCCAGTGGGCCACACTGCTAAGCTCCCTCTGCAAAGAAGCAATCTCGAATCTTAAAGGGTACATTAGTGCATAATGAGACCCTGGCAGCTGTTTTCCAACTGAAAGCCATCGCCTGCTGCTTCTGTTGGTGATGTGGCTGTGAAAAAAGCAGTTCTGCTGACGAGCAGGGGGGAAAAGGGGTGTGTACAAATACACGGCCTCACGTATAATTAACCACAAGCCCTCACACACTTGCACCTCCCAGCACAATTACAGCCACTACAAGCGCCATGGTTTCCTTGGAAAACACCTTCTTGCACCGTTACAAGAGGTTAAGTAAAGATAAACGCAGCAACAAAAGCTGGGCTTGCCTTTCAGACGGGGTGCACAAGGTACAGGAGGGGGTATTTGCACCTCTCCTCCCCAATTCTGAAGTGCACCAAAGAAATCCCTAACTCAGCTCTACACTTGACCCGATTAACTGGGATTTCACACCAAACAAAGAGGCTATCAGCATTTCGGAGGGCTCAGGGGGAGGCTGGAGCCATCTCCAACCAGAGCAGGGGGGCTTGGGCAGGGCAGTGACCTTTAGACAAGACTTCTCTCCCCCTTGTTTTCGGGAACGCTGCAGCCATCGTTCTGCCTTCGGCGTGAGCACGGCAGCTCAGGCACAAGTGGAAATGCCAGCTCATAAAGCGCCTTTCTTCACTTCTTCAAAGCTAATGAGCATGAATCACGGATTGATTGGAAAAATCTGCGCCCATTCCAGCGCTTCTGTTTCCGGATGTTCACCCTGCTCTGCTCTGTCAGAGGTACCCACTGGCTCTACCAAACCCACGCTCCCACCCAGCACTGACTGCGGGCCACTGCGCTCCCAAAAAACCACGGGATACAGCACACCACCACAGCCCCCAGGGCACGCACACCCAGCCCAGAGCCTGCTCCTCCTGGTGTTTATGCCCATTCATTCATTTTTTGATTAGGTCATAGCACTGCATCCACCAGGACGGTCAGAGGAGGTTTCCAAGGGTTTGTTTGCAACCATGAATAACTGCCACTGTTTCTTGACATTTGTATGTTGACATCTGCTCTCTGATACTGAAAGCTGCCAGATGTATTAGATATTTAAAATGTTTTAAGAAGAGGGAATAGCAGAGCATTTCGGTCACAGGAAAACGGCACAATTTTTAATACAGTAAGAGATAAACAAGGTTCAGAATCTTATATTCTATAAAAGAGTGGAAATTGTTTGTAAATATCATTTTCCACTTTCACTTATGTACTTCAGAACTACCACCCACGTTCTTCATTGCTTCAACAACACTGACACACACTTCAAACCCTGCCTTATGTAAAGGAACCCCAGGAGTGGAACCATTAGCAGATTTAACTGATCATGGAGCTAAATCATTGCAGGAACCTGTGCATTCCTGGTGCCAACTGAAATCCATACCCTCTGTTTGCCCACATCCAGTACTAGAGCATAATACAAACACATGGCAGCCAAGACCGGATGAAACAAATAAAAACCACCAATCCCTTCTGAACTACTCGGCCTGTGGCAGAACCCTGCGTGCTGTTTAACCTAGAAAATCACTTCCAACTGCAATTACTGCCGTTTGCTCACTGCTTTCCTTAGGAGCTGATCCTATTCTCCAGGGAGCACTTCATTCACGGACTAAATCCGTGCGTGTGTGTGTGAGCTAAAGGGAGAGAAAACAGAAGTAGGTTACAAATCGTGTACCTGCTGGTAACACCAGTGCAGCCAGCTGGAAGGAACCACAGCAGAGGTGAGGTAACATGAGTTGGGTGTCTATCTTTACTCCTTAAATTGCTGTGTGCCCAAGGAACGTTTCCATTTCAAGCCGGCTCGGGGAAGACCGATCCATGCCCATAGGTTTGATTTGCAATGCCCTAAAGGATACACTGCCTTTTTGTTTAAAAGGTGTACAGATATAACACTACATTTCCATCCTCCAAAAGCACAAAAGGAAAGGGAGAAAGATAATTTGAAAATCAATTACATGTCTTTTCAACTATGAATTTTTTACCACAAAGTGACCTGAAGCAATTCACTGCCTCTCTTATGCAATTTTAGACACTACTCTGAGGGAGCCTTAAACATTGGCCCATCCCCATCTACTTTTTAAATATTTCTCTCTCCTCTATTTGGTGCCAGAGAACAATGAAATCAAGTGGAAATTAATGAGAAAAAGCAAAATTACAAGGATCCCACTGAAAGACTAACAGTACAGCACATTTCTACTGAAAATGCACTGAGGAAATAGTGGATTATTCCTACACAGTGTAGGAATAATAACAGTAAGTTCAAACTTCCAGCTCAGCAATTCCTGTCACCAAGACAAAAGCAGCCTACTTAATCAGCTAGGAAAGACTTCGAAATAATTAATTCCTGCAAATAAATGAGGATGGAAGGGCCCCTAGCCATCTTATTATTTTTCTGGCCTCCCTCTGTTCCTTGCATTTCAGAGCTCCAGGGCTCCCAGTGTCTAACCTAAATATCTACGTGCTGCATATGTCAGTCTCGATTTGGAGAGTGAAAAAACCTCCCGAGCCAGAAATGTCAGCTAAAGCATCAACACAAGATGCCCAGTGGAGACAGGGACACAGAGCAGCAAAACCACGGGATCTCTGGATGGGGAGAGGCAGGTAAGAGAGTCAGAGGCGTGGAGGGGAGGGGAGGCACGTGGCTGCCTCCAGCATGGTCCCAATGTCCCCAAAGAGCCAGGACAGGCGGCTTTAAGCCCAGCTCAGGCTCTGTCACTGCAGGAAGGCGTGACAAGGCTGCGAGATGTGCGAAGGCGAGACAATATGTGCCATCCCTGACAGCCTCAGGCATCCCGCAGGGAGAAGGGGAAGCTGGCTGGGGAACAACCGGACTCGCTTCTCTGACTCAGATGATGTTTGCCAAACATTGGTGAAAATGAGCAAGAAGTGCGAATGGCAAACCAGGAGCCCGGGATGCGGGGCAGGCGGATGCAGGATCAACACACGCCACACTGCTCCGTGGAACAGCCACCGCTCGGAGCCAGATCGTTGCCTCCTTGCTCTCTTCGCAGTATTTCACCTGGGAAATACAGCACTGCCACAAATCTGCTAATATACTAAAACCACTCCACCCCTCTGCAGATTCCTCTTGCTCCCTTAAAAACCCCCCAATGTTTTTAAAAGCAATGGATATTTTAACTTTAAAGCTCACAACGACGAAACGTAACCTTCTAAGTAGCTGTGTTAGCTCCAAGACTTGTTCATTGCTCATTCCAGAGCACGAGAGTGTTTGAAGTGACCCTGTTCCACTAGAACATGAAGACCTAGAAAAGACCTGTGCCCTCTCCATCTTACACTGCTAGAAAACACAACGGCAACACAAAATGCTCCAGAATCCAGATGTTCAGCTCTGTCACCCGTCATTATTTCCCGTCTCACTGCTGTAAGGGAATAGAAATTATTTCCCCAGAGCGTCCATCACCACAGGGCGTTTGCTGATGCAATGGGTGCTCTGCAGCAACTTGGGATACAGAGTGAGATGTTCTATCCCACAGTGAGCCAAATACACACAGGTTTTGGTTTGTTACCGTCACACACAAAGCTAAATACGTCAGAGCAGTTCCAGCTACGGCGTCAGTTTTACAGCTAGTACAAAGTGTGCTGAAAGCCCCGTGATAGAAAGAAGAGGCAAAGGGAACACCAAGCAAACCCTGATCTCAGTAATGCAAGAACATCAGTGGAGTTGCATCAGATTCACGGCAGCGCAAACCACGTTAAAGCACAGGGAAAACATTTAGGAATACGACTGGTCTGACCCTTAACAGTCTTAACAAACCTGTCTCTCACCTCCCTGACTTAAAAACAAGCTCATCTTTTTCCCCATCTATTCTCTTCCTTCCAGAGCAAATTCTAGTGCCATTTCTCTGCCTGTTTACTTTCATGTAAATTGGATTAGCTCCGCTGAAAGCAAGGCAGTTCCAGCTCTTTCCCACTGGTTCAGCTGAAAGATTAAGACCTTGCAGAAGCTGCACTACCAGTAAAATTAACAATATTGAACACCGGTGAGCTGGGTTAACTTCTAACTACCACTCTTCCTTTGTGATAAAGCCTTTTAGATATCCCACTGCTGAAAGAAAGGAAAGCCTGTGTTTTTCCTCATTAAGCTCTTTCTGCCTGTTCAATTTACTGCGTATCGACCGAAGGAAAACCTTTCTGCTGAAACCAGAGGACATGATCTCTCCCAGAAGAGGCAGAAGACTCTGTTTTCATCCTGGTTGGATCACCAAACAGCACAGCCAAGAGCAGTGTGGCCACTGCCATTTGTCTGTCACCAGTAATAACAGCAGACATTGGGAAAGAGCAGCAACTAGAGGAGGCAAAGTGGGGCTTAGCCAGCTTGGAATGATGGCAATTTAGGGACATGCCACCCAGCAGACTGGAACTGCTGTCACACCAGTCCCCACACCGATTATGTTTTAAAATACTTAAACAGCCACATTTACCATCAACTAAACAGTTGTTAGAGATTATTACAGCACCATAGATGATACAGCTGAAAGCACAGAAATACAGGAGCAAGAGGGACCTCCTTGAAGGGCTTGTATCTAGTCCAGTGATAGGTTAGAAAAATCACATCTCATTCATAATTCAGTTTCTTTTGGCTCTTTATCTGATTAAACCCATTACAAGGCTGCAGAAGAGGATCATTTCCGTTTCCCCTCACATAGCCTTTTGCTTGAGCACACTAAAGCCAAGCTCCTCTGCACTTTGCTTGTTCTTCTAGTAATCCCTCTCCGCATGTTTTGTGTACATTTGGATCCTTGTTCCTGAACAACATCATGCTTGTACTCCAAAATGGGTCTCAATTACCTTATGCACGGAATAAACAATCATAAGTAATCAAAACCAATTAAAAGCATTTGCTTGTACACTCTCCTGATTCCATTAGCAAGTAAACAACTTCCACTGGAAGTATCTCACCTAGTGCACCCTGTTTTATTTAAAGTAGGAGATCATGTTTAAGTAAGGAAAAGAAATCTCATTTCTCTTCCTCTAAACCAACATTACAACTTCCTCCTAGTCTTTTCCAGTATGAGCCTGACTCCAAGCTTTTAATTTCTCTTAAAGAATGAGTAGTACCAAGACTGGAATTCTGCTATAAGCTAAAATGGATTATTCTTGCACTAAATCACCAACAGTGTGGGGTTTATGAAGAACCTGTAGTTTAGGAAGAACCTGCAGCTTCTGGAAAGCCCTTTGCCACCAGTGCTTTTAATACTAGATACGGGAACAGGCTTCATTTTCTACATGATGAAGAACAGTAGCTGGTTTTCATCTCAACCACTCTAGAATGAAAAAAAACATCCTTGAAAGGAATTCTAGGAATTTAGTACTTGGACCCATCACAATATGTACTTGGTAAAGGACAGAAGGAGACACGAAAAAACTAGTATATTATAAATTTGTCATCACTTGCTGTACTACTCCTTCAACACCAGTGCTAGCTACCAGGATGAGAGGAGCAGCTCCAAGTGCTGCCCTCAGCAGGTTTCCATAAAGTTACACCAGGAGCAGAAGGACCCTGTCCTATTCTCTTCTGCATCCCAGGCTCTCCAATACTATAGAACTGGATGAACCCAGATTTTTCTCCCTGGAACACAAATTCTGTCATATCTCAGTTATCGCACGGAGGAGAAGTGCCGCAGGAAAACTGGATGCAACCCTACCACTGGATTCACAAACCTTTTAAGGCAGCCCATTGACCCACAGGAACGCACAAAGCCACAACCATCACCACGAGGATTACATCTGGCTTGTGTAGGCAGTAATTTTCTCCATTTTACGAAAATTCCAATTTTCCTTTCCTGTATTAGGACAAAACTGAAGCCTTCTTATCTCAAAGTGCGCATGCATTAAAAAAAATGGGGTTCTGCTGAAAATTAGAGAAAAGCCTATGTGGCTTCCCAGCTAGGACACCCTCCTGGAATACAGAAGATCCAGTTGAACACTGTATCTGAGATAAGCTGCTCTCTGCCTCTCCCAATACATAGATCAAACTCATCCAGCTCAATTAATATTTAATTATCCACACAAAAGGGATCAACTTCCGCAGAACAGATAGAGGGCATGTTGGCTGGTGCAATGCAGCTTCTACAGCAAAAGTAGTTCAGGACCTGAAAACAGGCTATATTACTTGGGATTTTGGAGCTCTTGCACATGGCGCTTTTGCCTCTGTTCTCAAAATAAATTGTGCCTACCTAGTCAAAACACAGAGGAATTCAATTTGGAATTCTTGTACTCTTGGCTATTCCAAGGTCTATCTTTCTCATCAAGAAAATTATCTATTTCGAGGTTCTCAGAAATTAATTCACAGAATTTTAAAAGGAATATTAAAGCTTGGAGCTGTATTTCTTCAGCAACTCACTAAGGGTAAAGACTCATGAGAGCTTATCTAATACCAGAACTAAGCCACCAACATCTATTGCATCCAAACTCAGGGATTAACAATTTTGGCCTAATATTTGTCAATTGAAAATGCCTAATTAATATTTCCTGGTTGTAAAAGATAACTTTAAGAAGATACCCATTTATTATGCTTTTGAAAAATTGAGAAGAATCAGCTGTTGTAAAGACTCAATGTCAGAGATGCTTTCCAAGCATTCATTTGGCAATTGTTTCAACCTTCAAAAGCTCTGGGCCACTTGACTTGGAAAACAACAGGAAAACACAAAACCACAAATACACAGATTACAAAAAAAAAAAAAGTGATAAAAACACCCACTTTGATTCCTTGGATCTTCAAAACATCTCTCCTAGTATGATATTGTTCCCAGGTTATCTAAAAGTCAAATTAAAACATCGGGTATGCACTTAATCATTTGATTTTTGCTCCCTCATAAAGCCTTCCATAACCCACACAAATAAGCATTTCAAACCCAGAGGTAAGACGAAGCAGATATCCCCTCTCCTACTTGGTTCTGCTTAAATATAAGGCCAAGATGCTATATAAAATCCCCCACTGTGTGGAGATCCAGGCAATATTCCAAGCACAATGGGGTGGGGTGAGGATGTTTTGTTCAAATTCTCGCTTAGACTGGATTCTCTCATGCCTTTATGGTTATAGGTACAGAACCTTCCCTCTGTGATAAAAAAAGGACCTGATGGTGTCACCTATTGCAAAGGAGCTTTTCCCCCTCAGCCTTTGCACAAGCCCCTGAATACGTGTCTGGGTGTTATTTCAATCTGTAGCAATTTGCCTTGCTCATGTACAGTGTTGGTTGAAATGCAAATTCTATGCAAAATGAGGGGCTGAAGAAGTCATCAGTGAATATACTTTGTATGGATTACATTCATCCTCATCCCGCAAGCAGCCCCCCAAATTTCAGCGGGGTAACCCATGTTCCACCAATTGACATAAAAGAAGTGGAAGGGGGGAATAACTGTAAACCCGTTTATGTCATAATTATGCAGCACCACAGACATCTTTCCTCCTAAGGGGGAGAGAAAGCCCAAACAGAAATAAATAGCTGCCTGCAATTAAAGCCATTAAAAAGAGATTACCTCCAGCGTGGGGGGGGGGGGNGGGGGGGGGGGGGGGGGGGCTTGAAGCAGCGGGCACCGCACGCTGTACCTTGCAAATCAACCATTTGTGACAGAGACGCTGGACACGGTGGGAACGTGCCCCGGGAACTGGGTGTGGCTGGACAATTCGCATTTTTACCCCGTTAATTGTCACTAACACCACTGAATTAGCGCGGATGGCACAACAGCCAGCGGTGTATTTCTCCAGGACCGTTTACTGCACGACCTAGGGAAACACCTCCGGCCAAACGAAACCGAAGGTCTACAAACCCGCATCTGTGCCGCTTGGAGGAAAAAGGGATGGCAGCACACGAGCCAACACCACCTTCTGTCAAAAACAAACCGCCCGCTTCCTTCGGGGCAGCGCAGGGAG
>VZRE01013126.1:173164-244831 GCA_013396775.1 Cephalopterus ornatus
CGTGGTGGCGGCGGCGGCGGGGCGGGGGCGGGCACACCCCGCGCTGCCGGAGTCACCGGTGCTTGAGGTGGGAAAACACCCCTGGAAGCTCATCTCTGCCGGCTCCAAGCCCCCCGCCGCCCTGCTGCCACCAGAGACCGGGTTGCTCCAAGCCCCGTCCACCCTGGCCTTGGACACTCACAGGGATGGGGCGCAGCCACAGCCCCTCTCTGGGCGATCGGTGCCTCGCTGGTTGTTTTCCCTCCACCCAAAATTAGCTTCTCAAAGGCAAAAGTCGCATGGGAAGATGCCACAGTGTGCCCTTCTACTTCATTAGCCAGCCGGTGTTAGACTGTCCCTGGCCAAGTGCACGTTGAGCAAAGGTTTGTTATTATTTTGCTTAACAGTGGAACCAAGAAACAAAGAGATTTGTGGAGGAAAGAGGCTCAGAACAAAGTATTTGCATCAAGACTGGGTTGTGTCCTCCTTCCTCAAAAACCAAACAGTCCTTAAAAAGTCACCAATGCTCCTCAGTGCCTGGCTGTGCTCAGGGAAGGAACACCCTGTGCTTCTTCCTAGGCATCCCACATCATAGGATCACAGAATAATCTGGGTGGGAAGAAGCCTGAAAAATCACCTCATTGCAACCTCCAGCCATGGGCAGGAACACCTGTCACTATCCCAGGTTGCTCCAAGGCCCATCCAACCTGGCCTTGAACACTCCCAGGGATGAGGCATCCCTGTGGCATGAGGTGCAAGTCACACCCCCCTCCTTGTCCCCAAAACCCACACACGGGAACGAGGTGTTTGGCCACAACTGTAACATCCAAGAGATGATTCAGTGCCGGCACTAAAGCAGACAATGGCAGCGTGATTGACACAGCACAAGGCGTTAGTTTGTACTACTAAAATAAATCACCTCGTCCTTGGTTTGGAAGAACAACACAGCAACATTCACATGTAAATGCATGTGAGAATTGCAGATGCAACCTTCTGTTTCTTCTGGTGAATACTCGAGAAAGGAAAAAAATTATACCGTTCCACTTACAACTGAACAAAACAGCCAAGTAACTTGCTCTCCTTCTCAAACAGCAGCAAAGACAGGGGAACAAAAGAGAAAAACTCCCTTTAACTGCTTACTCAGCAGAGGAGAGGCTGGAGAAAGTGGAAAGGACCCAATGAGGCATGAATTTGCTCTCCCACAATCGCCCTGGCTGCAAACACAACGAACAGCTGCAGCACAACAACAATGTGAGCAGTGTAACAATCTGAAATCCTTCTCTTTTTTTTTTTTCTTACTTTAGAGTGACTTCTTTGTTACTGCAAGCAGTAGTAAATTCTAGACTAAAATGAGAAATAACTCATGTAAAAGCAAGGGGAGCTACAGATCTTGGAGAAGGCGGGTGCTATACAACACTGCATCTGTTATGCCATAATTAGAGCTGCAATCACAGTCACAGCGAGGATTTTGGGGAAGACGTACAACAGTCATTTTTTATCAGCATCAGACATCCATGGAATTCATTTGTGGAACCTATAGAGATGTGGCTATTCTTTTAATTCACAAACAAGCCTGCTCTGCACACAGATGCTGTTTTTAAAGAGAGAGGTCATCTCCCATTTCTCATTTTAGTCCAATTTTGCACAAATTCTTCCCCCTCCCCAGCCCTTTCTCATAGAAAACTAAACCTTTTAAAGTCTTTATCTGATACTTGTTTATTCCCAGTAAGTGATCCTTGGATTAAGGCAGATTGTTCTGGCACACGGTGATGATGTACTGGGTGTTTTCTTCTTACAACAGTTCTTGCACAATCAAAAAAAACAAAATCACTGATATTACCTGAATGTGAATATGAACAAAACTTCAATCACACGAGATGGTTCTGAAAACCCAGAGGTGATGGGGCAGCAATGTAAAGGAGATGAAGAACACAATATGTCACTCAGCCAAATCCATCACTTCTCCCGCTCTGTCCCTAAAAGAGATGGGACCTGCTGCTACATTTTTAACTCTCTATTTACTTTGGTCTTCAAGCTGGAAAAGAATAAGGGCACAGGATTGCAGGAGACATCCATGATAGCCAGGAAATGAGCAGATTTTCCCGAGAGACTGCAGTGATGGAAGGCTTCATGCCTGGTGAAGGGAGGAATTCTCTGGGAGTCACCGTCAGCAGCAAAAGGGCAGCAGCAAGGGCTAAGTGCAGGCTGGAAGGTGTGAGGAAGGGGTGACACAGAAAGACACAGATTGAGGATTTTCCATTTCCTTCGTGAAGCTGCACACTTCTCACCTGATCTTTCAGTACACAAGAGTTGCACTGTCACACCACTCCCTGGGAATTCAAGGTATGGTGCAACAGTGCCCACAACCAAAACACTGGAAAAACCTATTGTGACAAGTATTACAACTACAAAACCATCACAAGCTCATGTGCACAAATTTATTGAAAGGTGACAAGCCTATTAACCTTAACTGCTCTTAGCTCCTGTCCCCACATCCTGGGTGTTCACCTTTGGCAATAAGTTTCAGGTATAGTCAAAGGAAACAAATGCTCTTGGCTCAGTAACATTTCCCACCATCCCAGATATCCAGCAGGACACCTAACAAACCTAACCCAACCCCACAGGGAATCACAGCTGGTGTGAACTGCCAGCAGGTCTAGAAACAGCACAACATCAGGCCTAATAACCACACAAGCTGTCTCAGAAATGCCCAAACACCCCAGCCAGTCCTAAATATTCATAACTGCTGAAGGCATTCCTCACCACTTAAAGCAGTTAGGAAAAAAAATACCGTAGGATGTGTACTGCATTTCCATCACAAAATTTATTAGCTGAAAAGACACATAGACATAAACTCCAAATACGGGGAATTGCAAAGGAGTAATTTTTAACTCTCTTGGAACAGGGCTGCGGTCACATTCCTGATCAGCCCTCAGCAGTTTATAAAAGGGGGATCAGATCTCCAAACCATATCTATTAACCCACAGAACAGGATCAGTGGCTGGTAATTCATCACGGCCAACTCCCGTGAACGAGGGCTCAGGTGAGCAGGTAGATCAGTGTGTGTGGAATTCCCAGAGATATATCCTGTTGGTTATGTTGTTTCCAGGCTGGTTATGTTGTTTCCAAGCTGTATTCATTACACCTAAATCCAGGTGCTTAGCTCAGCTGCCTTAATCCCCCCACCCCCCTCAACATCTGAAGCACACTCCAGTGGAACAACCAGGTTAACAAGTGTACAATTACCTCCCTTCATACAGCTTTGATCCAGGAGATTCCACCCCAGCTTAAGCTTTTTTTTATAGAGCCAAAAACAAATGATACAGGAGCATGAAAGCAGCCCCCTGAGAGCTCTTCAGCAACGTGCTTGGCCCATCCTCTCCACAAGCAATGGCAGAAGCTTCCTGCAGCACATCAGCAGTATTAGAGGAATCCCTTTAATTTGATAAGTGTGGACAGTCGGGAGGGCTTCCTTACTGAGCTTTGCTTGGGTGTTTTCCAGCCCCAGGACCCTCATTCCCAACTTTACTCACGTAAGCATTTAATCCTACAAGGCCAGCTCTGTATTCCTACTGAATTTAACAGTAGCAGATCCAGTAAGATGTGTTAATTCCCACCACTGCAACAAAGAACAAAACTTAGAACCTTATCTTCTAGTTCAACTAGAACTTCTTTCTACACCCTGACTTTACTTCAGATTCTACACCCGTCCTGCTGATACTTTTTAAAAAAATTTTAAAAAATTAAAACAACATTGTCCTCAAGTCAGAACACTTCCACACTCCACAGTTTGGAAACCGAAGGCTCAGGGGGATCTTATCAATTTGTCAAATACAAATGGGAGACAGTAAAGAAGCTAAGACAGGCTTTTCTCACTGGTGCTCAGTGGAGACATTATGCACCAACTGAAATGCAAGAAATTCTATTTAAACTTTAAAAAAATCAGTTTAAAAGTAAAGCAATAGATTACCTACCTAGACTATTCCCAATCCTTAGATATACTCAAAACATGACTGGTCATGGCCCCGAGCAACCTGTCCTGGCTGACCCTGATCCGAGATAGGGATTGGACTGGATGATCTCCAGAGACCCCTCTCCACCTCGCCTCTTCTGAAAGCAAACACTGTATTTGTTGCATCACAGCAGTTAAAGGCATTTAAAACACTGAGTAATTGCAAATGTTGTCATTCTTAAAATGGAGACACCTATATTCTGTCAGTGGCTTCAACGCTTATTATACAGTGCCCTGTAAATGTCACGTGTGGCAAGTGCTCAGTATCTACTCAGCAGTGCCACAGATAATCAGCTGGGATTTTATCGACCCACCCTACAGGAGTTTCTGCTGGTTACCTTGAGCTGAACCCTCAGGTTCCATCTGGCCCACCCTGATAAGACAGGAACAATAGAGCCAAGCAGAGGGGGATGAAAAAGCTGTCTATGGTTTACCATTGAGTCGTTAAACCAAGCTGTAACAACAAAGAGTTCAACTGCGCATCTATTTACTTCTATCAAAAATATATCAAAAATACCAAAAAGCCTGAACAAATTATTTTTAGGATGATAAAATTAAGGTAAATAATACATATCATCATATACGCATGTGTTTCCTATTTATTCCCTCCTCAATATATAAAGGACAAACACAAGATCCTAATAAGCAGATTACTCCAACCATGTGTCATAGCTTTCTATTAAAAATCACTGAGTGGTTTGGGTTGGAAGGAACCTTGCAGACAATCTCCTTCCAATCCTGCCACGGGCAGGGACACCTTCCACTAGCCCAGGTTGCTCGAAGCCCCATCCAACTTGGCCTTGGAATGGGGCAGCCACAGGTTCTCTGGGCAACCTGTGCCAGAGCCTCCCCACCCTCACAGGGAAGGATTGCTTCCTAAAACCTGACCTAACACTACATGTCCTTGCAGAAAAATAACCTGCTGTGTTTAAGTACCAGAGTGTCACAGAGTTTGCATCTAAAACACACAACAAAGTGATCTTTCTTTCATCTGGATTTCTGTTACACAGCCACGATTAACCCTGGCAATCAATCTTCCTCAGGACAGAGGACAGCTGAGAAACACACAGCCACCTTCTAAGAAACACATCTGATGTGTCCTCCCATTCTTTCAACACATCATGCTTGAAAAGGAAAACCAACAAGAATACAATAAATGAGGATTCCCAGCTCCATTTTACTCCTTACTCCCGAGTTCCGCACCTGGGCCCTGGAAAGCAGGAGGAGCCAAGCCCTTCTCCCTGCACCAGGTCCAAGGGGGGCTCTGGGCATGGACCCCCAACACCTGCACAAGGCAAACACCTCACATCTCTGGTTTGCACCCAGCAGAAAGAGAGCAGATATTTCTGTGGCAAACACACTTGGGTGACTCATCTCCTCAGAGGAGTATCTGTTGCTGGTAGCAACCTCAAAACAAAGACGATGCCTCTCTGTGTGTCCTCGGTGTAAAGCAACAAGAGGTGGTAACCCCCTCGTCATCAAACATGACACAGCTGGTGATGTACAGTCATTCTGAAAAGGTGTACTACAGAAAAGGTTCTCCTTTCAAAGGTAAACACTTCCAAATCGTGACAATTTAACATCTGAGTTTCATGCTGCCAGCAGTTTGTATATGTGTCTCAAATATATATATTTAATCACTTGGCTCTATTCCTTCTTGCTTCTGTCCTCTAGAAAAGTGTCATCCCACGGAAGTGGCAAGGAACTATCAATATTTAAGATTTTTCAAACAGGATTCTCAAGGGCCTTTAAACACTGATGGAAGTCAAATCAGTGCTGCTGTATGCTGGAATGAATGGGAGACTATGCAAATATCCACTAAAAATTAAGTAATGCACAATGCAAATTTGCCTGCCTTCTGTTTTTCTACTTTTCTTTTTCTACCTTTTTTTTTTCCCCTCATTATTGAAGTCGAGCCACCACACTCACCAGACAAATGAAATCAATGTCTAAACAAAGAATTAACTTTAAAACAGTGGGTTATTTTAACACAACACTAAGTTACTTTGTCCCCCAATATTAACACCTCCCAGTTGCTGTGATTCTACTGTGTTTGTGCATTAAAATATGAGCCAAGTTTTACAGATACGGTTGCCTGTGTAGTTCAAAGTGCTCCACAAAACACGTACACAGCAACCATTCCCATACAAACTGATAGTCAAAATACAGATTTAAAACATGTTAGAGCAGGGAGGAGGAATTCCTGCCCTCGCTTGGGGTGCGCTGCACATCAAACAAATTAAAAACCGGGAGCCCAATGCACCATTTTCTGCCCAGCGGGAGCCACAAATTGATCGCTTGCATTATCCATCCATCTGGGATCGGGGTTGAGGGGATGTGACCTCACCTAACACCTCTGTGGAGAAGACATCAAACTTAGGCAAGAGAAAAGGCTCTTAAGTCCCCTGCAATTCTCATGCTGGTCACGTGCTCCATGGCGATTGCTATAGTAACCAGACACTTGCCATGGAGACTTCTGAGCTCAAAGCATTCCTCTCTTATGCCTTCAATTATTATTCTTCAGATAACTGTTAATTTATGGTTTATTTTGGAGTAAAGGAGTTGAAGGGGTGGGGTTTTTTTTTGCATTGATCTGGCAAAGCAAAGACCACCCAAAATTAAATGTGAAATCAGTGATAACAGAAAGGAAAATTAGAATAAAGGTTTGTGTCGCGGGTTTTACAAAATACAGTATTTGTATCATTCAGCATGCACACACTGCAAGAGAAATGTGTCACATTTTCAGCAGAATGTAACAAAACAAGGAAAACAATTTATTTTTTTCTTGCCAGATACTGAAGTGAGCCTCTAAGGTTGAAATTACTACAGGTGTAGCCCTTAGTAATGATTTTTATATACAAGCTTTTCTTGCTAAGGTAGTGCTTTCTTTTCCCTGTAAAATATTCTGATCAAACTTCCACCTCTTGGATTTGCTGGTTTTGATACCATCTCAAGATGAACTTGAAATGTTCACCTGAAAGCATTCAATTATTAAAGGTTTTAGGTCTACATGCTTTGGATCAAAGCGCACAAAGAGGGTAGTGAGCTGGCCAAGACCAGGGAAGCAGAACCAGGGCTGAACGTAGGAATTCAGTCCTGCTGGTGCAGGAGGGGCAGAGAAATTACACTGGAGGTCGAAAAAGGGGAGATGGACAGAAGAGTCAGCACTTCCCAAAGCTCCGTGTCCTCCAGAACCAGGGGGAAAAGCTCAAGAGGAGCAGGTGGTTGGCTGCTGTTCCAGAAGTAAGGAACAGCAAAGAGCAAAGGTACCCAGGTAACCTTAACTCTCCCTGTAGTAATGCTTTATATACTCCTTTCACATCTGTTATTTCACTAGAACCACCTGGCTCCGAGGGCTGGGAGAGAGACACTGATGGATCAACAGGAGCTACAGAGAGAGGGCATCTGGTGTCTGATCTGCAGGATGGATTGACAGAAATTGGGAGACACGGTGTAGGACAAGGAACGGAACAGCCAGGGCAGCCCATCATCACAGCAGACAACAGCATTCATGCTGCTCCAGTTGTCCCCTCCTCATGCTTCACATGAGACAGGTGCTTAAAAACAAGCTGCTCACTGCAAAGCTCCTCTCTTTCTGGATGCTCATCAGCCACCTCGGGATCTTTTCTTCCAAGGGTTAAAAACTCTCAGGGATAATCAGGAGGGGGATCAGCGAGATGGAGTACACTAACCTGGAAAACCAGAACTCCTTGTTTTCCTCAACTAAGGGTCCAAACATAGCGAAAAACTTCTGAATAGCATTTCTATCCCTGTCTTTCAGCATCCCATCCACTGAGCAGGAATAACTGTGTCTCTCCACTTAACAGAAACATAATGAAAATGAATTAATTATTTTCCACACACTGGCTCTGACTTTGATGAGCCCCCAAGGGACTAATAATTCAGCCTTCAAAGGGATGTTTAAACAACGTGTTGTAAATAAGGCCCGGGGGCACAAATCGAGCAGTGAGCAGGAAACAACCTCTGGAACAGCTGGTCATTAAAAGGGGTATCTTTAATTTGCGCGTCGAAAGTAGCGGGAGCTGGTGGAAAAAGTATTAGGGGCATGTGTAATCGAAGCCTGGATCGTGATGTGCAGACATCACTGGGTCAAACAGAGGTTGCAAAAGCACCTCCTGACTCTGCACTCTCTGTTAACATCTCTCACTGTAGTTTTTAGGTACATGCATATATAAAAAATGAGAAAGAAATCAAATCTAAGAGGATCAGAGAGGGAGATTTTCTGATCTGACAGTCACTGCTGTTTTCAGCCATCTCATCTCTCAGGTAACACGACATCAAACCCCTCATTAGAAACTTGCTGAAGACTGGAAAGGGCTTGCAAGAATTACTTCAGAAGAAAAAGGTTAATTAGCTGAAAATACATATTCCACGGACAAGATGAGGAATTGTGAGCTCTTCTGGCTTTACCCCAACACCAGCTCCTTTGGCTTTCATCAAGCATCACCAAGCCAATTCCTGACACCCCAGTGTGGGATTCAGAGTGGCTCTGAAGCTGCTCTCCCCTCACGCTCAACTCCATACCCCAGCCCCAAATGCCTCTTATATTTTGTGAACTCCAGGCAGAACGATGAGCACAGGACACAGCAGCACTTTCTGTGCACCCCCAAGGCAAGGAAATGGTTCACACAGCGGCTACTGACAGCACTGAGCCCTGCATAGCGGTGGGGACCCTCTGCTAAATCACTTCGTCTTCTGTAAGATTTTACAGAGCTCTTCACAAGGTTTTATGCTCAGTGATTATTATTACTGCTATTGCACGATAGAATCCTTCCAGCTACTCCACAGTCCTGTTTCTCCAGGCCCACAGAGGCATCACAAAATACCACGGCCTTGAACACTGCCTCTCCCCTGAAAAGCTTCCCATTCTCTGCCTGCCTGTACTGACATCTCCCTGCACCCCATCTTTTCCTGCCACAGTGTTCCATTTTCAAGTCAAATATCTGGGACACTTTCTTGCCTTGAGTGGAAAAAAAACCACACACTTCCTCCAACTTCCAGAGAAAAACTGCGTGGCTGTATATTTAGCAACAAAAACTAGAGTAACGTTTAACAAAGAATTTGTTCTTCCCTAACTGTAAAAGAACACTTTGGCATGTCAAGCTGACATTCTTCCTCTGAAAACCCATCTTGTTAGAAAATATTCTCTCTTTGGAACTGTACCAATATGTACTTAATGAAATACACATTCAAGAAAAAAATCAAAACGGCTTCCCCTTTTTATTTTCACCCACAGTTATTGTACTTTGTGAAAAATATTTCTAAAATAACCACTTTCACAGTATTAGGGGTGATAATAGGAGTTATAAGGTGTTCTCTTAGTGTTCAGATAGGGCACTTGGTGCACAGAGATGTTCAGGTCCTCAGTGCTGGACTGATACAAGCTCAGGCCCAAGCTGTGGTGGGATTTTTAGTGCATGTGCCTTGGTCGTCCACAGCTAACAGGAGACCCCCCAGGTCCCTGAGGGTGCTCTGAGTTTCAGACGACCCTTTTGCTCTGCCCTCAGCCAAGCACCACGTTCAAGGGAAGTTTTAATTCAGTCAAGCATTTAAATCACATTTAAATCACATTTTCTCTGTATTGTGATGATCTTAAAATGCAAGCTGGAGGGGGGTAATTATAAAGTTACCTCCTACAGCAGCCTGTAAGTTTGCCTATCCTGCAAATTACAGTGTAAAACAATGAAAAAATCATCTCTGCGTAGTTTTTTTACCTTGATTTAATCACCCCTGAAGTATAAACATTTTTAGGTCACAATTCTTACACGGGGCATGAAACAAATGCTGCTCATGCTTTCTAAAGTTGCGCTAGGACAGGCAGGACTCGCTCAGGATATGTAATTCAACAAGCAAATGATACTTAATAATCAAACCAATGATGTGAAAGTAAAAACATCTGTTTAACATCACAACCTGCTGCCCAAGGCAGAGCTGCATTTTGGAAACAAACTGCAAGAGACCATCTTTTACAGCTGACACTTCCTCCAAGGAAACTCCCAGTACCTTGCATGTACCAGCCTTACTCTCTTGGAGTCACCTTAAGGAGGTGGCACTTCTCTAACCATTTGACAATTAACACTCCCACGGTGAGTAACAGGATGAATCATTCTAGCAACAGCAAAAACCCCAAAGTTTTCAAGGAAAATGGCTCCACAGTCTATTCTTCTGCCTTAAAATAGGTCTTTTCCTTCACATGCCATACTTTTTTTTGAACAGCCCAAATACATTTGATCTTGGAATAATTTTGCTGTTTATAGTATCCTATGCCAAAGCATATAAAGCAGTGAATGCATTTATTTTTAACTCCCTGTCTCAACAGGGAAACTCTGGCGGTGAAGAGCAAGGACAGTCTCTGGAGCGCTGTTTACTCCAGAGCCGAGCCTGAGGAGGGGCATGAGACACTCCACAGCTGGATTTGGGGAGGCAGTGGGGTCAGGAGCACCCCCCGACACAGCAACTGGAGACAATTTTCACATCATCTTCCTCAATACATGCTCTCCCCAAAAGCTGTGTTGGTGTGATTGCTGCCCACACAGACACTCGAGACAAACCTAACTCACTACACCTGATCATTTTGGGAAGGGGAAGAAATGTTCTCCTTCTTGTACAAAATAGGAACGGGGTGCAGAGGGAGGGGAGACACATCTGCTGTGCACCAGGACCTCACCTCAGTTTAAAAAAACTAGTAGTTAAAAAAAGAAGCATCTTCCTGTTGAACCCTGCATTAACTGTCAACCTTCCTTTAAACGTGACTTTGAGACAGTAACTAATTTTGCTGCATTTCTGGTGGTATTTGACAGTGGATTGAAAAGTCCCACTTGGAAAGTCACTAGAAATGGAATCTGGGAGGGAACAAGGCCACCTGAGGAGCCTCATAGCACAGGGACCTCTGCTACACTTGACCTGGAGACAAGAGAGTGGAAGATGCTGGGGTCAGTCCAAGCACAACAGGAATTCTCCTCCTGGTGCAAAGAAACAAAAGAAATCGAGGGGAAGAAAACCAGAAAGCAAATAAACCCGAAGACGGTTCTACCCTCATACATAATTGATAAGACACCATGAAGTCGATGCGATAAATGAGCTGAACCCAGTTTTAGACTGAATCTCAACCCTGAAGAAAGACCTTTTATCTCTAAACTCTGGGTTATAAACACACCGCTTGCAGATCACAACCAACATGTGCAATGCGGGGACAAAAAGCCTGAAATAGGTGAATCCAACAAAAGCAGGGCACAGGTGGCAAATAAATTTGGATTATAATATGAAAGAGTAACTTGCACTAAAACAAGCAGTATACTTTTAGTGTATGTTTTGTTGCAGTTTTATGACTGAGATGTATTAATAAAGGCTTCTTTTCCTTCTGCACCAAAGTCAGGATTCTTAATGAGAACAGAAGGGGTATAAAGGGGCTTTAGCATTTCTTTCCCAGAAAACCAGCTACAACAGCAGAGACAATTTTGAAACCCAATCTGATTTAAACATCAGAGTTAAAAGAACACTTAGGAAAACGGGTATTTTTAACTCTCTGTAACCGTAATTGCTAATTTTCATTCTGGAAACACATACAGAATTTCCACACGCAGAATAATCCCAAAAGATAAACACATCATCTTATGTAAAATAAACGGATGGCTTATCCTGCAAAGACTTGAAAATATTTCCTTTTGCCAGCAAAAATACTCATAAAAGTTGGAATGTGAAACAACAGCTGGGAACGGTTATCTCCAGGAGAACCAGCCTGGTTTCGGAAATCAAGGCACACAGCGGCAGCCATAGGTTTTCATTTCCTCTGTGATAAGCCTTTCCCAGAGGGAAAACTCAGCAGTATTTCTCTCTGCCATACTTTGAAACCTACTATGAATTTCACAAGTTCGTATTTGAAGGGTCTGAAAGAGACTTGAAAGCGCGACCGTCACCAAGAAACACGGAACCCGCCGTGCCGGGGATGAAAGGGATCCTTAGTCACGGGGAAGCAGCGAGAAAGCAGCAAGGCAGCACCAGGCTTGACCCACAGTCACAACACTCACTCCAGGCATCTTTGCACTGCCTGGTTTCTTGGTCTCCTCAGTGAGTCAGGACCGGTTTATTCATCCCTGGGATGAATTTCTCAGTGCAGCAAACATGCATCTCATCTCACGCTCCTTGTTTCAACAAGCCTTGCTGATTTTTACTACACAGGACGAGAATCAAAATCCAGTACAAGCAAAGGGCTTGCAATTCTGTGCAAAGAAGTACAACTCCAAATAAACCTCGACAGTTATCAAATGATTTGTTTCCTAACAGGAGACAAACTTTATTGAGGTGTCAGTGCCCACGACTGTTTTCAGATTCTAAATGCATGGGTAGAGAATTGTATCTGAAATATGAAGAAAAGAAGCTAAAAAAGGTCAATCTCAAACATGAAGATTTTGTTCCAGCAGAAAAGCTTTCATTAATTTTTCACTTGGTAACGAGATTTTGTTCCTTCCCTGCAGTATTTGTAATTTTAGAAGAACACTCTGTGTTTTGAGAACATTTGAGAAATGCAAAAAGTCGATCTTGTAACTTTTTGTTTCTCAGTTTCATGGAAAGGTTTGCAGCACGAGAACTGGGGTATCATCTCTGAATGGAATACAGGAATGGTCAGACATGGTGAAAGGCAACTGGTAAGCACCATTTCCTGACATGGAATTTGGCTTATTTCAAGTTTTAAAATGTAAAACCAGCTTGGGTTTTAACCTATAGTGTTGCATTACTCCACTTGTACATTAATGTCAACAGGCAAAACCCAATAATCTCACTTAGGGCTTATAATATGGGAGAGTAAAAGTGCTCACTTTACAAAGTGTAGATTTAAACCAAGTTCATTTGGGGGCATAACAACACTAAACATTGCCTTAGTGAAGGCTTTTATTTCCTCTTTTTCAAGCAATCCCCACAGCTGAGTGCAGTCTGTTGAATCCACCAGAGATGAAGGCGACCTCTGCATTTTCATACTGCCGTATGTGATTCCATAAGTTATATGAGCTCAGCAAAGTGTCCAGGAAAGGACTAGTGTGCAACACAAGAGGAAAATTAAGCTTCAAGTCCTTTCATTAAGAACACCTCAAGGAGAAGGATCCTAAATCCAGATAAAAAGTATTACCACTACATATTTCTGGCTCATCTTAACACACATCAAAGACTGAGCTATTACTGCTGTTATTAGAGGCCTGGAATGAATTCCCACAGAAAACACTGACGAGGCAGTTCTCCCACATTCAGCTCTGTATTAAAACAGGACCTCTTCCCTCCAGAAATGCTTTCTGTTGTTGTTCTCCCCAGTCAATAAATAGCTCTTCAGAACATGAACCAGATCTGCCTCCCTGCCCACAGCTGCAAAGGTCAAGCTGATCAGAAGATCAGTGTTTTACGGAGGAATGGATCCAGGGATTTCAAAATTCAGGAAACATAAGAACTCCTGACAGAAAATATCCTTCCAGCAGGCATCACTCCACTGAAAGCAGAGGAAAACCTGAGGTCTGCTGATGTCAGGACAGTTAAGAGTTCACACTAACATGCAGAGACTTAAAAGGGCCAGTCCAGACCTGGTGTTGTTCCCTACCACGTTTCCGTGAGCCCTGTGAATTTTGAAAGCATGAACTCCAGAAAAGAGCGGGAAGCTCAAGTCAAACAAATTCTCTCAGAGATGGGGCCACAGAGGCAGCTCTGGGGAATTCCACAGGGATAGCATCCTGTTGTTTGCTGCAATTCCTCCCTAGGTTTGTTTGTCATTAAAAAGTGTTTTGACTTTGGTTTAACACCTCCTGTCCTGTGTATCATTTTCCCCCCCCCACAAACTCTCCCCTTCTTCCCCTCATTCCGTTTTTCCTCGTGTTTCCCTTTTAGCTAAACCGAACCCAAATATATACGTGTGTGTTTAATAATAACACTCGGGGAGTGTTTACCAACCCTCCCACAGCTTGTTTGTTCTAGGCCTTCTGTTGCCCTGTGTGTGAATCATCCACTTAGGGCAGCAAATTCTTCAGGAAAAGCGCTGCCTGTTGTTGGAAATCCACACAGTGCCCTAGCACATCCAGCCCCATCCCTAATGATTAGAATAACTTCAGCAATGCCCTGGGTTTTCTCACTGCCGGAATGCTGGATGCCGGCTTTGTGTGCCTTTACTTCCCTAATACATTCTAGAGAGGGAAACTCCAGCGGGAGCAGCAAGTGGGATCCAGCAGAGCTTTGTGTTTGATAGGGAAACTCTGGGAGGAGCCGGCAGTGGCCAAAGCAGGTCCTGCCCTCCCCTCACAGAGCAACATCCACAGCTCCCAGCAGGGCCCTCGATGTCCCCTCTCTTTTCCCAGATGAAATGCATGATTCCTGGGAACATCCACACCAATTCCACGTACGGTTTAGGAGGAAAACCAAGCCCTTTCCACAAGAGCATGAACTACTGAAAACCGAACCCTGGCAGAGGGGCAGCGGGAAGAGGAAGGAATGGCATGTTCCTGCTCCCAGACGCTGTAGGACACTCGGAGCTCTGCCTTCCCTAACAAAAGCTTCTTTTCATTAAAGGGTGGAAAAAAATCCCCTTTTATTCTTCAGCCTTTGAAGGGCTTACATCATCGCTTCTTCAATTTCAGGATTTCAGGGAAAACAAGATTTCTGCAGGGCTGGTCAAATGACTGTTAACTAAGAATTCCTGGGAGTGTTTAATCGACACTCTCTATTAATTTATCATTAGGGCACCTTCTAATAATGACTCAACTAGTGAAGAAACAAAACCACAGCAGAAACCTTGCTCCTACAGCATGAATTACAAAGAAACTGGGCATCTCTACACCAAAGAAGTCACCAAACCTTTTTTTTCCCCCCCATCCCCTAATTAGCCCCAAGGTTTCCAAGGGAAAACCACCACGAGCTTTCTATATTGCAGAGAAAATATTTTAACACTGGCCTTTTATCATGGACATTAAAAAGACAATTTCATCATCAGTTTTGTGTCCAACAGCTGCCTTGAATGTGAAGACAGGAATTATTTGTGAATAGGAACAGAACTAATAAGGGAAAATATAGTTGCCCCAGCCCTGTGGGTTTTTTCTCCCCTCACAATTAAATAATAAGTATGTTTTTTCCAAAGATCTCTCCATACTTGTGCCTGTGATTCATTCCTTTTTGATAAACCCAGGTAAACTCAACAGAGGTCAACTCAACAGCAATACAGCCTCAAGAACATGAGCACACATTTAGTTTTCAGCAGGGAAATCCCATATTACAGACTGAGGGAAGCTCCAAATTAAGGAAAATTTGTGCTTTACAAGGAACAAATAAATTGTGGTAGTGGTTTTTCAACACAAGGTTCTAAATGTGATTCCTCCCACGAGCCCTTCCACCTTTGCTTTACTATTTCTACAGCACAGACTGCTTCTAACAGCTTCAAACAGCTAAATGTACCCAACAGCACCAAGCCAAGGCAAAGTCATTGCTTCACCCACTTTTCCTGTCACCAGGCTAAGAAAATCTAAAAGCCAAGAGCTATTTTTCAGACCTCAGAAACAACACAGGGCCTTTGGAGAACCAACACAACCAGTTTTGAATGTCAGGCCCAACGCTGTGTTTTTAGCTGAGGTGACACTGAAACCCCACAGGGAGTTGCAGCAATCTCTGCTCCGGCCTGGTGGAGAAGTTGGAGGAGTTCGAGACTAGACTTGCCCGTAAGATTTCCATCAACACACTCCTAATGCAGAATTTGAAAAGGGTGTTTCTAGAAAAATAGATTACTTGGAAAATTAAAATTTCTGCTTTGTGCGAGGCAGAAATAGAAGTGGATTACACATGCAGCTGTGGATGAAGAGCTCGCTCAGTCACGTTGCTTTGAGGTTCTCTGATTAAAAGGTGTTTTGTTTCGCGGGGTGGGTTTGGTTTGTGGTTGAGTTTTTTTAGAAAATTCTAATCTGTTGAAACAAAAACTTGCTTTAGGAATTGGGGTAACTGAATTTAAATATTAAAATTTATATAATACATAACATATTCAAATAGAATGCTCTCAGCAGAGAACATTCTAGATTTTAACAGCTTTAAAACATATATCATGCTTGTATATAGAACACATTATATATAACACTTGTGCATATAATATCTGTGACATTATATTAAGAATCCAAATCACAATCACACTAGCATTTTTTCAATCAAAATAGAACAGATCTATTTTCTTCAGTTTGTTTTAAAAACAATTTTTTGCCAACTTATGATAACATGTTAAAATTTCCCAGGTAATGCAAATTTTAAGTTTTAACCCAGCTGAGAGCCCTTTTTCAAAACAATGATAGTCTTCAATGGTGATCAGAGCAGAGCTGGAAGCTAAGAGGAGGATTTGGTCTGCTTGTGGGTAGGTGAATATTAAAACTCCAATGCAAAATGAATGCACTCATTTTCAACCAAGATCTTCTATTATCCATGTCACATGTGTCACAAGGCAAGTCAACTTCTGACCTGAAAGAGCCTTTTGAATTTGTGCATATCCACTCATCCCCCCACCCAAAGCTATCAGAGGATAATTTTAATGTCAGCGTGCTTCTGAGAGCTGTCAAAGTGTCAGTAAATTCGTGGTCACTGCCATAAAGTAGCAGAGCACACTGATGACAAGATGCAAAATGCTCTGCCACTGATGTAACTGTTTAATCTACAGGACACTCACTAATAAATATCAGCTAGGACTAACTTTAGCCTACAAAGTGAAACAACAGATCCCCCCAAAAAAAAAGGCAAATCAACTTGGGCAGACACAGATTTAGACATTCTTAAAGGTATTTTGCCTGTGAAATTAAACTGTAGTAAGAATAGTTAACTGAGGTGAGCAGGAAAATAACAGGATTTATTTTGGGGTGCTTATTGTCATCAAATAACCCCCACCCATGCAATGGTCACGATCCAAATCTCTCGATGTTACACTAATAAAGGAGACATAAAATGCCCCTGAAGGAGTGTGCACTAGAAACAACCCTTGGTCAAAACCACGGGAGACTCACTTCATCTCATCACCTGGAATGAAAAACTTAAAACACTGAGCCAAGGCATAACACAAATTCAACCTGATTATTCATATGGTTGTCCCTGCAAATGTCTGTCTCTGACCCAGCCCCTCAAGCACTCCCTGACTTCACACAGATGCTTTCTTTCCCTTCTGGACCAGGCTGTTTGGCAAAGAGAGCACACGAATCCTTAAGGATTTAATAAAAGGTGTGCTCTGGATCAGAACATTTAGGCTGACTTTCAAACGTGACACAGGTAGACACTGGTACTTACGAATTCCGACTGATTGCAGGGAAAGTTTTTCATCCTGGCAACACGGTTGCCATGGCAATCCCGGCTGATCCGATATTCTTAGCAACCACTCCTAACTCTCCATCCCCAGCACTCCCTGGTTTCCCCTCAAAGGCTAAGCTGCATCACACCTCATTTCTAAAACCCCACCAACCACCAGCAGAACCACCAGGGCAGCAGGAGCCGGTACCTGGAGTGCCTTCTCCATAGGTACCCACCTGCCACACCGGTAGAAAGCGCGATTTGCAACTGGGAGAACAAGGAAAGCAAGTTTGGCCTCTGGACACCGCACAGGAAAGAGAGAGTCATGCTGGACCTATTCAGCCAGCGCTTTCAGATCCTCAGGACACAAACAGGACAGCAGTGATGGTCTGTGATGCTCCAAGAACATGAAAATCCACCTTATTATTTCACACCCATCATTCCCCTGGCCTAAAGTAGTTATTAGATAAAGCCGACCTAAAGGTGCATCACTGAAATCACAACAAGATGCAAAACATCATCTCGGGTGTTACACCACCCAGCAACGGAGCAGTTAATTATTAACCCTGTTAGCAATTGCCTCTCACACAGAACCAGGCAAACTGTATTTGCAAGCAGGCTTCTGAGCCAGCTGAGGATAAAAGGAGGAACTGGCAAACCACGACACCGGTGTTACTCCAAGTGGTACTTACTAAACATATCACTTACAAGACCCATAAATTAAAAAAAAAAAAAAAAGACGCCCAGGAAATCAGATGAAATATTTTGCAATTTTTAATACATAAGTTAGTGGTTGGACTCTGATCCTAAAGGTTTAACCTACGTGTTTCTACAGAAGCAGACATTTTGGAGGGCCTCTTCAAAGGAAAGTTTGCAGGCTGCAGGCAAACAAACAGAAAACCCAACCTAACTGCACATTCTGAAATAAGAGAGACAAAGAAATGTGATTTAGGTCTCCTCAGCTCAATTTTCCAAAAGCCAGAGAATGGCAATTTTCAGGTAAGTAGGTTCTCAATGTCAGGTTACATTTTTTTTTTTGATTGCCATAGTAAATTGCAAGTTTCAGCTAAGATCAGGGAGCAAAACACATTCACACTAGGAATGTGGAATAAAAGACTGTCACTCAGTGAGGTTATCCAGTGTTCCTAGACTAGAAAGCTCCTGATAAACTTCTGGCTCCCTTCCTGAAAAGAATCCTCTGAAAGTTCCCTGCTGTAATAATAAGCACCCCTCGAGTTTGTCACCACGAACTCTGCCATTTGCAGGAGACACTGCGGGAGGTCAACAGCTGTTTGCAAAGATCCTGATGTTGACTCCGTACCAACATGGACCAAGGGCAACTTTGATCGCCTTTCCAGAATCCCACTGGCTTGACCTTAATAGATGTGAATAAAATGGAGATTAGGCTTGACATTTCAGTTTTGCTCCTTTTTATCAGTTGCAAAAGAAGCAGAATTCTGCCAGGTGCTCAGCTAACGTGGCAGAGAATTTGATAAGTATCAGCTCTGCTTTTGCTTTAACTTCTCCATTCCCTGCCTGTGTCTCTTCAGAGGGACCCTGGGAAGATGCAAGACACGGCATTGCAAAGAGCCCAACAATACTGTATTTACTTGGCCAGATTTTGTTGGGCCCTTTCAAGTGTGCTATATATAGCTCATTATTTTGCTTTCTAGCCTAGAAAAGGAAAAATCACAGCTGACACAGATTTCTTCTCAGCAGTTGACTGCGAGCCTTGGCTGCAGATCTCCTCCCACAGCCCAGAACGAGCAGCAGAGTCCTGCGGCTGCAGGTGCTCTGGACATCTCCTTGTGTTGTTTTCCGCTCCAAAACTGAGTCCAGATAACAACTGGGAAATGTCAGAAATATCAGTGCTCCAGGGTCAGTTACCAGCTTACTGTATTTGCAATTCAACCCAGCCACAGAGCAGATTCCACAGAGCATATCATATTAACCATTGGGCTTAATGTATTCTGCAATCAAAGCCAAGGCTGCATAAATTGCAGTATCCAATTTATACACACAAGCTTTTCACTCTTTTTTTTTTTTTTTTTCCCTAAGACCAAAGAAATGCCAATTGACAACCTTTCACAGTTATGTCACTTTGATGGAGCCGAGCCAGAAGCCCCATGTGAGGAACCCTTACATAATTTATTCAGGTCATTTCCATTCTGAATAGGTGAAAAGAGATATTTTAAAAAGAATCCATCTTAAACATGGCAAATTTTCCTTTTTTAACCTTTTAAGAGTGTTTTTAATAAACTAAAAGAAAGCTGAGGATGGCCACCATCTACCCAAGACAATTTATCCTCCTTACTTTCAATAATCTCCTTATAAAGCTCTGATTTTCAAGGTGAGAAAACGTCAGGAGCTCTCCATCAGCGGCATATGGTGCATTAAACAAACTTGCTCATGTCACACGGAAGAAAAAAGGGTGCTAAAAGAACATCACGCTTGCAACTCTATCAACTCAAGCAGTAGGAAAGCCATAATTGCACAGTTGAAATCTGCCCTTTTGTATATCACACCATTGTTTAGCACAATACTAGAGAATGCAATCTTTTTTCTCTAAGATCCAATAGTAATTAGGGGATGCCTCATCCAATCTCCATTTCTTTGCTCTATTTTTGGCCCTATTCTTTCTTTTTTGCAGTTGGTTTTTGTTGGGGTGTTGTTTTTTTTGGGTTTTTTTGTTTGTTTTTTTTTTTTAAAACAGAGTGTCTTTGTCCACTATGAGAACTGTTATTGCTCCTCACCCAGTCCATGCACACCCATGGATTTTTTTTTTACTTGTTTGAATAGAGCCCTGGGTTAAAAATAATAAATCCATCTATGGCACAAGGTCCTGAGCCGTGAAAAGCTCGCACCAAACTCTTGAATGGTTATTTTGACATACATTCTCTCAATGCAAGAAGTTAATTCTTCTAATCTATAATATCTGCTGTTGTTCACCAATACAAGACAAAGAACAATGGTTCTTTAATTCTAAGTCACTGTGACTAACAGGTTCAGAGATTTTTTAGCTCCATCTGTTATTAGTCAGGAAAGAAACAGATTTAGGTTGTTAAGTCTTATCCCCTACAACCATAAACCTTAAGCTGTAATAAAATAAAAGTTAGAGAGCTCATATGAATTTCTCCATAGAAATATTCCAGGACTTATAAGTCGGAGTAAGTATTTTTAAACTGGACAGAAGCCTGAAATTTATTCCCTGGATGTTCTGTGTCTGCAAAAAGATGGTAAATGACCTACTTACTGGATCTTTGAGAGCAAACAGGGGATGGTGGTGTTAGTCTAGAGTGCTTGAGTTTAAAAAAAGAAAAGAGAACCAAACACCTCATAGTGCCTGACTAACACTTATTTTCAGACTACACTTGTCAGAGAACTAAAAGGAGGAGATAGGGCTCTCCCCAGATTTTTAAATGTTTTTTTTTTCTTCCTATCTTAATGATTCAAGATGTCAGTTTTTCAGTAGCTGTTAAAGCCTTGAGCTCTAACCCAAAGTGAATAAGTAAACAGACAAACACAGGGAGATTTTTATAAAAACCCATTTGGGATATGTCCTATATAGCTGAGAGAGGCCAAGATTTCATGCATATTTAGCTGAGTTACTCTAAAAATTCCTTGATAGCAAGGATGCAACGGTGGCCTGGGAACCATGGCCATGGCATGGGAGTCAGAAGAGATCAGGCCGATTCCAAGGAGTAACCAAAGCGTCAAGGCCATGGCAGGAGGAGGGGTGAAGCACAGAGATAAGAATGGAAAGACTTATTAGAAGAACAAAGGAAATCAGACAGTAACAATAATTGTGAGGAACAATGAGATGTTTCCAAAGCAAATAAAGAAGTTTAAAGGCTAACCCTGAAGGGAGATGACAATGCAGACAGTATTCTCAGGACACTCGTTAAACTATATATAAACACTCAAACAACAACTCAGCACTTCAGCAATCTTTTCAAATCTTCCAAACGTTAAGAAAATACTCTAAAGGGAGGCAAAGTGGATTGTCTTTGGTTTTCTTCAGATGGAAAATCCCGCCAGGCAAGCAAAAGCCACATAACTGCTCTGCCATAAAATACTTGGTAATGAGAAGATTCTATAGTACTGTTATTAACATCAGCGAGCTGTAACTCAGACAAGTCTAAAAATCTAACATCAACTAAACCCTCATGATGGATTTGTTGTTCCTTCATACTAGCCCACTGTTTCTGATTATTTAAATTGGTTACTGTTCACAACACCATATTTAGGGAAATTAGGCAATAAATTACATAGCTAATCATGTGGTCACATGGATCATATAAATGTCATATTACTGCGCCTAGGAAACTGCCTGCTGCTCTGCTTGGGGCTCCAGGACAAAATGAATCAAATCTGTCACCAACTCAATGGATGTTGACATTATTTTACTGTTGGTGCTTCGCTGAGCTCGCTGCCCCGCAGGCAGGTCCTGCTGAGACACCAGGGCGTGGCAGGGGGATTTCAGAGGCAGAACCAGTAGAACCAGTAAAGACCCCACTGCTGCATCCCCAGGACAGCGAGGAAGGAAGGAGGATCCCTGCTGTTCCCACACTTCCAACCTCTTTCCCTCCTGGACCCACATTAAACAACAGCAGAGGTTTGGGCGAGTTTGGCAACAGACAAACTGAGGAATTACCCAAGGTTTTCCCAGTTTAATACCTGTCACACCAATCACCTTCACAGTGCCGTTCCCTAATTCTCCTTCCGTGGAGTTAAGGACTGAGGAAGTTGTACCTGTGTCTGACCAGTCCATGTACAAACCACATGGTGGGGACTGGAACCCACGCCTTGCCCTCCTGGAGCTCTTACAACTATAGACAAGAGAACACAGCCAATTGTCCCATCACTACTCATTTCCGAATCCCAATATCACACTTCTTTTGCAACTGGAGCACCACTTTTACAACCCAATTAGAGTCCATTAGAGAGCTCCATGTCTAGGATGGACAGCTACACCTGTGATCCTCTCAGGAATGCCTCAATCCACTCCAGGGACCTGGCTTTGAACTCCCCAGGGCCGGGCACCCAGAGGATCTCCCCGAATAATCCTTTCGGTGCGCGCCGGAGTCCTCGGGGTCCCGCAGCCCGGGGGGCATCAACAGCACTGTCCCTCCAGGGGGGGCCAATTTGGCCCCCAAAGGCAGGGGGATCTTGCCTGTGTCCCAGACTCATCCAGGGATCTGAGGGCCTTCCCGAGAAAATCTCGGTGCCGGCGTGAAGGCCCAGAGATCCCTTGCAGCCAGGGGAGAGCAGGCACAGAGTCCCTTCTGAGGGGCCAATTTTGCTGCCCAAAAACAGCCCATCAAAGAAGCCTCTAAGACTCAGCTGCTGAGTTTTAGAAGCCAGGCATTCCTTGCTTACAACACCCTGCAGCAGTCCCAGCCCGCCGGGTGTCCTGGCAATCCGCTCCCCAAGTGCACACAGAGGGGTCTCCACTGCCGCTGATATGGCACCATTACATCAGGGTTCATTTTCGTTCCCTGCACTCCTGGTCCATACTCAGGACATTCCCAACACTGATTACCATATACACATCCCCGTATAAGGTTGCTGAGGGGCCTCCTCGAGGGTCTTCGGAGGTCTTCTCTGCCTGGAGCCCCCAAAGTCCTAAGTGCCTCTTTTAATGCACTTTTGGATTCTGGGTACAGTTACCGGCATCTTTCAAACAGCAGTCAAAGCAAGAGACTTCCATTCTCAGATCCAACTTGCAGAGCATTAAAATACATACTTGCAAAGAACAAGAAAACGCCCTGACCTTGAGCAACTGTTTTCCTCATCAACTGGGGCAGAATCCTCCTGCTATTTAATTGGTGAGAACACAGCGGGTTTCACAGTAAGGCTGGAACATATATCTTTTGTCCTTTGCTTTTGTGTCCACATCAACCACCCAATTTAGCACAGCACTGAGGGAATCTCCTGAGACAGGCAAAGTTCATCAAAATATTCATAGGAGCAAAGGTGTATCATTATCCCCAGGCCCTGCCGACCAGAATGTAATTGGAAAGATCCCTCTTTTTTAGCAGATGGGTCTCCTGGCCTCTTTCCAGCCTACACTTCATGTTGTCTATTGTGACAACCCAAACTGTGAAGGAAGGAAGTAAAACGGAGGGGTTCCTAGTCTACCTTTGGACAGAACCAACTCTCACACGTGAATACAATTGTTCAGTTATTTTTAAATAAGGGGCAAGCACAAAGGCTCAATGCATTGCTAAGTGGTAGAGGATCACTCACACCAGGATAGTGTGGTGCTTCGCTGAGCTCGCTGCCCCGCACATGCATCCTGCTGAGACACCAGGGTGAGGCAGGGGGATTTCAGAGGCAGAGACCAGCAGAACCAGGGAATACCCCACTGCTGCATCCCCAGGACAGCGAGGGAGGATCCCTGCCGTCCCAGCACTTCCAACCTCTTTCCCTCCTGGACCCACATTAAACAGTCAAGCCAGAGGTTCACCAGATCTCCACCTGTTTACACCCAGTGACTTTCACTCTAATTACTCAATGCAATGAGTCAATAAAGGTGAAAATATTTTATCTGCAGGCATTAATTGTGATTAAGGGGATCAGAACTCCCTTCCCACTCTGCCCTAAGATGAAGCTCTTACAAGGAACTATGCAGAAAAAAAAACGGAAATTCAGGACATGTGTAGGACCCTGTTCTCCCTTCCCCCAGTTTCCTCTTCCCACTCTAATTTCTCTCAAGACATTGAAAAGGCTCATTGAAAATATAGCTGAGTGGCTGATATAGTATATGCAGGTTTGGTTCACATGAGATTTGACTGGGTCAAAAGATTTCCTCAGTAAATTTTCGTTTCCCTTGGAATGAGATCTACATACTAACGGGGAACTCCCGGTGCTTTCTAAGATGAGAGGTATTCACATTAATGTTATTCCTTCCATTTTTGACGGATTCTCTCCACTGAGTTGCTGCAGGGAACTCAGGGAAGACAATGCTGTTTAAAAAACAGAAACATAGAGGAACTCCTGAGGAAAAAAAAAAAAGGCAGGAATTCTCCAGTACTCCCCTCGTTGCCAACTGAACTGATCCTGAGCCACGTCAGCTGTCAGAGGGCGCTCCTTCTGTTCCATGTAAATAAGCTGGAAGCTGATTTTTGCCTAAAAATTTTCAGCTAAAACTTGGACAGTGAAAGTTTTCCAGCATGTTCTGTACAGTGTAACTAACATTTGCATTGCTCCGCAGCAATAGGTCAAGGATCTAATTGACTTACTTATAATTAGTCTATTACATTGGTAAACAATCTTCCTACAAATCTTTTTGTTTGACATGTGTCTCTAGGAGTAATATTATTTCAGCCATTCCAGTCTGCTATGGGCTCAAAAGTTAATTGAACTTTGACACTGCCAAGTCCAAAGTCAGGATGCTCAGCAAGCAGAAGCATCAGCTGAGATCATCGTGCCAGAAAGATCCCTCCTGTGAATAGAGAGCACCTCTAATGTTCTTGGGTTTGTTACCCACTGATGGCCTGTGCCATAATCAATAGCTATTGATTTGCCCTCAGATGACAGAATCACAGAGGCATTTCGGTTGCAAAAGCCCTCCAAGACCATCGAGGCCGCCTGTTGACCCAGCACTGCCGAGGCCATCACTAAACCACAGACCTAAATGGCACACCCACACACCTTCTGAACACCCCATTAATTCTGGCAAAACCATAAAATTAAAACAGTTAAAGAGTTAAAATTAATTCCAACTTTTAAATACCGAAGTGTTGCCCAAACTGCCCACACTGCAGGGTGCTCCAAGCTTTGCCATGGCTTTTTCCTCCCCTGAGGAGATAAGTGAGTGCAAGCTGCAGGTATTTTTCATTTAGGCTAAAAGCAGACACTAAGATGTGGAGTAAATACACAGAAATTCCAACCACTTATTCCTCAAATTCAGTACATCTCATTCTACTGATTCTCTGGCCGCTGACAGGAGAGTGAGAAATACAGAACATTCTATGTATGTTAATTTGTAATTACTTCACTATTAATTAAATACTTACAGTAACAAACCACATCTTCATAGCTTTAATAGACACTACGTTATTGGAGATTTAGAACTTTGAGTACTTATTTTGGAATTATATATATGAAAACAATAATCTAACTGTTCTGCAAGTATCAAGAGACACCTTTCTCTTTCTTCCACCATCCTTATTTCAGGAAGTTCACAACGCTAAGAACTCTCAGAAGGAAAAGAAAAAAAAAAATGAAGTGATGAACATCACTGTAAAGTGAGTAAGGTCATGTTCAAAAAAAATCCAGACCAACAAAAGCCTTGGGGATGTTAATAATGCAGGGCCAATACCAAAATTCAAAGGCCTGTCAGAAACCAGGTGAGCCCAAGTTCGTTTTGCAGAGATAGTAAAAGGAGAACAACAGCAGGCTTGTTTGTAGTGACAATAAACCCATAAAATAGCAACACACAAAATAAAAAGGTACAGCATAGGAAAATATAAGTATTTGGACAAGACTTCAATTTGCAAAAAACAAGGAAGGAAGTTTTTATGCAATGCCACCACACACTATCTAATATTAATGATTGGGGCCATCAACAAAGCAGGGGAAAAGGATTCAAGGGCTACTGTTATCCAAGTCCTCCTGGTACCAGCACCCCTGGGCTTTACACAGCCTAAATGTGCTAAACGGGACTAGGAAGATGAACTCAAGCACCACCTACCCAGCTCTGGGAAGATCTGAGGAGCAAGACTCACAGAGCAGCTGTTCTTCCATGCAGCAACAAGGTGGACCATGTGTAAGGACATGGTTATTCAACAAGGTTCAGGCTGGAGGCATGGACTCAAATCATCTCCCACACCTATGACAAAAACTTAGCAGGTTAAGCCACCTGAAGTCCCATTTGGAATGATCCCAGATGGACCGCCCACTGAATTATGTTTCTTCCTTTTTTTTTTTAAATGTTTTACATTGGTGAGTTGAAGCAGCCAGTACACAAAGCTTTGCAGTTAACACACACAGCTATCTGTCCTCAGAATATACTTCAGCTTTAATTTTAATTAATACTAACAATACTGAACCACGGTAATCAAACAATGTGCCACAACTGGAATTCAAAGATAGCTGTATTCTTCCTAGTTAATCTCAATAGTTGGTCTACTCCGTGTGTAGGACCTACTGTTTAACTGGTGCATTGTTATAAATCCCTCAGAGTAGATGCTCTCAGCTCCAAAATCATTAGAAAATACTGGGTTGTAATTTAATGCCTTGTCTCTCTATTTACTGGCTATGTGCCAGAGCACATTTTGTATTGACAGGTGAAATGAATGGCAGGCAGGAGCTTAAATAACTTCAAAACCCTGACTCGAGCGCCACAGCGAGATGCTTTATGATACACTGAGATTGAAAACTGTTATAGAAAGGCACACTTATTAAGTTTTCCTCTCAAATTCTTCATTTATCTAACCAAAGTGGAAGGACAGAATACCAAAAAGCCCCTTTATGTCTGCTTTATCCAAGAGTACTGGAGCACATACTAAAACTTTCTGTCCCACAGGAATTCAAGTAACATTCTGCAGAAAGCACCGGTATGCTGTGGAGAACTCAGTGTTGATATCCTTCAATTTGCTTACTCCTTTAAACACATCTGCTTCTCCTGGCTGTCAAACTTGGGTTCAATCTCAATTTCCACATATAAGTCTGTGCTACTGTTCCAAATTAAAACAAGTGATGAGCTCCCTGAGCTAGTATTTGCTTTCCTCTCATCACCCCGTGCCACAGCTCAGGCTGGAGTGGAAAGTGTCTCATTAAAACCCAGCTAAATTGAGCAAAGCTAAGTGCTCTGCACTGATTGGATTTTTCCCAGGGTGGACAGATTGTTTAACAGGTCTGTTGTCTATTGACCCTGGGCATTTCAAAAGTATCATATTGGTTTGTTCTTTCAGCACCCGAAAAGCTCACGGGGCAGGCAGGAAGGGGTAAGTCACAATGCAATAAGTAGATTTTCCCAAATGTACAATTGTTCTTTCTCCGTTTCCATTTCAATACATACACTTACTTATGTTTTTTAAAAGCAAAACTCTGCTGAAGCGACAGAACAGGGAACTCAACCCAATGCCATCTTCATTGTGACTTGTACTTTAGATCACTCTTGTGGTAATTCAGGACAAATCTACATCACATTTAAAGTTTGCTCCACGTCTGCTCACCACAGCTCTTAGAGAACGGTGAGACATAAGGAATTAGTCACCCAGAGTTGTTACTTCTACTCATTTGTCTTCTATACAAACAAAAGTAAAAAAAAAAAATCTAATAGAATTACTTACTGAGTAAAGGCTATGGAATATGACTGGCTAAAACAACTTAATTCTCTAAGGTCAGTGGCTTCACATAGGTGAACCCTTCTGCTAATTATGTTATATTACCCCAGACACTTATTTGATTTATGCACCTTACACCCATTCATCACTTGCACACCTTTAACAATTTCTGCAAGTGCAAACACAAAACTGAATATAATACAGGTTCTGAATCTACTTCCTCAAAAAACCCAAAGGCTAAAAATAGCTCACAACCCCTCCCTATCGAGGGGCTTCTCTTTTCCAAGGTAATTTGCAACATGATGATGAAGTGAGACAAAAACATAAGGGGAAATCCAGTATCGCAAAATACCAAAGCAAGCCTTAGTTACAAGAACATCAAGTTGACAGCATTATATCACGCAGAGAACAAAGATGAGAACAGAATCAGACATTCAGAACTGCAATGGAAACGCCTTCAATTCTTCTATCAAACATTCAAGTCATAAAAAGTTCAGGGTAGGTCTCTGAAATGGCTTCTTAATCGCTTGCTTATTTTATTTCTGCTCTAATGGTATAATTATTCTCCCCATGACGAGTGAAGAAGCAGAGACTTGTCAGAACCCCTCTTCTAAGCAATCTTGCAGCACCAGATAGGAACATAAAAGAGCCCTGAAACACAGCAAGCGTCAAGAGGACACAAGCTGTGGGGCTGATTGGCCATTTGGATTCTACATCCAGAGGATGTGATCCATTAGAACACAGGGAGATTAGAAACTGCTCTCCTACAGCTGTGCCTCTATCGCCTCCTTTTTAAAAAAATTATTATTATTTTTAAACTCTGGGTTGAGTTCTAACTGATCCCTGAGTGATCAGCTGTAAGTCCAAAGGCAAAGCAGCAAAAAGAACACTGGGCTGTTCTAGCACAGGAATACAGGGAGGAACCACTGGAGATAACAGACCCCTCAGTCCTGGTACAGATTAAGGAAACCAACAAAGCCAATCCAAACAACAATGCTCAGGAGTTACTGCAGTTAGGTCTCAGCATCAGGAGAAAGATTACTTATGCAAAATTAATAAGAACCTTGGTCTTTATGTGAAATGCTACAAGGGAATTTCTTTTGTGCCACTGATGTAATGGAATATTTATGAGCACTGGGAATCAGGGCAGTCAGAATTATAAGGAACAGAGGTCACAGAGGGAAGGACTGCAAGGTTACATCAGCTGGGGCTTTTCTTTTTGGTTGGTTTTTATTGCCTAAGTGCAACCATGCATCTTCACAGGTATTTTTATTGTCCTGAACAACTAAAAAATTGCTGAGAATTTGTCTGGAGCTGATACACACTGCAGTGCCAATTTTTACTTGTTTTTAATAACCATCTCTATTTGCACCAGTTTACCCACATGCATGAAGACCCCACTGCTCAAATGCATCTCCTTTTGAACCAGGAAACTGCTTGAAGCTAAAAATCCCAACTGAAGTACACCAAAAAGATCACACTGAGCTGTGCATATTAGAAATGTATCAACAGGGGCGTGAACACAATGGTAGCGGCCTGGGAAATCAGGGCCAGGGCTCAGCCTTGCTGCAGCCACGCCACAAAGGAGACACTCAAGCCTCACCCCAACATTTTCCCTACTTGGCCACTGCAGAGAACCTCAGTTTAACCTCAGCAGATTCCTTCTCTTCCAAGGAGATTACCAATCAATCTCTTCCTAGCAGAGGTTGGGGCAAGTTTGGCAACAGACAAACTGAGGAATTACCCAAGGTTTTCCCAGTTTAACCCCTGTCACACCAATCACCTTCACAGTGCCCTTGCTTAATTCCTCTTCTGTGGAGTTAAGGACTGAGGAGGTTGTACCTGTGTCTGACCAGTCCACGTGCAAACCACATGGTGGGGACTGGAACCCACGCCTTGCCCTCCTGGAGCTCTTNACTCCTTTCCTAATCCCAACACCACACTTCCTTGGCAGTTGGAGCACCACTTTTATAACCCAAATGCAGTCCATTAGAGAGAGCTCCATGTCTAGGATGGACAGGTACACCTGTGATCCTCTCAGGAATGCCTGAATCCATTCCAGGGACCTTGCTTTGAACTCCCCAGGGCCGGGCACCCAGAGGATCTCCCCGAATAATCCTTTCGGTGCGCGCCGGAGTCCTCGGGGTCCCGCAGCCCGGGGGGCATCTACAGCACTGTCCCTCCAGGGGGGGACCAATTTGGCCCCCAAAGGCACGGGGATCTTGCCTGTGTCCCAGGCTGGCCCGGGGATCTGAGGGCCTTCCCGAGAAAATCTCGGTGCCGGCGTGAAGGCCCAGAGATCCCTTGCAGCCACGGGAGAGCAGGCACAGAGTCCCTTCTGAGGGGCCAATTTTGCTGCCCAAAAACAGCCCATCAAAGAAGCCTCTAAGACTCAGCTGCTGAGTTTTAGAAGCCAGGCATTCCTTGCTTACAACACCCTGCAGCAGTCCCAGCCCGCCGGGTGTCCTGGCAATCCGCTCCCCAAGTGCACACAGAGGGGTCTCCACTGCCGCTGATATGGCACCATTACATCAGGGTTCATTTTCGTTCCCTGCACTCCTGGTCCATACTCAGGACATTCCCAACACTGATTACCATATACACATCCCCGTATAAGGTTGCTGAGGGGCCTCCTCGAGGGTCTTCGGAGGTCTTCTCTGCCTGGAGCCCCCAAAGTCCTAAGTGCCTCTTTTAATGCACTTTTGGATTCTGGGTACAGTTACCGGCATCTTTCAAACAGCAGTCAAAGCAAGAGACTTCCATTCTCAGATCCAACTTGCAGAGCATTAAAATACATACTTGCAAAGAACAAGAAAACGCCCTGACCTTGAGCAACTGTTTTCCTCATCAACTGGGGCAGAATCCTCCTGCTATTTAATTGGTGAGAACACAGCGGGTTTCACAGTAAGGCTGGAACATATATCTTTTGTCCTTTGCTTTTGTGTCCGCATCAACCACCCAATTTAGCACAGCACTGAGGGAATCTCCTGAGACAGGCAAAGTTCATCAAAATATTCATAGGAGCAAAGGTGTATCATTATCCCCAGGCCCTGCCGACCAGAATGTAATTGGAAAGATCCCTCTTTTTTAGCAGATGGGTCTCCTGGCCTCTTTCCAGCCTACACTTCATGTTGTCTATTGTGACAACCCAAACTGTGAAGGAAGGAAGTAAAATGGAGGGGTTCCTAGTCTACCTTTGGACAGAACCAACTCTCACACGTGAATACAATTGTTCAGTTATTTTTAAATAAGGGGCAAGCACAAAGGCTGAATGCATTGCTAACTGGTAGAGGATCACCCACACCAGGATAGCTGGGATCAAAGCTCCTTCAGCACTGCAGGGACAGGACCATTATTCTGTGACAAGCCAGTGATCTTTCTAATTCCTCCAAGACAAGTAACTGTCCTAAGAAATACATGTGCAACCACAGCCTTTGCTGGCAGCCTTAGCAGGAAGGTCAGATAAGAACTGAAGGGCCTGTTCACTTCTTTAACAGCTTTGCCAAGTCAAAGCCAGCCTGGAATTGGTAGCACAGTTCTCTGCTGTCCTCATGCACAGCAAACTTCAGGGCTGTTGGGTTTTCCCTAATCACAGGTATTTTCTCCCCCAGCCCCACCAAGCAAACCCAACAGAAAAGAGAGTGGGGTTCAGTTCTGCCTAGAAAATAGCTAAAAAAATTAAATAAAATCTCTTCTGGCTAAGAAGCAAGGATATAATATCAATATTCATCAAGACCTGACCATCTTTAGGAACATAATAGCAGGGGCACAGTAGGAGAAGTGCTATCATAAACCTTTCTGTGCTGTTTCAGCAGCATTTCCCCAGGGAGTTCTGACAAGAACCAAACCCCGCATGAAAGCGCCGCTCAGGCTCCAGAGCCACGCGCTGCTTGGTCTCTGCAGCCAACACAGGTTGTCAATTAATGCCAACTGTGGAGGTGATCCTAGAGATTGGGATGCATCTGCTGGGAGCTCCCCAGAGCCCATTAGACTCATTTTACACAGGCTACTCAACAGCTATTAGATGGTGTCAATTTTCCCTCACTGCTACAGCTGAACAAATAATGAGAAAAATGATATGCAAACATCCCCGTGACTTCTGTAGGATTCTGCTCCAACTGTGTTCCCGCATTTTCTATTTGGTTATCACAGACATTTTCAAGAGAGGAGTTTGCTCTCAGCATCCTCCCAGGACCACAGAGTAAATCTTGCAACCAACAGCAATTTTCAGGGGGAGAAAAGAATTATTACGCACAAAACTATCATAAATAACAAACAAGTTTGTTAAAATTGCAATCTGTTTGCAGACAATCTGCAATCAGGAAAGGAAGCTCATTCATCAAGCAAATTGTTACTGGAAATTGTCTTCCTCAGCTAGAATCACTCACGTAGCCAGGCCTCGTGGAAATGGAGGTAGTAAAGTCCTGGCACCGATTCCCTGTTTTATCTGCTTGTCCCAAAACATACGTTTAATTTACTGACTTTGTACGTGGAACGAGCCCCACAAAACACGGAATCTCTAGTGATGAACTTCACAGAATCACAGAATATTCTGCACTGCCTAACACAGCACACACCCACTAAAGGCTCATATTTATTTGGATTCAGCCAGAGGTTTCACTAACACAACTGCTACCTACCAGACTCCTACTTCCTGTTGGAAGCTGGGAAAAAAAAAAACAAACCAAAAAACCACACACACACAAAAAAAAAAAAAAAACCACCACTACTTCTGGAATGATTTTGGAGAGAGATCAGTCGTTTTGGCAGAATTGCTTCTGTCTGGCATGCAGTCAGTTTACTTGGGGAGAATCATTTGCTCCCTCTTCGCCTACAAGCTCTTCTGCCTGCACGGAGCATCCTGAGAGCAAAGATAGCTGGAGGTTAAAATTAGCCAGGAACGCAGATGCCTTTGTCTCCTCTCATTACCTCCTCCCACAGCGTGTGTCTCGCATCCAAACCGAGCGGGTATGAAAAACACACATCTAAAGCTAAAAGAAAAATTGCAAATATAACCCCTCTGCAAAACAAGAGACGCAGACTTTTCTGGGCAGCAATCACTTGGCAGATTGTTTTCCAAGCAGTAATTACAGTATGTGGCTTCGTTAGCATCTTAGGGTTGTAACCCCCGACCCCGATGTCAGTATTAAATTCCATTATCTCGAGACAAGGAAAAAAAAAAAATCAGGAGAACACGACAATTACGACTTCAAATGGACTTGAAAAAAAACAAGGAATCTTCTGAATAGTCTGTTTCTAGGATGACATGCTGTAAACAAGAACGTCAGCACTGACTTCAGCTCAGCTGCCACAGAAAAAAAGAGCATCTGTTTTTCTTCCCGGCACGTACTGAACACAACTGAAACATCCTCATATGTTAGAGATACACTTACACCTTTCAAAAATACCATTTAAGGAACAAAAGTCATTCCCGTGGCCACAATCTTCAAATAATTCTCAAGAGATCTACGTACAGCCTGACAAACAGTGAGTGGGACCCATGAATTCCAGCACCTTTCAAAAAAAATTCCTCTTCAGAGGGTCTCTTGTGTGCATCCAGTGAGAAAATAACATCTGGGTTTAGGACTTTCTTCTTGGCTGTGTGCAAATCTCACCCATATAAAACTTGACCAGGGAAACACTTCTGAAGGCAAACAAAATAATGCGCCAGTCCATCACTTGCAAGTTAGTTCTACCAGAGGAAAAAATATATCATTAAATCCTAGATTTTTGTCTGTGTGTGTTGAAGAGAGAGAAGAAGACTGGCTTTACTGCTGTGAGGAAACCAATTCTACTTGATTAGGCATTTTTGCCTAATTTCTTCTTTCTACACAGAGCCATTTCTCTCCTCATCCTTCTTTTCTTACCCACTAACTGGAGAACTAGCTGGCAGGTAGCACAGAAGAACACCAAGAGAATGTTTCTAAAATGTGTCAGGAGCCTTAGTAGTGCAAAATATCACAAGTAAATTAATGCTTCTATCAAATGGCTGACAGCATCATAAAGGCTCATGGTTTATACACACAAAGAGCCCCTCTTGAAAAATGACTCAGCCATCTCCTGCTCCCAATCAGCAAACAAGAAAAATGAGGACTACATTGCCCTGAAATAACCTGAATAAGCAGATCTTTCCTTCCCAGAAAAAGACTTGAGACACTACTGGAGGGGGGAGAAGAAAAGTCTTTATTAGAGGAAATTTACTTTATTAAAGATGCGAAAGCAAACAATCAAGCTCCTGATCACAATGTCTACTCAGAAATTCATAAGCCTCCAATAACATCATCTCTATTAAAAAATTATAAAGATGTGGTTTGTTAATATAAGTACTTCATTAATAATGAATTAATTACAAATTAACATATATAGGATGTTCTGCACTTCTGTAAACCTCTGGTATCTTCAATTAAATATATCCATGAAGGTTCCTGTTCAAATCCAACAGTACAGCCTATTCATAATTAAAAAAGCAAGGGAAAGATGCTGTTCTTGGATAGCACCACTTTCTATTACAGAGTTGTTTCACACAGTGTACAGTGTGTTATTTACCGGGCACAGAAATCCAGGGACCTTCACTGGCTCTTGGAGTTATCAGAATTTTACTGCCAACCTAAAGAGAGCGGGACCAGACTGACCCCATATTGTTTGTGGAAAAGACTCCATGGGACACGGAAAGCCACCACCTCCCCAGATTCCTTCTGACAGCTGAGTGATGTTGCAGAGACTTTGGAATGAGAAGCCAACAGCTTCCCAGAAAACAACGTCCTTGGCTTACACAACTGAAGTTATCATGTAAGGAACAACTCATAAATCGTTAAAAATTAAGTTGCTGGAATGAAAAGTCCAGCATTTTTCAATTCTAAAAGCTGAGACTGCCAAGAAAGAATCATACTGGGTTTAGACAGGATAGAAATAGCAATAATACAATTCGAGATAAAATGTTTCCTTTTCAATTAAAGACTAGAACTGAAGGAAGATGGAAAAGCAGAGATACGTTGGGATTATGACCCCTGAAATGATGTACAGCTTAATGCCAGGCTCTGATTTGAGCCACTGCAGCCTCAAAAGGGGTATCCCCAGCTGGCTGAGGTTTAATGGAACAAAGGGATTCCAGAGGCATTAGTATCGATGAAGAGAGGAGGTTACAAAGCGTTTGCTCTCTGTGAGTAAAAAGGATAATGAAATTATGCAGCTCCTTTCTTCCCCTGCTGTCACAGCACATCCCACAGACTCATTACTGCCACTTTTGACAGCTGCACTACAACTTGGGAATCTACAACATGGGAATCCATCTAAGGGCTCGGATTGCTGTGCTGAAACATCCCACCGCTGTGGCTGAAGAGACACTGGATCCATCCGATAGCACACACTGCCTCATTTCAAACAGTAACTCTGTACCTGGGTCTCTGGAAAACATGCCACGCGCACAGGTACGGATGTGGAATGACCACTGGGACACCAGATAAAGAGGAGCACTCACACACAGCCCCATTACACACAGGGCCTCTTAATGGACGCCTGTACCTGCCCAGAAGAGCATGCCACATCATTTTCCACCCTGCCAGTCAATCCAGGAGTCACATCTGTGAAAACACGGAGCCGTTTCCTTGACCTTCCCTCACACAGAAGGAAAAGTGCTTGTACTAAAGCATTAGGGAATAGTTTGTGCTCTAACAGCTGATGGCAGCTGTGTTTGCTGTGGTCACTTCCCCATTGACCTTCTTTCATTTATTATCCACAGTGCACATTTCCCAAAGATACAGATTACACTGGAAGTCTACTGTTTATCACCGCAACAAAGACACAGGCTTAACTGGGATGCACTGGCCCACACTCAAAGAAACATTAGAGTGATAGAGATTGAAAAAAATATTCCAAATTTTCAATGATTCCCAAGTGTAAATTAGAGAGACTGTTTTTCATTTAAGGTGAATGTACCTACGCAACTTGTCACAGCTTGTTTTGCCAAAAGATGACTGAAGGGAGCCTGTTCCTTCCTGCACCTGCAAGATTAAATAGCTCAGTAAGAGTTAACCACAGAGGGAGATTCAGGGACACAGCCTCAGCAGTAATGGCCATTTACCTCCTGACCCAGCCATGACTGGCTGAGGAACCCAGTGCACAGATGAGAGGAAAGGATCAGCAGTTAAACCCCAGCCATTGTCAGAGCTCCCAACATCTGACACACGCAGGCCTTTAAAGATTTCCTGCAGCATTTCTTACTGTCAGCAAGAATACACTCCATGATTTCCACTGAAGGGAAAAATTACCTCAATGCTCACTGAAATAAAACCTGGGCAAAGGGTGAAAGTTTGCTCTATTTTAGCACTATGCAGAAACCCCAGCAGACATTTCATTGTGCAGCTGATACATGAGAGCTCTGTCCCTCACTTCAGGAGGGCCTTGACCCAACTGACCACACAACAAGAGGCCATATCCCTGACCAGTGTCCTGGGGGCATTTTCTTCCCCGTTGGACAGGCTCGAAGTTAAAATTATCAGCCAAAGTAAGAAAAAAAACCCACATCTTTTCAAGCCAAAGTGGAGGAACATCATCCAGGGTAAACCAGCACAGGAAGGAACACATGGAACTGTGGGTGCTCTGGGCAGAGAATGCCCAGAAGGAAACCAGGAGGAAGACAGAGCTACACACAGAGCTCAAGGCAGACTTTCCATGCAGATTAAATCTATCTGAACATCAACACTGATTAATTTAATCTTAGCAGGCAGTTTGACATCCCTCTTTGCAGTTTTAACCCTGGGAATTTGAGAAACAAGTGGATTAAGACACTCAGTCTAGAATTCCAGGAAATTTCAGCCCCTGAACATGCTTGTCTGCCTTTTCCTTTGTTGCCTTCCCAGAAAGGCAACCCAACAATATGAGTGCTGCTTCTTCTAGATCCTGACTCCTCAGTGTCAATACCAGGACATTGAACAGCTCTTCCTTACCAGCACAGCTCTTTACTTCAGTTCCCACTAAAAGCAACCCTCTTGTTTTCCAGATTCCAGACACTTTCTTTGGCAAAAACAGACCATGTGCTCCTCTGACCTTTTGATTTTCTAAGCACAAAAATGCATCTGTGATCCAGCCTCTCTGTGACAAAGAGGGTAAGAAAACATCCCCAGCAGATGCACTGCACTCCTTCTGCTCCTGAAGGGAGTGAAACGGGAGAATCTAGCTCTGCATATTTGTACAGCAAATACAATATGAAAAAATGTCCTACTCATTGAGACAGACAGGTTAAATACAAGTTTTCTATACCTCAGCTGGCACTCAGGTTCCCAGAGACACAGCCTCAAAAGCTCATCAGTACTTCTACCTCCTCTGCTTCCTAAACAAAAACTTCACCCTGAAACAGTTTGCAGAAATTCATTTTAATACAGGTTTGGGTTTCTTCCTATGATGCAAAAAAAGATTCTGTAACTTGAAATCCCCATTTGTTCTGCCTAGATGATCATAAGGGAGTTTTCCAGAAACACTCAGAAATGCCCTAGAGGAGTGTCCAAGCAGACAACCCAGGACAGGAGGTGTCATCCAGTTTTCTGACAACTTGGATGAAACAATCTGACACAAACATTGCGCCTGCAGGAGCACAACAGAAGACAATGTGCCTACAGAAATCACCAATGCATCGAGCAGGGGATGATTAGAAAGACTCTTCTGTTTCTGTTGAATTGAACTGGCTCACTTAGAGCTTAGTTTTATACAAAAAACCAAAATATAAAAGGGGTATTTGGAGTTTGAGTCCATGGAAACCTTTGACACGTCCTGCGGCTCCAGCCAGAGACCAAGTTCAATCCTGGTATTTTCTTGCCTAAAAGTCAGACGTTACATCAGAAGCGAAGGTGACCCTCTGGCTGCCAGGCTCCGGTCTATTGAAATGCACCCTCACGGAGGAAGGTTTAATCTGGTCTAACAGAAAATGTCAAAGCTTGACTAAATGTCAAGATTTCATTACACTCTGAAACAACGTCCCAAAAAACTGCCGCAAGTCAGAGCCACTTTTTAAATACATTTATTGATACTACACTAAAAAGCAACAAAAATACTAAACAAAACCATCATGTGACTAAAACAGAGATTCTGACAGAAATGCAAGTGACACTTGGTGATTCCCCAGTTAGCTAACATTTTGTGACAGCCTCAATCTAATTTGCAATTCTTAAGCACCGAGAACAGCATTTCAAATTACAGACCAGATGTTGATGAGGTTGTTTGTCTAGTGAACTATAAATGAAAATAAAGGAACAAAAGTTGAAATCCAAGAAAAGCCAAACTGATATTTCCCAAGCAGGAAAGCAATGGCAGCTAAAACAGGAAACCCTGAAAAAATGCTACTGCCATAGTTTGACAACTAATACAACAACGCCAACAGTTGGATGAGTAATCACAGAACTTAAGCAAAATGAATGTTATTTTGTACTGTTTATAAGTACAGGTCAAATACAGTGCTGTTGGGCCCTGCCATCCTCCCCCCTCCACAGCACACTTCCTGCTAGCTGGTCAGATTTAGTTCTCCTACAACTCTGGCTTCTAATTCTTTATCCTCACAAGCTGCAAGTGTTGAGCAGAAAAAAAAGAACTTGCTATTTATAGCTTCTGAGCAAGCTATGCCAAAAAAAGGGAAGAAGAAACTTTATATATAATGACACACCTACTTCTTCCTATGGATCTCAGTCCACAACATTTCAAGGCTGCCTCTCTCCCTGTCCAATTCTCCTGGCTAAAAGAACCTGTTAGGAACAACAAGTATCCCCTGTTTCCTCTCTATCCTGAATTTTACTAGAGAATTATTATGCCTTTCGGCTCTAATTTAAATTGCACACTATTTCCAGCATTTTAAAAAGGACCAACTTTCACTAGTGGTATCCCAAGGGAGCTGATATTTTCCATTTCCTTTTGCCCAAGTTCCTAATGGAGCAGCAGGAGCTAAAGGCAGTGTTTGGGCCATAGAATAAGTCATAAATTCTGAAAGGTTAAACATCCAGGGACACAATTCCTAGAGAACATAGAGCAGAAACCTTTGGAACAAATCAATGCACTTTTAAGCAATCAATTCAACTTCTACAATTGCTTCTATTCCCTATTAAAGTATTCAGAGGCTGAAATTAGTCTCAAATTCTGCAGTTCATAACGCAATACACAAATATTGATGCTTCAGTTTGTGATTTGTGAGCTTTCAAGGTGATCGAAGCCAGACTGAGTCACTCTGTGTCACAGAAATGCTTCACATCTTAGTTTTCAAAAGGATCCAAACTACCATTGGTTTTCCTATGGAAGGCATTTTCCTTGTACTATTTAAACAGGGCTTTGCATTCAGAAATCCAGAAGAGGAAATGACATTTCCTTTTGGCACCTCCTTCCTTAAAAGGCTGTAAAATCAAATGTCACCTCTAATGCAAATTCCCTGGTGCAACACAGTGGGAAGAGGGATGAGCAGAAGGTGGCAATAGAGCACCAGATCCCAATCCATAGACATTTTATTTGGAATTAGACTCCTGCTCTCACACACGTGCGCGTGGGTCGTACATCTCCACTGAAACACAACAAAGTTTAGGTTTGATTTCTTATGGCTGCATTACTCCTGGATAAAAGGAAATGTAGGAAGTCTACCTTTCTCCTCGAGAATTTCCTAACCACTTCAGCGTGCTACCTACATGGTTCCCTGCATTTATCAGAAAAATACAGAAAACTGAAGGATTTTGGCAGTTTTTCAACTATTAAAAAAATGTTATTACAAGCCCATGCACCTGCAGCTGAAAAGCCAAATTATTAGCACCTATTTTAAAGAATAACATTCCCCTTTGTTTCTAAAAAGCCATCCCTTGAGTACCGGTGGGGAGTGGACAGAAAACTTCATCTTATTCTTTCCAAGCTTAAAAATACTCTGGTCTAACGCTTCGCTGTTAACCAGGTAAGCACACAGAAATCCAGCTCATCTCAGGTTTGTAGTTAAGCTCGCAAACTTCAGCCCTCTCGCACGGCTTCGGAGAGGCTTCTCAAACGCGTAAGGATTATCCGAAACGCCTTTTTCCAGTAAAAGCGCGGAGGAGGGAGGGATGGAGGGAGGGAGGAAGGCAGAGACCTCCCTCTTTCGGCCAAAGGGTGCAGAAGCAGGCACACGTTGCCTTACAAGAGATTTGCAGGCAACTAGTATCGGGTTTCTTCCCCCTCACCCACCCAGTTTTGATGGAGGCAAGCAAAAAAGTAAAGCATCAAACAACGACGGGGAAAAAGAAATAAATTATTTTTACCGGTGTCTCATTTGTGCAACTTTTCCAAGATGCCAGATGTGACACCACAAGCAAACACTGATGGTGCACCACAGAAAAAAGGGTGTTCTCAAGTCTCACGTGCTGTTATTATTTCGAAGCTCTGCCTAGGTTCTCTGGTTTCCAACCTGGCAAAAAAAAGGTTTTCCTTTACGTGAGCGTGGCAATTAAACAGTTTTTTTCCTGCCTCGCTTTCCCCAGCCGGAGCCCAGCAGTACCTGCCCAAGATGCTGCCCACAAGCTGCACAGCAGCCCCAGCCCTTAAGGGTCTGAAATGACCCAAATCCCAATAAACCACACAAAACTAAAGCCACGAAACCATGCTTATCATCAGCAATTATTCGGGTTTAAGAGCTAATGTTACAGCACCTGGAGCTGAAACCCAAGCAGTGTGTATTAAGTTTACACGCATTTATGTGTTACTCCCCCTTCAACATCCCCCGTGGTTACCACATATGCGAAGGCAGCCTGATTAAAAGGGGTTGAGCTTCCCACCTCAACAACGAATAGAGGAGAGCTGAGGAGCCAAGCACGAGGGAAATTCTCCCTGCCTCAATTAGCAGTGGCTGCAGCGGGGACTGGCAGGTCTCCACCCCTGCCATCAACCACCTGAGGAGGGAAAATGATACCCAGTGGCAGCAGCCAGTCCTCCCCTCGCGTCTGTACAGTGATTATAACGTGCCAAGTAAACATTCCTGGCAACAGCTCCCATGGTCTGGGAGAGCAGCAGCACCCAGCACTGCTGGGGGGAGAGCTGGGAATACCAAGCTATAAATACAGCCACGGATTTGGTCGCTGCTCACCCACCACACAAAGGATCCTGGAGCAAACCCACCTCGTTTTCTCTGTCGCTGCCAAAGGGCAGATTTTAAAACACCCAACAAAATGAAGCACATGGAAATAGTCAAAGTATCTGACATCCTAAAAAGCCTTTCTGACTCAAAGACAACAGCAGCAAAAATTATCCAAGTGGCAAAGAGAACAAGACGGAGATTTCAAGTGACTAAACATTCGGGTTCATCCTGTCCAGCTGCCTCATGTACCTGAAAGCGGGGTTTTGATTTTGATGCAGAGATTATCAACTGGCCATTCAAATGCCATGATAAGCCACAACAAGCAGCGGAGGGAAAATGAACATATGGAAAAGCTGTAGTTAGGTATTCACATGTTCTGCTAAAATAGTCAAGAAATCTCTCTCAGCAGCTATAATTTCAGATTTATTGGCATACAATTGTCTGATAAACATTCCAAAGATAAGTCTTCCATTGAGATTAAGGAGTTAAAAAAATAAATCATGGCCCAGTGATCCCCTCAGAAGCGAATAATAAAATTACTAAGTAGACACTTCCTGATTGAGTCTGGCTTGCTAAAATATTAGTGACTTTTTATTACTGAGCAAAATGAAGCAACTCAAGTGTAAAACGGGAAACAAACTATTAACTAAATACCGGATATTGTTTTTAAAAAATTGCTAAAGGGTAAAAATTACACAGCAGAGCAACCAACACTTGTAATCTCTTAATTCTCAATGTTTTTAAATAACTCCACTGCTATTCCACCTACAGGTTCCTGACTGGTTCCCAGATAAAGAAAATTATTCCAGAGCTATTTCTTGCCCTGGCTTGTCATCTGGCTTAGTGACAACATTACACAATTCCCACTCCCCGACAGGCTGGCAGGGGACCATCATTCCCATTTAACCTTCATTCCAGAGCACTGGCCTTTGTCGGAGAAATGTTGCACTTCAGTCCCACATAAATAACTTGGCCTCCCCTGGAAACCGGGATTTGGGCACAAGTTTGGGTTTAAACTGCTTCTTAATTTTAGTTTAAGAGAAATGATGAGGAAGACACAGTTTGTTCTTTGGTGGTTGGTAGCTATAGAGTAGATTAAACAGCACAAACTAATTAAGCTTTCTCATTTTCTTTTAAGAAAGGTATGAAAGACACTTCCTTTAAAAAAAACTAAAAGAATTCATAACTCCTAAACATTATTTTTGTTAATTCTCTGCAGTCATATCTCTTAATAAGTTAGAAGTGACTTACAGGTCATGAAAACACTATCACACACTCAAAAATAAATAATCATCAACCTCCACCACCAAACCTTTGAAAAATATCACTTTTAAGCTGAATTTATCCAAATGATGTAATTTAAAGAAGAAATTAACTGGAGTATATATTTGAAGAGAGCAGCTCACCTTTGAGAGCATATCCCAAAGATTGACAGCACAAGTTTTAAAGGAACAGTAATGGGAGAGTTATCACATTTATACTCAATATATGCATGAAAGTAAAAGAAACTTCATTTTAGCTGTACCTGCATAAATACCCGGACTTGTATTTTACTGAAAGGTGCTGTCACAGTATGACTCAAATTCAATTCCTGTTATTGCACCAGCAACATTTATTTTAATAGCAATAAATTTTAATGGCAATACCAGAACATGTCAAAGTATTTAAACATCGGTTCAGCTCTCAGCATTTTTTATTATTCCACCCACTTGCAATTAAAGCAGAAATTGTTGAAAGAACAGCAAAATATTTTCTTTAAAAGTTCCCTGACCGGGAACTAGACAAATCAGACTAACCTCTTACACCAAGAGATGTTACTGCTGTGGTGCAGAGATCAATTGTCCAACCATTTACAGTATAAGGTGTGTTGCTTCTTAATATACCAAATTTAAAACCCTCTCACTGCTTGGGGTCTATCTTAGACTGACAGTCTAGGCCTATATAAAAAAAAAAAGTGTCTGCAGAACAGCTTATTTTAAGAAAATTCTTAGCACCCTTTCACTGAAAACCTCTAAAATATTCATGCTTTGGAGCACAGCCTTGAAAATCTGGCTGCCATGTCAGGGATAAGTAAGCTTCCTGCCATTCCCATGAAAATTAATTCACAACCGAACAAGTCACAAGCCTCTAAAACCACAGCTTACATTTCATGTTACAGCATCTTAAAGCCCAGATGGAATGTCCCAGCCATCCCAGGTGTACCATGAGGAGGGAAGATTTTGATGCATTTTCTAAAAGCCTCCACACTACAACAAAGTTACTTTTAAATCAGGAAGGTACTGATAAAAAAAAATAAAATAAAATTCATTTTCAGTGTTTGAAATGAAAGCCAGGAACAATAAGAAAAATAAGGAAATCAAGTACATTAATTTCTGGCGTTACAGAATCAATAGAGGCTTTCTCACAGAATTCCTGCATGATTCAGCACACAAAATGGATGGAGCTTCCTACTTTATCTTCCCTTTTCAAACCCAGCTGTGACTACAGTTATTCATTTCCTGATGGCTTCCTTTTGAAAGCTAATATTTTATAAATAAAGCCATACTTAGGAGAGCAAGAGCGCTGACAAGACAAACACGCAGCCACTGCCAAGACCCAAATGCCTCACCATTTGGATAAGGATTCCTGTCTTTGGAACACGGTATTCTCATTTTTCAGTGCTTTGGGTTTGTTCTTGACCATATGTCCCTCTTCAGCACAATATTTCAACTGTTGCAGTAACTATCCACATTATGTAATAACATTATTGTCCTCTTTAAACACTGTATTTCCCTTCCCTGAATTTAAGAACACATCCTATATTCCAGGACACCAGGCTTCGTGTGTCCCAGCGCAGCCTCTGGAACAGAGGTAGTGGCAGCAATTTCCCTTCATTTAGCAGGAGAAAAGGAGCTACCTCAGCTCAAGGAGAGACAAGTTTGTGAAAGAGAAAACTACTGAGGGTTATTAAATCACAGAGACAATATCCAGCTCAGGAAATCCCCTGTGCTGAAAACAGCTGGAGGCCAGGAGATTATCCAGGGGAAGTACCAGTTCCTCCTGTTCCCCAAACACCAGGCTGTGGCTATTGCTGAGGAGAAAACACTGGGAAACAGACCCTCAAGTCTTGCTGAAATGCAGCTTTAATGGATGACAAATGTGGTTCAGATCCCAGTGCCCAGACAGAGCTTGTATCATCGCACGTTTCCAAGCTGTCTGAGGAACAAGGCAAGCAACAGCTCATTAATTAACGGTGTATTTACAGTTGTAAGGCTATTACTAAAGTCATTTGTAAACCATCAGTTAACGAAATACGAAGAGGAATGAGGGCAAAGTGAGGTGGCCACCGTAGAGGTCACAATCTTCAGACAGACGAACCCCTGGTGTGGAGTTAAGAGAAGATACAGAGCAAGTGGCAGCTCCCAGCCAACCCTCCCAACAGTGGGATATAAATAAAGCTGTCACATTAACCTTTTCCTAAATGGGAGGAGCATTTCTCCCCCCGCCTCTGCTCTCCTCTGCAAACACCACCTGTGCTCTCCTGGGCAGCGCCAGCCTTCCTTGGACAGTCGCTGTTATTTCTGTTTCCAACACATTTCATCAGGACAGGCGTCCAACCTCGGACATTATTTATAGAGGATTCTACATTAGACTTCTGCTTCAGCATTTGCCCAATTCTTAAGCAAAATTCAGGATTTCCAGCTGCTATTCCATTTGAAATTTGGGAAGACTGATGGCTCAGTCCATTAACTGCTTTCCTCGGAGAGTTACTAAATGTGGATCCCAGCAACTCCTTCCACTGCATGTGCCCTCACAGCCACCCCCAAGCAATTCCTCCTGTCACAAGGTGCAGCTGCAGGTTCTCAGCAGCTCCATAACCACCAGCCTAAGTTCTGCATCATTCCAAAGGCCCTGCTGAGTGGCTTTGATTTAAATCCTCTACTGGTGTTCACTTATAAATCACTTCCTTTAACAACATCAAACAGACTCTTTAGAAAGTACCCAATTTCCACCTAAAAAATAGCTGTTTATGTGTAATTTCTAAAGAAAAGAGCTTAATATAGCAGAAAGTGTCTATTACCTACTACTGAGCAGGATTTTATCCATGGGCTTTGAGTTTTTAAACTCACGGCTACATCAGCTGACTCCCCTCAGAGAATTTATAGATTCATTAACGTTTGCTGCTCTCAAACTAAGAGTATGGGCTTTGTTCTATTTAACATCCATTTATACACTCTGCACCCACTCACGTACACATGTACATACATACACTTTAATATTCATTTCTTTTCATTAAAAATGTTTGGGAAGGAAGCTGACTGCACACAGCTTTGATACACGCAGCTTTTCTCCCTGTCACTTCTATGACCTTTTTAGTTAATATAATTACCGTTACAGCAGATCATAATTTGTTCTCATGGCTACAAATTCGGGAGACAAATTGCTGTGACGTTACAGTCTGAGCAAAACAAGGGCAGACAACGAGGCAGCCCAGCTTCCAGCAGTTTCCTCAGGGAAAAGGCCCCAAGAACAGAAAGGGAATCAAAATGACTCCCTCTACCTCTGCACCAGAGATGTTACAGCCATAGGTGGCTGCAGAAACTACAGGCTGGCTTTGCAGTCACTTTAAAATATATGCAATACATGTCCAGCCCTCTCCCTCCTTCCCAGAGAAATCTGGAGAAAGGATTTTGTGTGGGAGTGACACAAATTGCTTATCTGACAGTTCATTAAAAAGCTCTGTGTTCCTAAATCAAGGTATACATGGGGGCAATATTTTGTTCCCTCAGCTTGATCACTTTTAATAGATAAAGAATTATAATGCCCCCCAAATTTTTCAAGTATTACTTCCTGGCATTGTAAAACAGCCTAAGGGAGAAAATGGTTTATAAAAACAGATGTATTACCTTCACACCGCTGATACTTTAGGAAGGGGGAAAAAAATCCAGGCCTATCCATTACAGCAACAGGAGCGATGGGACTGACCTGGTTTGCCCTCAAGCATGTCAATGGAAAACTTTCTACCAAGAAAACTTACACTCAACACAAACCTCACTTCCAATGGACTTCCCACTGACTCTTGGAATAGAGCCAACAAAACAATAACCTTCAGAGAGAGGAGAACACGCAGGAAACACTCAGATGGACACAAGATTAGATGTACATTTTTAAGTGGCACTTGAAGACTTAAGAGAGTGACATTTCTGCAGTATCCAAACACACTCAGAGGTAGGCACAGGCTCCAAAGGAGGACACTTGACACTCCCCAGCTCTCAGTGGTGTTTGAAAGCCTGGCAAGGATGACTACCTTGGCCCACCTTCAAACTCTACCTGTGCCAGAAAAGCACTGGAACAGGGATGGAGAAAAGCAAAAGCAACAATATTGCGCATTTACATCGTACCTGAGGTTGTCTGAAACATTAAAACAAGCAGAATATCTTTAAAAGCAGCTCTGCAGAGTGGCCAGACCTGTGTTTTCATCTCTTCTGGCACAATCAAGGAACTGCAAAGGCTGCATTAGAATGAAGTGTTTTCTCAACATATGTTTATAAACAGAAGATATTTGTCTGGCTGGTAACAAGTACCCCATCCTCTCCCTGCTAAAACATAGTGTCCTCTTCTCTGCCATGGGTAAAAGAAAACAAATCAGACTTTGGCAGAAAGGGTGATTTAAAAAAAAAAAAAAAAAAATGGCAGCCAACCTGTTGCTCTTTGCAATGTTTCACATCTCAGGTTCTATCTTTTTGTCTGGAAAACAAGCTGTGGAAAAACTTAGGACCACATGAAACACTTGCTCAGGATTTCTACTTTGGGCTCTTTTTAAAATTAAGCAGAGTCACTTTGGGAGAGCTCAGCCTGTTGGAAGCTGCTTCTTCCTTCTATTTTTATGCCCAGGGGAAAAAAAAAAGCAAAGGGAAAACTCCACATCAGAAGAGACCAAGGCACCGAAGGGCCACATACAATCTGCTTCTTCAACCGTGACTGCTTCCAGCCAGAGATGCTTTCCACGCACATTTCCTTCCCAGCCACTAAACTGGAAGGTATTTTCAAGCCTGGCTACACAATCTCTCAAACCAGCTATTACAGAGCCACAGCAATTCAGCCCTCAGCCAGTGTATCCCGCATTCCCACTCCTTCTGGTGGCAGGCTCAGCTCAGACTAGTGCCGGACACTGGAATTATCCCATGTGCCTTGACGGCCCATTAGCCGCAATTTCTGCCGGAGCACAGCCGTCTTCAGTTGGATTTAGATCAGCTGCTAATTGTCCTGCCATGTGAAAGCATTCCATGTGAAAATCAATAGCAAACGTGAAATACTCTTAAAGTCTTCTGAGAGACTCTGGAATTTCTCCCATTTTGCACTTACGGATCTCAAGAAGATCGAAAAGAAAATGACCCTGACTTCTCCACAGCTCACTTTTGGTTACCATAAAAACACTTTTGCTTGCTTTTTGTAATACAGGGGAGATCACGATGGATTCAATTAATCATGAAGGAAATGAGCCTCTTACCTACCTACAAAGAAATACACGAAGGCAAAAAGCAAACTCACCACACACCATTCCATCCCTGCTTTGAAGGAACGGTCTAAAGTCAAAGGCTAATTTATTCATTAAGCCCATTTAAACTTTCATATGCCCTGAAGCTGCCAACAAAAACACCATTTCATGTGAAATGCTATCCTGCTTTTCTCAGATGTTCAGATCTGTTCCTCAGGAAGTCCGAACAAGCACAATCTAAAACTATTATATATCAGGAGAGAATTTAATGATACGCATACGTTCGTGCATACAGACATTTTGGGCACTGATCTCAAAAGAGGCAGTTTAACTTTAAACGTACACACAGAAGAAATCCTCAGCTGCTGCATCCCTTTTTTAAGAAGGAAAACATTATAAAATAAAAGGGCCAGACACGAAGATCCTTCTGTCAGTTCTTAACTTTGCTCACTGTCAAAATCTCAACTCAAACTCACATGTCCTCCACTTGCAGCTTTTTGCACCAATGTGACAGAGAAGTTATCCCAAGGAAAATGCCACCACCAGAGTCAGCTTTCCGAACCCAAGTGGAGGATCCAGTTCCGTATCTGAGTAAACCAAATCTTTCCCATTGCTTAGAGGTTTAAGTTATCAGGACAAACCAATGAGTCAGTTAGAAACTAATTAGGCATGATGTAGCTCTTTTCTAACTCTTCCAAGTCAGGGAGACATACATTAGAAAATTAAATCAAATTCTCCCCTTTGTTCCAATTCCAAAACTTGATTCTTCTCCACTGCTGTTAGTTGACACCCTCTTAGTTCCACAGAAACTGAATATAAAAAGTACAGGGGTTTTTTCCCCCCCCCAAATGATACTATGTTCTTACAGTTATCAATACTGACTACTGTTGTATTAACTTCATGGTTTTTTAATACTCTATACATTAGACACAAGGTTTACTTACAAAAAAAACGAATCACTCTTTAAAAGCTTGCTGGCATCAATATGAACAGCATACTCTCAACCTACAGGATTTGCCAGATGTTTCAAAAACAAAGACACAGCCAACACACACAGATCTAATAAGACACAATAAATGTCTCCCAGTTGGGAGATCTGGCAGATTTTGCCAGCTAGTTACAATTCACAGAGGTTTTTTGGTTCCCCAGTATCGAAAAGACAATGGGACCATCATTAAGAGGCTGCAGGAAAATTCTCTTGCGGAGCTGCATGTTGAACCTCCCCCAGCAGTTGCTTCAGTTTTTCCAAAGAAAAATTACTGCTTCTCTCAGCATTTTATCAGGTGCTGCAGCAACTGCCCCCGTTCAGGATCACCAGTAAGAAAAAATGTGGCTCTTAAGAGCCGAGCCAGAGAGAAGAAAGGAAAGAAAGGATGCCGCCTGTCCTGCTGCCCAGTTCCAGGGAAAGCTAGGGAAAGCATGTGCCAGAAATGGAGAGAGTGCCCTTCATCCAAAGCTTGAGAGATAAAAGACACATTTCCCTGCTGCACAGCACAACACTGGGCACCTTGTTACCCACCGATGGCAAATAATCACGTTTTGATCTGGGATATAAAGCACAGATACACACCCAGAGGCTTGATTCCCAAGTCCTAAGGGTCTTAGAAAAAAAGAGAACACCTACCTCTGGAGAAATCCGTGTGAACACAGCTCACGTTTCCACTGGTGCCTCCGTGGTCATACAGGCTACAAACCGCTGCTTTTAAAAGGCAAGGCAAAATTCCCAGAGAACCTGAAATCCTGGAGGATTTTGACTTACTTTTGCGAATCCCCAAGTTCAGCATGTTGTTTGGCATTTACCTGAATGAACTGTGAGCATCACACCCAGATTGCAAAGTCCTGTAATTGAGAGCTCAAACTTGCACATGTGGCTCGACAGACAAAAATCTAATACAACAAGCAAAAATGGGGGGGGTGGGAAAAAGAGAATCTACACTTCAAGTATCAATATTGCTCAACATGGTGATGATGCAGCTCATAGAGCAACGCCTGGGTTACTGAGATGACCTCTGAAAGCTTTCAAAGGCATAATATATAATTAGATTATTATTATTCCCATAAAAGTTAAAGCAATTTTGTATTCCTCAGCAGCAGAGTCTCTGCTGGCTCCTGATAGAAGGCACATAATTACAGCAAAGGAATAACAACCCACTACTGATGATCATCAGAACAGACAGGACACGACATGCTTCCAAGAAAAAGCTTCTAGTTACGTTTCAGAGACCTGATAAGATGTCCAGTGTAATAAACTAAATTGCCTGAAACAAATCATTCTAATTTCATCTTTGTATATCTGTTTCCCCATAACGTACCCTAATGCAGCCCACGAGACAAATCTATCCAGGGTTAACTCTGTATTAATTTTACACTTAGCAAATACACGAGGCATTCATTGCATCAAATCTAATATTGTGGTTTGCTATATATAAAACTAGTGCACAAGTAATTATTGCTGACTTGATATCGTTTTATCAGGTCCAAATAACTGGGAGTTATTTGGTGCTCAGAACCCCACAGCTGTACTCTGCTGCAGGTTCCACCCCCACTCCCAAATGGAATGTTTTGCCACTCCTTCACAAGTGGAAGCTTTTTTTTATGTTTAGCTCCTCAAATTAAAAAATAAATCAAAGTTCAAAAGTAGCAGCATTTTGTTTTATTGCTAGCCAAGTGCTTTCTCTTTTCAAAGGCTAAAACGATGTTGTGGCATTCTCTGGGAACTTAAAAAGACCTTTTAGTCCCCACAAAGGCATTTATTCAGTGATAATAAGCAGGACTTGTACACATTGATATGTTTGCGCTTCTGTTCACAAGGACCTCTGAGCCAGTAAAATTACAGCAAGTTTCAGGAGAGAAACAAATTGATTTGTTTTCTTGCTTGCCTGCTACACATTTATACCACATCTTTCAAAATATTTCTTGCTTAAAACACAAATCAGAATAATCAAGTGCAACCCAAGTTTCAGTTGGACAGACTAGTTTGTTTTTTTCAAACTGAAATACTCCCAAACTCAGTTCACTAAATCAGCTGCAGGTGAGGCCTTGTGTGCTGACATTTCCATGTCAGTAAAATCCCAGAGGAGAGAAAGTTAAAAATCCCAAAGAACAGCAGAAAAAGACAAAGTAGTCACATGAAACCAATACTGGAAAGTCTATAAAAGGCAAAAACAGACAGATTTTTGTTCAGCTGAAAATCTTGTCAGAGAATACTGAATTTTTGCACCCAGTACAGTTTGGGGGACAGACAGCAACCCATTAGACTCCATAATCTTTTCAGAAGTAGAAAATTCAGAGACAAACCTCAGTTCTGCCTCACTGAGATTAGAAACAGAGTCTACCTTCTGCATCCCACACACTTCCTAATCAAGAGGTCTGTCTTCCTCTTTCCACCCTTCTGTCAAAAATATTAAAGAAGCGTAACTTTGATTCTAATGGAAATAATGAGGAAACACTGACATTTCTGTAAGATCATCATCATCGTATTATTATTATTATTACTACAAAACTAAACGTGAGCTTGATGATTTTTACCCCTTTCGGTCATTCAGTGAACAAAGGAAGGTTTCATTTTCTTAAAAAAAAAGATGAAAATATTAATTAAATTTGTACTCAAATTAATTATTAACACATTTCTTCACAAAAATAAATGGAAATACCTTTTGCAACATGCTGGCCATTTAAATGTCAATTCTTCATGTCCACTTCAGTTACTTACCTAAAAAAAAAAAAAAAAGAGAGAAAAAAAAAAAAAGGAAAAATACATTAATTTTCACCTTCTCAAATCTGTCATGAATACATACCTTGCTCTCCACTACTCCTCAGCAAGTTTTCAGGGGTAATAAATTAGGTGAGACAATTAGGGTAATGGGGTTTAGTTGTTCTATTAGTTTAGACGACATGTTCCCACTTTGCCCCAGCTAAGCACTTAGTAAATGAATTTCAGAATTTTTTTCTTATTATTGCTTTAATCCTCCACAGTAAATGACTTCTAAATAAAAGTTACATGATGCCCTCAGTAATTTGGGGTTTTTTTTCAAACGAATCTCAACTCCTATTTCTCCCACCCACACATCATCCATCGCTCCTCTATGACTGAATTGCACGTATTATTATTTTCCATACTCAAAACAATTTTTCAGGTTTACAGTACATCCTATAAAAGGTATGATTGCCTTAGATGGTCCCTCACAGCCCTAAACACATCCTCACAAGTATCCTGAAAAGAAAATCATTTCACGTTGCATCCATACCACCACCTTTGGCCGCGTGCCAGCTTTCCACATATTTTTCTTAACCACTACAAGTTGAAAATGGTAAGAAACGCGGGCGAAACCCCCAACAACTAAAGAGCTTGCACATTCAATAAAACGCTCCTCCGAATTTCTCGAAACCATAAGCCCCTCCTGCTTTCCAAGCATTAGGCTTGCCCAAGCTTTCCGACACACTTCAGCGGGCAGTATCCCTCACTGCCGTAACGTGCACGGAGTGTACAGGCTCACCCCTCACTCTGCCTGCACGCACCCGACCTCATTTTAGACTCAATTTTAAATCCCTGCCAAATTCAGGCATCTCCTTGCACAAGTTGTGCTGCCTCCACCTCCTGTCACAGCCTGTGATGCCTCTGAATGAACACTTTTTTTTTTTTTTTTTCCCTCCCTGGCAGAACTCATCTTGCCATCCTTTTCCAAGCAGCAACTTTGGGTCCTCTAGTCCACCTGCGGGCACATGTTTAGGCTTTTGCAAGAGCAATGGAACTGCCAGCTCCAATTCAGGCTTCTCCAGGGTATTAGCCCATTTCAGAATATACTGTGCTTTAACTACAAGAGGTACTTAGCTGGATTTAACATATGCTACTGTATATTTCTGTCCTCAGAATGACAACTCGATGTATTATTGCCATCTGACTAGAATATCTCATCAAACATGCCAGCTTTTAGCTTTAGTTCATTTTTCCCCCTTTCCCTTTTAAGGGGAAGCATAATTCTCAAGGTTGATTCTGTTAATCACAGGCACTCTCGTGGCTGGTTTTCCTACAGTTTGTGATGATTCCCACATACCCATTTCACAATTTTGAGTGATAACAGAAACTTGACTTTTTTTGCAGCGCCTGCTTTGCAGATTAAAAAGTTGGGTGGGGCCCCACACAAAAAGTACCTGTTGAAGTGCTACAGATACAGCTTATTTCTGAGGAAAAATACCCTCACCGTTTGGCAAGTGTTGCACTGATTCACGTGCCCAGGGCTTATACCAGAAAAGCCAAAATCAAGACAAGTGCCCCTTGTTGTGCACAAAGAGAAACCAACAGGAATGTGAGTATTTCAGCTGTCCTTCACCCATTCCAGCTGGGATTCCACCCAAATGAGGTGGACATTTCTCTTTTATGGGGAAGACAATGACCAGACAGATTCCAACTGAGGTGACTCATGGGCAGATAATGAATCCCATTCCATTTATCCCATGTAACATCCTTCATTTCACATCTTCACAACCCAAGACATGACTCAGGAACCATGAAGTAAATGCTTTTAGACTTCCTCTGGCATCCCAACCAATTCCTTCTGGGAACACCTACCAGCAGGTGTCAGAACACCAACCTTTATCCATGCAACTCTAAACCACACCTTCCTCCGGTTTTAAAGGGGGGAGCAAAGATGAAATACAAATCACTCTAACCCTTAGACACTGGGCTTCTCAGGAAACAGGATTAGTGCTAATGGATGAAGCTGTCTCTTGTCTGCCCAAGGAAAGAAATGATCCTCCAAACTCTCTGACCAGAATTGTATTAACCAGCAATTACAGACCTAAATATAGCTATGAGACTGAAATCATATTTTTCCTCCTGCTGCAGAGGACCTGAAATGGAAATAATTCAGTCCAAATCCGTATACAGCCATCTGCTCTGTGAAACACTGACAAATCTTCTTCCTTCTGGAATCCATGTTCACCAAATTAGATTAAGAAGAAGCTGCATTACCTTCAAAATATTCATTCCAAGAGTCAGCAGAGGCTGGTAAAGCGCTACTGCCTTACAGTGTTGCCTGTTAAGTGCCTTGGCTCATCCTCCATCCACCAAATAACCGTGTTCTTTGATTTCCATGCCAGGTTATGCATCTGCTGAGAGCACCTTATTTAAGAAGTGAACCCTGTGGTTTGGTTTGGTTTTTAAAACTCGCTCCAAAGAGCCACTAACACAGAGCAAGTTGCAAACCAAAACAACAGCCTATGAAAAGACGGAGTCATCTTCAATTTATTTTGAGACTGAATGGAATGTCCGTGGTGGAATTCTTGTGGTGGGACTTTTCTTACAGGCAGCAGAGTAAGGGTGCATTAGCTGTCAGAACCTTTGCCTCGTGTTTCCAAACCAAACCATAGCCAGGGAAATTTAACTTGGTGAGGCTCAGTTTTTAGCCCATCTGTAGTGGCCCAAACCCACACCTGGATACCATTTCAAACAAAAAGAGTGAAATAATAAACCCTACACAGTAGGTAAACATTTAGGTAAACAAATCTTAAAACAGGAAACATTGAGTACAAATCATAATATGCATCCTGAGACCATTATACATTGCCTAAAATGTTAGATGTGAGGCATTATAAGAAATTCACCTGTTGTTCTGACTAAACACTTCCAAACCAACTGCCCTTGCATCCTCCTCTTTGGAGAGCTCTACAGCAGCTTCTTTTCTTCCACAGCAAATGGTCTGGGCACCCTGGCAGGGCACCGAGTCACCGGGGTCAGGGGAAGGGAACAAAGGCTGCCTTTGTGTGCATTCAGAGCTCGGTCACAGATGCAATACCGGCAGGGACAGCGCCGACTGTGCCCGATATTCAAAGCACCCACACCACGGACTCCTTCACCGGGACACAAAGTTTCCAAGCCCAGAGCCCTTATCACTATTATCAGTTCAAAAAATCCTCCCAAAAATTTGCTTTTGTGTCTAACTGGAGCTTTAACATTTTGGAGCCCAGTTTTTCAAACTCTTTGAAGCCATAGGTCCTATTTATAAGACCAACGATGCTGTCAAAATAGCAATTTATTCTCTGTTGCTCCTAAGCCTAAGGGATCATCAAGAGTATTTTAATAGGTTTTGAACAGTTCAAATCTACTATGCACTTACAGCTGTCTACCTTAGGGAGTGACTAAGTTCTGTATTAACAGCAAATTAAGTCTTGCACATTCCAGTTAAATCTTGACAGGGGGGTGGCACCTCCATACACTTTTTGTATATATACACACTATCTATATAAAGCTATAATGAAGTATTTGGTTTCATTTGTTGTCATTACATCAATCCACTTAAATACAGTAAAGTGCAAGAGATTAATATCTGGATCCAAGGTCCCTCTGAAGTCAACCTGTGCCTTAGCAGCAAAGAAAACTATTTAGTCCCTCAGGAAAAGGGAGATAGCTAATAGGCAACAGAATTTAAGCCAAAGGAGGATCTCCATAAAGCAAGGGGCAGTAAAAAATGTGCAGTACTGAAAAGCTGCATCTGCCTTCCCCCCGCCAAAGCCCCGATCCAACGAGCCAACTTCCATCCCTGAGAGGGAAGCAGCAGCTGGCAGCAGGCCAACTTCAGCACCCGAGCTGTCAGGTCAGAACACAAATCCCACCCTGAGAGGATTCACCAACAGGCAGTGCCACAGTGCTTGGTCCTCGCCTGTAATACAGAGGGCAGAATTTGGCCTGTGATACTGAGCAAGGGAGAAAGGAGAGATAAGGAACAGAGAGAACAATCCATCGATCTGACATTGCTCACCTCTCTGAGTAGGGTTAGAGGCTACAGATAGTCATTAATGGCCAGTAATTAGATAATTGTCTCCTGTAAATACACACCATTGCTTCCTCTGAGAGCACAGAGATGAATGCTGAGAGCGTCTGAAGCAGCTGCTAGCAGGAATGACTGCTAATTCACTTCCTAATTATTGATAAAGTAGTTTAAAGCATTAATGTATTTTGACATATTTTCTGAGACACCTTGCAGCTTCCTCGCTACCTGACCCTAGAAGATCTTCTTCCTGCCTCTCTCAGGACAGGTGTCCTTGGATGACCACAAGTGACTCCTGAGCCCCAGGGTGATGACACGGCTTGCCGTGACATTCCCTGGGTGCCAATAGATGGTTTGGGAAACCGAGCTGAAGGACCTAACTTGAGAGATGAAATTATCTCAGCAGTCATTTCTCTTTGGCTTCCTTCCTATTTTATATGTGACATGTTCAAGAGGCTTTAGCTAGAGGTCCTTTATTTAATTAAAATGAGGATGCTGATCTAATTTTTTTAAAAGGAAGCATATTGTACACATAGCTGGGGGAAAAAATCATCTTGCTTACTGAGTCTTGCTAGATACTGCCTGCACTGTGCTGAGGGATTTTGGGAGAGCAGAGAGGGACGGCACCTCAATGAAGCAAAGGTAGAAATGGCAGAAATTACTGCTTTATTCCAGTTCCATGGTTCTGGTAGCCCTAGCAATTCCTGAACAGCTGTAATATAAAATGAACTGAAAGGAAGGTTACAAAGCTGAGAAAGAAGGAATGCCAGTCGTTAAGATGTGTCCTTACTATATTAAGGACCAAAGAGGACTTTTAATGCCCTTTAGCTGACAGGCCAAAGTATTTCCACCTCCCTCACTAGTTACTGAGCCATTAGCACATTATAAAAATAAATCCACAAGGGTGGCTCCGCACACAGTTTGAGGATTAAGCCACTCATGACCTTCAGGTCACCGTGTCTCTGCTCTGTAGGAAAAGCCTAATGAAGGAAAAAGCTCCCTTACGGTGTGAGGGGGCGTAAAGGACAAGAGCCATAGGGCAGAAGCACAGATCACCATCGTTACTGGTTTGGCCTTCCAGAAAAAGCAGGGATCGCTGCCCATCAGCCAGCCTGTCCCATTCCAAGGTGCAGCTCCACCGCCCGAGCCCTGCCAGCGTCATTCAGTTCCCGCAGGCTCCCAGCAGCACTTACTGCACTAGGCTGCACACTGTGCCCCTGGGGCAGGCCTGGCTGCTGGCCAGCCACCCTGGGGAAGGGAGCAGAGGGAAGGCTGCCTGGAAATGGCAAGGCAGACGTGCCCGGAGAGGTTAGCACGGCACTCTACGCCGATCCTTCCCGGGCCAAAGCCAGAGCGACGGCCGGAACCTAAGGACGGCGTTCGACCCTCCCCAGCATGAAATCTCGGAACCAGGAATGCAGTGGAAAACTCACACAGGGAAGGATGTTCTGTTTGACTCGGTTTTGAAGCAGACGCTTCTATTAGAGGTTGGACTTCACTTGTGTTTAATTAAAAAATGATTGAATGAATAAGCTCCGGGAAGGACAGTCCCAAAATGAAATGCCAGCATGCTCTGTACCAGGCATGGGACTTTCTGCCAGAGGGTAAGATGCCCATCTGCTTTGGGATTAAGCATAAATTTGGCACTGCTTTGAGACTGACCCATAATATTCAAGAGCTCAAAACCAGCTCCAGTTCAAAAGCTACCTATTCTTAGTCATTTAAGAAAAACAAAAAGCCAGTATTGGCTCCTTTTTTCACCTACTCAAAGAAAACAAGGAACAGACTGAAGAACACACACACAGAAAAGTGTAACTCAGAAATACCCCGTGTCCTGTAATAAACTTTTGTACTTCTTTCTTCAGCAGGGCTGGGGGAGTGGTAGAATAAAAACTCCGCCTGAAAAGATTTGGTCCAGAGTTCTGGAACAGTAAGAAATACTCCCAAATACCTTCCATTTGCCAATAGTACCACTAACCACCCCAGCACAAGTGTGAGACAACATGTGACCAAGCACTAGTTACGCTGGAGAAATAAATATTCTGCATTAGCCAGAACAAATATATCTGTTCAGATAAGTTTATTATCTTAAGAACATGTGTGTGCTCTTGCACAAGAGACACAATGGCCAGGACCATGGCAAATGCTCAGGTATCATTTTCAACCCCAGTTCACTCTCATATCTTCATTTTTGAGACAGAGCCACCACTGCAACCAAAGAGCTTTCTCCAAAGCTCCTCAAAGCAGCTTTTCTTTCAAAGATTCTTAATAATTCGTTTTACAACAAATTAAGTCAAAAGCTAAATTAGCAAGCAAACCAAATGGAGATTTCAAAACCTCCTATCTTGAAAATGATACGGTATCATGTAATTACTCAATTTCTGGGCTTTCTTGAGAGCAAAAGAGAGTATTTTTCCCCATTATCAATTGCTGACAGATGTTCTCCCCTCTGTTGTTAAACAAGTCTTGATAAAAATACACTGGTGTCTTAACAGAACTGGCTGTACCCTGAGTGGGTTTCCCATTTGATCTGCTGCACAGCTCAGAGGCCTTTTTGTCTGCTTGTTGTAGCGCAACGTGTGTCTGGTCCCACAACAGTGACAGCTGACAACTGTTTTTCCTGTTTGCAAAAGCTTTACCATTCAGCTTGAACCAAAAGCATTTGTCATGTTGCATGGCAGTGAAGTAGATTTAATCAGATGAGGCCACTGGCGTTGTCTGTGCCAGGCTCAAAGAATCCGGGAGAACAAAAGCTGGATTTATCTCTCAGGGAGTCTGGGCAGGGAGCAGCAGTGTATCTTTGTGAACGCACAAGGGGGAATCTCAAGAGGAGAGGAAAATGAAGGCAGGGGAATATTTTCAGTGCAGTTAAGCCAGAAGATAACTGTTCTTAAGTGACCAGCGGGATGTTCCTGCCAGGCAACAGCACTGTTGTCAGAGTTTCGACAACATAAAGTGAACCTTAACATCCCTCTTTCAAATGTTACCAAGACAGAGGAGGATACTTCTGTGCTCTGCTCCTACATACTGTTATCTCCAGAATAATAAGCATCCCCTGATATCTGGTCACAGTCAACAATCAACCTGCAAAAAATTTCCTCCAATGGATGAGAGTCCCCAGACTGCAGCGACAAACCTCCAAAAAAATTCTATCAGGACTTCAAATTCCTTCCAAGCCGTAACAAAACATGTTGCACCTCTTCTAGTCAATGTCAGAGACTGCACTAAAAAAGCCCAACAAACTCCAAACCAACACAGCACTAAAGAAAGGAAGTCTTCCTCATTTCACAGAGCCACCAAGATGGTATTTCCTAGCCTTTGTGTCCTTCTGGATGGTTGAGTCTTTTTGCAAGATTTACACAAGTAACTTAGGCTCAGAAGAAAAATAATGAAGCCATATATGCAAATATCAAATCAGAGGCTTGCAGCCTTTCAAACCTCCAATAGCAAGTAAAAAATAGAGCAGCTCCACCTAAGGAGCTTTGCTGATCTATATCAGCCTTATATGGTCTCAAACGAAGTCATGCCTTGTGAAGGGGATGATTTAAAAAGTCATATTGTGGTTCTGATCTCCTACAAACTGGGGGGAAGGACTAGAAACACAAATATTCTTTAAAATTATGAGATACAATTTAAAAAGCAAACCACCCAAACCCAAGAATATTCTATGAGAAGAATATAATGTGAGGATTCAGAGCTTTACATCGGCATCAGAGAGAGACCAGGAAACCAGCTGCTCTCACTTACCACGGACGACGCCTTGATATTGTCTGGCATTATTTTAAAGTGACAGTTTCCATCTCCCCAAGGGCTGGTTAATGGGCTGCCAAAGGTCAGGGAAAGAGGCGCCTGGATTTGGGGTGAGTGTGCTGGTATAGCCAGTTCTCTGGCACGACACAGCCCCATTTTTGGCATTACTATACTGAAAGCTGCCTAGAGTACACTAATGAACTGGAGTTCAGCCCTGCATGAAGTGTTTCAACACTCACTCCAACTGTGCCGAAGGAACTGCCCATTTGCTTTTTTTCCCCCCTCTAATTAGAAAGCCGCTGGGACTCAACCTAGCCCTTGGAGAGGTGCAGTGTGCCCACAAGTCTTGCTCAGGCAGGAGAGGTGTGGGATATTCTGATCCACTCGGAAAACAACCTTAACCTTCACCTTCCCCAATGACGTTGTAAGCATGACAGTACTTATAAATGTTAGATAAGACTTCCAACCTACAGGCAGCAATATCCATCAAGAATTAAACTAGTCTTTAATCCAGTATATAAAACAGCAACAGGAGCTGGTTAATGTGCAGTTGTTAGACTTCACTAATTTCTGTAGACGCCTGCCTTGCCGGGGCCACATTTCATAGGACACCAAGGCAAAAATACAGCACCCAAAGCAACTCCTCAAGAGTGACTTGCAGGAGATACGCACCTAAAAATCAGATATAAGGCCTCATACAACATTCACGAGTCTGGAATCTCCCTGCATAGCAGGCTGGGCAGCTCCAGAACCCAGACTCACCATATTTTATATCTATCATGCACAACAGGCTCAGCAACTCTTTTATGTTTTTTCCTGATTTCAAACTGGAGAAATTGATTTTTAAGAGATCAGAACAGCTGCGAAAATGCCTTGCCATTTAACGTATCCTTAACTGCCAGAAAGCCACCTAAAAGCTGCTACTTTTTTTTTTTTTTTTTGAAATTAACTTCAACAACGTGGAAATCAGATGTCAGCGTTCTCAGGTGACACCACAACCTTGCTCTGCTGTAGTTGCATCCAAGGAAAACACCCGCTGTGCTCCAGGCTGGGCAGTGCCACATGTCTCTCTGATGTCAGCTGCACGGCAGGGGACTCAGAGCAGCAGCACAGGCCTGAGGGGCTGATCCTCCTGCCACTGAACTCCTCCTCTCCGGAATACTGGAATATTTCCTGCTGTCTTTCACTGCCTGCTGAAGCAGGTGGAACCTCTCACCACTGTTCAGCAAACATTCTCTTGTCAACAGAGGCATATTCCCCCTCCTGCACCTCTGTTTCTGTCTTCATTAAGCAGCATTCCTCAATAATTAGCAGAACGCACAAACCGTGACGTTTATTTAGGATACTCAGCAAACTGATAATCGTAATATTAACCTATTTCATTGCCTTCAGATTGTTTAAGATTCTGATTTCCCACTTATTTTCAGGCTTGCACTAGCAACTAAAATACACATTATAACAAAGACTAAAACATAGTTTTTCTCTGTTGGTTTGCACTGATGTTCTCTTAAGTTAAAATGTTATGCTTCATCTAAGTATTAAGACAATTTCTTAATTTAAAATTGCATTTTAAGATACAGAAAACTACTAAGTGGTCTTTAAAATTAGCACTGAAAGCTGGATTTCTTCCAGATGTTATCAGTAAATTGGCATCAATACCCAAAAATGCAGTAGGTTCACCTGGCACGAGCCAGGCGTGCACACCTACAAACTCCCTCATGTCAAGTGTTTTATTTTCCACTACCCCCTCCCAAAAACACACCATTTACTTCACACTTTCAAAATCTTTCATATATCCATGCAGAATAAAGCTCAGAGAATCTCCTCTTAAACCAACACTAACACTGCAGACAAAAATACAACTGAGAACACATAATTTCAGAGCAGCTTTTAAATAAAAGAGAAGGGAGAATATTCCTCTATAACTCATTCCCCATTTCCCAATATTTACGCTTCAGTTCTCTTTACATATTTTTTTCCAGCACTGCAAAAACAACTGGGACTTTAAAGTACAGCTGCTTTCTTTAGTGTTTCAGAAATTTGGTTTCTGATCTGAATTGTCATAGAAACCTGCCCAAATAATCAAATCTCACCTTTATACCATCAAAAGAAAAATCATGACTGTTTGCCTGTCTTACCAGACACATCTCTCTCTCTAAATTCCTTGACTGTTTTAATTTTAATTTTCATTTAACAGAAATGTGATTTCTCTTTGTTTACTAACTCCAATACCCAGGAAGGAAGGAACAGCTTACAGGAGACTCATTCAAAAGTCCTGAGCACTGCCCTGATTCTGATCCCAAAAACCTGACTGATTCCAGCAAGCCCTAAGAGCACATGGAGTATTTTGGAATAATCATCCAAAGGCCACATGTATTTGCGTGTCCTCAGGGACACAAGCTACCCAAATATAAGGTCTTGATTCCAAAGGAGAGTGCTGATAGAATGACCAAAAAGAGTTTCCATTCTATCCAAGGACATAAGTAATGCTTGGGTCTTCCACATTTTAAACTAACACCCTAATTCCAGGTTACAGAAATCAAGGGCTAAGTTAGAAGTCACCAGGTTTTTCTGCTTTTTTCACCAAACTAAACCAAAAACCTGATTTGAATTCCACAGTTATCAGTACAACTCTTCTCTTCACTATAATAATTTAGTCCTTACAACCCTTTCCTTAATTTTACCCTTTAAAATACATGAAAATTTCACATTGCCTTTAAACTTTCATTGACACTGCAGATTAATATTTCATGCTGATTTTAAAGAACGCATTACTTTTTCATAGAGTTTCTGTTGTTAACACAAAAAGGCAATTCTAACACTCTCAGTACAACAAAAAGGAATTTATCTTGTACAAAGCAGACTATAAACATTGGCTACTGCAGAGAAATAAGACATCCAGGATGAGTTTTTTCAAAGCTACTTAAGTGACTACCAAGCCCACAAAGCTCCCACTTAAATTAACAGCAACTGCAAGTCTCAATCTTTTAAGCAATTTTGAGTTCTTCGTTGGTCTATGAAAGATTTTCCCAGTTAAGAGTAGGAAGTTGAGAGTAACAAATTAACATATTATCTCTGATGGACAATGGAAAGCATTCTCCTGGCAGAAGTATTTTAAGATGCTGAAATCGAGCAAAGTTCTACAAACATATGAGCAGGTTGAAATTTAAAACCAACTGCCTCATCTCTGCGTAAGCTCTAACACTTAACCACTTGTTTTTCCTTTCTACTTACTATTTTCCAGGTTTGTTTTTCTTTAAAAAGGTCTTTTGAAGCTACTAGAGATGCAAAAGGGTAACAGCAATGTGGTGGTTCACCCTGATTTAGGGAAGTTGGGCCCATCAGCAGCTGGGACAGTAAGGGCAAGGCAGGTGCAAGTTCTTTTCCTGATATTGAAACAATTACTGCAGCCAGTGTTGGTTGTTTACACACAAACAGCCCTGTACATTGAAAAAAATCCAGCTGTTCAAATATTTAATTCACAACAGTCTTGCCTATTGCCACAGATGGTTCTAAATATTTATATTTTTCAGTAGCCGGGTGGGTGGAGAGCAAAACAGAACAGACACTTGAGAAAAATCAAGTTACGTGGGAAAAAAACCCCAACCTGAGGGAAAAAAAAAACAGGTAAGCTGTAACAGCAGCTCAGCACGTTTAGAAACTAAACTGTTAAACTGTTAATTTTCAAAATGCCTTGCAAGTATATTGCCTCTTCACAAAACTTTGTGAGTCATTACCAAAAGCTTTGCATCAGGTTGTAGAGATCCCAGCTTCAGTGATTCCTACGCTAAGTCTTACTAAAATGAGAAATCAGGAACTCAAATCTTTGTCTAATGCAGAATCATCGAATGGTTCAAAAAGCAAGTTCCAGGTGCAGGGGTGGAAGTAAGCACAGAAAACAAAAGGTTTTTTTCAGAAAGTGAGAAGTGTGGTTAAAATAAAAAAAAGCACTTGAATATGCTGTGCTACAGTCATCACTGCCAATACACCCATTAGAACTAAATTAACACGGACATGAAATACCAGGATATGGATAAACAACCAACTATGCTGTGAAATCCTAAGCAATTACTGTTATTTGCCAGTAATTCAACCAACAAAAGCAAAATCTGTTTATCATACCTAACATCCAATACTATGTTATAAAACCAACAAGCAAAACATTGTAACTAAAATCAACTAAAGAAAACAAACAAATTAAAATTTCACACTCACATTCTATTTGGAGAGAATATTCTAGTTGGATATTAATTACATCCATGATCAACTCCAGGCAACAATTTAATCTGAATACTAGATTCAGCTTTACAGAAGTAATTCTAATCTCAGCTGAAATAATTTAAAGTTGTTCTTAATTAGATCTTTGGTCTTCTCCCTCAAGACGTGAAATGTGTTTTCCAAGTTCTTTGAGGTTTCATTTTAGTATTCTCTGCCACAGTGACCACAATCTTAGGACCAAAAAACACATTTTTCAATAGTTATGCTCTAAATAGTTTGGGGCACACCCGTGTATTAGTGTACACTGCAGAGGTTAGGTATTACAGGATAACTTCAAATTCTGCATATAATTCTCATACACAGAAGGGTATTTGATGGAATAAAGCCTCACTGTGTGCAGAAACCATCCCAACACCCACATCAAACGTTGGCTCGGAGCAGGCAGGTGGCAATAATTAGAATGAAGATAAGCTGAGGTGACAAAGAAAGGAGAGCACATCAATTACTGCCTGTCACTCGGACCACAGGGACGTCTCCGAAGATGAGCTGATACCACTGTATCATTCCATATTATAGTCAGCTTTTCTCCCCCTCATTTCCTCACAACGGAAGGCTGCCACAGTAACGTCGGTTCTTTAATATAAGTGAATTTTTGATAAGTATTCAGTAACCGTGTGCCCAGTGCAAATTAGTGCTGGGCTGCAGCTCAGAGATTGCACACTGTACATCCAGCACTGCTGGGATTTCCAAAAAGCAGGTCACGGGAGAGCAGTAGGCACCAACACCTCTCTGTAAGAGAGGGGTGACTGCAAACCCACAAAGATTTGTTTTAGCAACAAAAACATCAACTGGGTACACAGAGTCTACTAGCAGACTTAATTCTCTTCTTGCCCTTTTTTCCCTTATCTCCTGTTTGTAAAAACTATAATAAAGAATATATAATAAATACGTATAATGAAGAGAGTATCTTTGCGTCTTGCAGCTCCATATATATACACACAAATTACTTTATCTAAATATGTACATATGGTTTTATATCAATATGCAAATATTTCATTGATAGGGTTTGTATAATTTATGCATTGATATTAATATTTTAAATACATATATCAAAAATATTTCTCCATCTTGAGAAATAAGGAGAGGCACTGTAGTTGAACTCCTCAAGAGGTAACAGCAGATTAGCCCCCAAGCAGCTGCCTTTGCCATCAAGCCTAGGGTAGTGCTGAGTTATCAGCAAAAAGTAAAAGCCAAATAAACCCAAATTTTGAAACCCTGAAAGTTCTCCCAAGCACAGGTTTGTCATCACTCCCCTCTCTCTGCTTACCACCCACCTACAAGCAGTGAAAGAACTCAAGTCGCCTATGATCCAACTGGTTTACAGGTACATAATTCTCAAAGTCAGTTTTATTTAGATAAGGTTTTACATTCCAACTGTCCAAACGTGGGTTTCCCTTAAAAAAAAAAAAAAAAACACCAAAAAACCAAACCTGGCTTTAGCCAACCAGGAAAACAGTCAAACTACATGAGAAAAAAGAAAAAGTTTCTGCAGCCACTCTTCCTTTTGCTGAGGCTGCGGCAACTATGACTCAAGGTATAGGACAGCAGGATGAGATGTTCTCAGCCACGGGATGGCAAACAGGGGATTGACCAGATACTAAAACCTTTTAGGCAGCAACTAGGCACAGATATCATCGAGTTTTGCGTCCATAAAATAAATGGAGATCAAGAGAATCACAGCTGAGAGATTTTTCCTCGCCTTTCATCCCAGACTTCAAAAACCTCCTTTTAAATCCAGACAGCTATTGGAAATGGCTGATTTTCAAGAAGATGCATTTAGATTAAAATCTTTTGACCACCATTAGAGCAAAAAAAGCTGCTGCAGTCATTAATGTGATGCACTGGAAGCTTCACCACCCATTTCATACTTGTTCCTCTTCCTTCAGATGGAAGAGCCTTGAGTACGTGACCTCTTGGCTGTTTTATCCTCCAGTAAAACTTTCATAGCCCATATACTAGCCTGCGTTAATTGGCAACGCAAAAAACACCCCACAAAAAGTAGATTAGGTTTGCAAAATCCAATATACGCAAAAGCTTTTTATTTGCCACTCCATGACCCTTCCCCTTGGAACGACAGAAGGAGGCAAGGAACAAGAGGGAGATGCTGAAAGCTGTTCCTGCCTTGCACGTCCTTCACTGCTGGACACCCTCAGCCCCCCATCCCCAAAGGGCTTCGTGCTGGGCTCAGAGCAGGGGCTTGGGGCTCATTTAGGAGAGGATCACTCATTATACTCTCCCTCACCCTACAGAGCTGTATAGAAGTCACAGTAGAAAAGACAGGGTGCTTTCATATCCCTTGGGACAAATGGAGCCATCTCCTGCAGCAGCTTACACTGGAACAGGAATTCCAGTACCTGCAGCTCTGCTCACTATTAGTGAGTCATTTCCAAGACTAGAAATAGAAACCTTTTACTTTTAAGTGCTTGTACACCATTACCCAGTATTATTATGGAACACCTGCAGCTGAACACTGCTCATCTCCCAGGAAAAAAAAAAAAACCCAAACTTTTTCAAAATTAAACTAATAATTTCTTCCATAGTACATAATAATTTTGTTTCTTCAGTGTGTGCACTCCATCTATTGCCTTTCAATCAATTGTTCAAAATATATTGGGGGGGAAGGGGGGGGAAGATGAAATGTTTATCTTCCTAAACAGTATTTAGTCAAGAAGCTGATGTGTCAACAGTAGGAAGCCAAAGAGTGTGAGAACACCTGGGAGCACTCAGGGCGAGGGAGGAGCCAAAGAGGGAGCCAGTGAAGGTGCCTCACAGAAACAAGGCTCACAACGCAAGAAGCACTTGGATTAATGGATTTAAGTGTACTTATAAAGACTTCTGCTGTCCCACTGAATCCAAGCGGCGTGTCGATAAAACCTGAGGAGCTTCCCGGGAGGAATCCCAAGTGGCCACCTTCCTGCGCAGGTGTGCGGTCCACAGCGGTCGCTGTGGTTTCATCCCATGAGCTTCCCTCCCGCAGGTTACGGCAAGGAAGCACACGGAAGCTCCATCGGTGGCTGGAGAACTTCCACACAGATGGGCGAGCGGCAGCAGGCAGGGGCGGGGAGCGGCAGCACCGCTCTGCCTCGACGATCACCACCGAGTAAATCACGGGAAGAAACGAGCTCAGCTGTTCTGCTGGTCAGAGCACAGATGTGTGAATCACAGCTCGCTCTAAATGCAGGCAATTAAGATTTTAAGTCACTGTCACTGTTTAGAAAGACTAAGAAATTAAGAGAGCTCATAATGCCAGGTTTGCTTCAGCTCGAAGCACAACATTGACTGCTCAGCTTACAAACCAACCCTTGAATCAATTCATCTCTTTAAAAATTGATAAATGCTCACTTCTAGTAGTCATCAATTTTCTGTTCAAGAAATAAATAGAAATAGGAGCTCTTACAAATAGGTGCTCTTACAAATAGGAATATATAATGAAACATCAAAACCATCCTGAAAACGGCACTTCCTGTATAAGGCGCAGTACACAAAATTCCTTTGCAGCTAGTTTTGTAGTTTCCCTCTAGATAGGTTACAATTGTAAAACCAGAACTGATTTAAGTCATCTGCATGTGTTAAAATCTCACCACTGCCCTGCATCTTTTTCCAGAAAAACCAAGAAGAAACAGCATTAGGTTTTCTCTCCACAACTACCAGTAGCAGATGGGGAAATACCTAGTTGAGATGCTTTCCATGCAAGCAAAAAAATATGATGCCATCCCTGAGTTCAAGAACTGGAACAGGACTATAGGGTTGCTACAGCCTCAGACCTGTGCTGAGCCACAAAATAAAAATCCCAATAAAGCTCAACTGTTCCTTAACAGTGACCGGTGAATCAGTGCGCTTTAGATCAAAATAAACCCAACGGATCATCATCTTTACTTTTCTTAACACATGAAAAATGTCTTTAGATTGAAAATAGTCATCTTGATAACCAAGGTTTCCAAGACCCCTGAATTTTGTAGGAGATATCTAAAATTAACTGCCTTTTAATATATAATGAAATAAGTTGATTGTTTTGAAAAGTTCTCTCCCCCTTACTTTCCAAAATGAATTTTCAGAGTGAGCTAAGAGGTGGTGAGTCAAAATTTCCTATTTTACTGATACATTAACATGTGTGTATATATATATATTTAACTATACATATAAACACATATTTCTAAATCTTACTTGCTTCTTCTCTCCAAACCTTATGGCAAAGTTGGGGAAAAAAGTAAAATGAAAGCCTTCGTCAAAGAAAAAAAAAAAAAAAAGAGTGGGAAAGGATGAAAATATTCCAAAACAAGTTGAAATGAAGTTTTAGAAAGAACTTGAAAAGCATTATCAGGCCAGCAGTCTAATAAGAAAAAAAACTTCTTCAACCTAAAATGAACTAAGTGATATAAGTGTCTTTGGAATTTAAGCTATGGGCCCGGATGAAGGTCAAGGAAAAAGCACAGGAAGACGCTCAAGTGACAAGTGTCAGCCTCCAGTTTCACTGCAGAGGTTGAAGGCGGGAGGGAGATGAGACATTGTTGGGGGAGTGGGAAGGCAAAAGGACGTCTCTGGAGGGAGAACAGGTATCCTGCCAAAAAACTAAGATGGCACAACTAGCCAAGGAAAACCAGGGAATGCCAAGTGCACGTTACTGATACTGTTTCAAATAGAACCTATCAAAAAGTCAACTAATCCTGGGTGATGGTGACAGCAGACTCGACACAGCTGATGCCTGTGTGGAAAGGAAGAAACCAAAGAGCCAGCACTGCCAAGGATGGCGGGGGAGCCCCAGCACTCCATGTGCTCCCCGGGCTGGAATTGTCCTTCAGAGGCAAGGCAGTCACACAGACAGAACCACATCCATCCCATCTCCTGCTCTAAACACCCAGTCCAAGTGTGATGTTGCCCTCTGCAGCAGCCACCAGCCAACAAGGCTGAGCTTTGTGACAAAGTGATAATACATGCTGAAAAGCAACGGACAAAATAAAAAAGCAACAGAAACCCCTTCACATGACTAGCATGTGTTTTGTGGGATCGTAAAACTCTAATTTATAATTAGATAATGAGAAAAAATACCTTTAACTGTCTCTGACTAATTGCTGTGCACCACGACCCATTTAGGAGGCCTAAAATAATTAAAGCTGTTGCAGCAAGTTTGAGAACTTTCTGTTCTGTGTAATTAACCAGCCTGGATGAAGTTCTTCTGTGGAGCACAAATATTTTGTGCTTCCAAGCAGCCAGATGTCCCAGAGTTCCACACCATCTTATTGGTTTATTCACATGTTTATGAAGCTTAAAACATAACTTTGTATACATGTGTTAATTTGAAAATGAGAGTTTACACAATTCTAGATAAGCACCCTCTTCGCACTTGGTCAAGCACTCCCAATGAACGCGACTGAACTGCTTTTGGGGATTAAATCTTCCAAATTGAGCCACCTAAATAATTTTGGATTACAACAGCAGCAGTCGCTGGAGGAGAGGTTTTCATGCCATTATCCCCGAAGCACGGGAATTACATATTTAAGTCCTTGTCAGAGCTTGCATTATCTTGTCATTGTTAATACACGACCAACTTCAGTGTTGCGTTTAACAACTGGAACAGTCTTGGAATACCAGTTCGGAATCGGCGATGAACAAAGGCTCTTCTCATCGCTGCCCCAAACCAACATCCAGGATTTATTGCCAAAATTAGCCCCTTTAGCTGCGCAGGCTTCCGTGTAAGTGTAGGAAGCACACGGACAGACAGGCTCACAAAGCCAAGCGTTATCTAGTTACGCACGGGGCGTGCGCTCTTCAAATGAGCTGTTGGATATTGTATTTATATTTCTGTGATCCCCTCACAAACGGTTCTAAGCCATTAACCTTCACAGCACCCTGCGAAAAAGGAGGAGGTGCCACTAACTCTGCCTTACCCAAACGTTTAATGACTTGCCCCAGGTCACAGAGGAAATCTGTGGCGGTGATGCTGGGGAATGGCTCCTGGGATCTCTGAAATCCCATCTCAATATTCCGGCCACACTGCCACCCGTCCTCAGCCGGACTTAATACGACTAAATTACTGATGGCAACAAACTGCAGAATCTGACTTTCAGATGAGCTGATTTGTACAATGAGTCAATCCATAACTTTTGTCTCCTCCAGACACTTAGATCGATGGGCTGCATGCCCAGCACGTTGTAATAACCCTGAAAAGCTTTTGGCTCAGCCTGCAAACACATTAGCATTAACTTAAAGCTGCTGCTTTGTTTACTATACGAGATATCTGCTTGTGCTCTATGCCCAAGTGATACCAATTAAAGAGACCCAATTACAGAGCTCACAGAACAGCATGAGACTAAAGCTACTCGTGAGCACAAAATTTAGTAAACTTTAGCTGGTACTTATTCCTCCAAAGCATTACGGTCTGACGGTCACCTTTTTTTTCCCAGTCGTGGACCTGTCATGATTTACATTCAGAACCTTCCCCAAAAAGTGATTCTGAAAGCATTAGAAACTGGCTCCCCTCCCGCTGCTTCCGAAATGGATTAACATGACTCCAGCTTTGGATGCACATGACTACAAATTACAGTGAAACCACCCTTGATTTAAACTGTCAGAGAGCACAACAGGAAAATCACCAAAAATTCTGCTCTTTCAGCTGCCTAAACCCATTCATTACACAGTCCACAGGGCCACGTAGGTGCAGGAGTAAATCACTCGGTAGGAGAGGACATCACTCAGTAACAAGGGGCTTTTCTTTATTTCCTTGGAGGTACAAATGTAGCAGGGCCAGGAGGGGTCTAATTACCCTCAGAACACCCAAGCAGCATTGGAAGCAGTAATTTATTGACCATATCAGTGTAGTTTAGTGCACAGACTGAAAAGAGAAGTCAAGTATTGTATCCCAACTTCTGAAATGCCCACAGCTTGCCAGGGTAGGCAGATTGATGCAAGCCAACAAAGCAGTCTGGCAATGCCAGAAGCAAGATTTATAATAAAACCATACTTGGCTGTTACTGGGTTTTAGTGGAACAAGAGAAGGGTAAGCGATGATTTTTATTTTTAAACATTTAGAAAAAAGTTCAGGATGGTTACCAAAACACCCTGCCGGCATCTAGAGTCACTAATTACCCAGATGGGCAGCCAGGGAGCTGATCCAAAAACCTATCCAGGTCAGCAGAGTGCCTTTTATCAATCGCAGTGGCCTTCAGATCAAGCCCTGGAATCCCTGACCAGTACTGGCTTAGCCTTTAACTCAAGCAATAAGCCCCACTGAGTGCCAACCCTTGCATGGCTCTGTCCCTCTGAAAGCACAGACCTGTGGAAATAAGAGTGATACACAAAGCAAAACCAAAATGGCATAGAAACAGAATGGCAGAAGGGCTCATTAAAATGTGTTTTCTTGGTTTTCTACACTAACCAACTCCTTCGCTTTGTGCTACTAAAAAAAAAAAAAAAGTGAAGGTTTCTGAGTGAAAAGTGCAACAGATTCACAAACACATTTTCCAGCAGCTACACCATCCTACTCTCCAGTAACACCTCCACAAAGATCAAGCACATTTTGCAGAAAAATGAGAGAAAGAAATGGCAACAGGAAGATTTCAGAGACATGAACCCCATCCACATAAAGTCAGTCGTGGTAGCTTAAGTATGTTCTTAGAATGGATCTTCCCTCTTCAAGGCTCGACCACAAAATAAAACAGAGCAAAATAACTGAGACTAAATTGGGAAAGATGAATTTATATCTCTGGTATCTCCTTTTTTCCTCACCTGTACAAAAAAGATAGGAAGCTAGGAGCAAAAGCAAGGGCTAAAACCTGTCTGTATTTCAAGCAGCTGACACGCCCAAGGGCCTTAATCAAGGCTCCATCCTTGTATCCCGCACAGTCAGAATCCGGGCACTGCTGCCAATGGAGCCCCGAGCCTGGAAATTATTTGGTGAAGCACTGCACATGAACAGTCTCCACATTCAGCTGTTTAATATCAGAAACGCTCACTAGTGTTGCTTGGTCATATTATGAGGGAAATTAAATAGGAAGTAAGGATTTAACATGCATGCCTGCTATTTGGGCTCCGCGAGGAGAAAGGGAAGGAAGAAAACCTCAGGAACTGAAGACATTTTGGTTCACCTCAGTCCTCATTCATTCAAAGAGAGGAATGAGAAGCCCTGACCATCTCCTGTAGCAACCCCCTCCCATCACATCGAAGGGAAGACGCTTTCGGACAGCTCTTTACAAGAGGATACAGGAATTATCGACAAATCTCCCTCTGCCTCTTCGCACTCAGCACATCGGTGGTTCTCACCCGAGGACTGCAGAGACGCAGAGTTTGGCACGGCCGAGGCAAGCCCCCCTTCCCTGCAGCTCTTCCACAGATGCAGCAAGAGCACCTGTGCCTACCAGCCCTGCACGGCTGCGGGGTGGCACGGAAAATTCTCCCTGCGTCCGCCCATACGAACGGGGGGCTTCCTACCCGATCCCCCCCCGTCTGCCCGGCGCGCTACTTCGGCGGAAGGCAGACTTCCTGTTTCTGCTGGGAAGAATAAATTCCGATTATCCCTGCCCGATACTTGTATTCCAACAGTTTCTTACGCGCAGGACGAGCTCCGCGGTTGCCACCGACAAATGCCAACGGGGAGAAAAGACCAAGGCGCAAGACCCCACCAACCCCCGAGCCGCAGCGCGAAACGCAGCAGCCTTACGGGGGGCTCCCGGACGGACAGGGGCCGCGGGTAGCTCACTCACGGGCGTATTCCTTCCTCGGCGCCGGGTTCCTGCCAGCCTCCCCGTGCCAGCGCC
>VZRE01013126.1:245159-266290 GCA_013396775.1 Cephalopterus ornatus
AGCTGCGGGCACGCCGCGGGCGGGAGCTGCGCTGCGAGGGGGGGGGGGGAAAAAGCGGGGAAACTGAGAAGAGCACCTGCTTCTGAGCAGCTTGGGCGAGCCACGATGGGGCCAGCCGTCAAACGGTGCCGGTTTCGTTTCAAGATCCAGTTTTGCCTTACTGCTGCATTATAATACGCTTCTGAGACTGCAGCTATGCTGAAATAATCACGGAACCACAGAATGGTTTCACTTGGAAGGGATCTTAAAGATCATTTCATTCCAACCCTCCTGCCACGGGCAGGGACACCTTCCACTAGACCAGGTTGCTCCAAGCCCCATCCAACGTGGCCTTTCACACTGCCAGGAACAGGGCAGCCACAGTTTCCCTCAGCAACCTGTGCCAGGGCCTCCCCACCCTCACAGGCAAGAATTTCTTCCTAATATCTAATCTAACCCTGCCCTCTATCAGTTTGAAGCCATTCCTCTTGGTCCCGTCACTCCATGCCTTTGTCCAAAGTCCCTCTCCAGACCTCCTGGAGCCCCTTTAGGTACCGGAAGGCACTGTAAGGTCTCCCTGAAGACTTCTCCAGGCTGAACAACCTGCTTAAGGTGCAAAGACAGAGTGAGAAAATAAGTCTAAGCCAGAAGCTCAAGTAGTACCTGAAGGTAAAGCCCTGGAAAAGGAGAGGCTGGGAGAACTGAGGGCAGAAGCAAAGGCACATCATGGAATAGGGCTGGCAGAGAGCAAACAGCGTGTGCCCACCTCCAGTGGTGCACAGCACAACGCAGACCCCTGACTCAACAGCTCCACGTTCCAGTGCTCCGCATGCTGACTCAAAGGGTCTGAAGAGAGACCTGTAAATGCACAGGCCATGCAAAGCACAGAAACACCATCATTTATGATGTGGCTCAAGATGATGGGTAAAACCTCTCACTCTACTATTATATCATCACTTCATCACAGAACAGACAAAGTATGTTGCTTTTACAGTTTTAGGGCTTCTTCAGTGCAACAACAGGATCCAACAGTGATCGGCACCAGGTATTTTCCGTAGCTGTGCACTTTTTTAAGGAAAAAAAAAAAGCTTGATCTTAAGCATACAAAACCTTGTTGCGCAAGCACGTGGATTTTGAAGCCTGAATTCTTTCAGCCATGTAAGGTTTGATGATTTCAGTAAGAAAATACTAACCCACACATGAAGAAGGAAAAGATGGGCTTTGATGTGCTACAAAGATCAGGAGACTGTAGCAAGGGTTAGAGAGAACAGGAAATGTGAAGAAATGCAAAAATAGAAGCTATTCAGTGATGCTGTACATATTAGCTCTGGTCACTGCTGTCTGGAACTGATTCTGTGAAAGCTAACATTTCTCAATACTTCCATTAAAAAACTGTAAATGAAGTTAAGCTGGTTATGCTGGATTTATTTTTTTAAGAGATCTTTCTGTACTTTTCCTCCCTCTCTAAATTAATTGCATTATATACTTGCATATTAGACATCAGATGACTAATGTGACCTACAACATCATTCTGAGCCCAAAGCAAGCAGTGGTACACTTTGTGCAGCCTGATGAGGCAGGGGATTCTGAATCCTGCACCACAAAAGTACACACAAAAGTACAATATGAAGGAAGCCAGGAATAAAAAGAGCTAGGAAATTGCTGCACTGAAATATGGGGCATGAAACATTCATTTGTTTTCCCCCGTTCCTCCCTTCTCTCATTTTCCAGATACATCTAAGTTGTTTCATTCATAGCAAATGGAATCGATAATGCTTTTAGCTCCGAGTGCTGCACCCATTTCAAATCTAACCCCAATATGGAACCGAAGAGGAGCAAATCCCAAGAGTAAAAGAAACGCTGGAGCAGGCCCAGCACAGCCATATAGGTGGGGGTTTTCCTAAGTAAATACATATATACACATACACTGGGGCTTTGGAAGGGATGGGGAAGGCAGCAAGGTTTCAATGCTCTCAGTGGACTGGGTGTCAAAGCAGTTTAAGTAGGAGACTCATCTCTCTTGGGGGGGGAAGCAGGTCATTTCACTAATTAAAGCTGCTCTTCCACACTTGATTTTCTGACATTTGAGCAGCTGTGTTGCCATGAGCAGAGCGGAACACGCTGTTGAGCTCAAGCCAGAGGCTGATCACTTGTGACTCAGCTCAAATTAAAAAGCACAAACAAAAACCTATGCCAACAGGTTACTACCCAAAGATGCATTTCAAGGAGGACTCTCCTATCCACTGAGCTTCTGAATGTCTTTTCCAACGTGGACTCAAACCATCTTCCTTACATCACAGTGTAACTAACAAAAAGAAGTGGCCCAAACAGCCTGTCACCAACCAGCAGAACAAGGAGTTTCCTTCTGCTGGGAAGGCTTCGAGGGTTTCACCATTAAATAAGTTTTCTGCGTAGTAACAGGCTACTAAAGCCAAGCAAAATATTTCTCTCTGGCACCAGTCCCTTTAAAAAATAATCTCACAAGGACCAACTGTGAGAAGAGCCCTTCATGCACTATCTCCTAAACCACTAAAGGAAGAACAATTTCCACCTTCCGGGCAGAACAACCCCCAAAGCAGCAGCTGCCAAATGCACATTAGCCCATGTCTACGCAACAGCTTGGGATTTCTGGAGATCAGAGCTTCGTGTATTCCAAAAGTGAGCTGGTTGGTTTGGGATTCTTCAAGTTCCATTCTCCATAATAGTTACTCCATTCCCTAGCCCTGAGATACCTCTCAGAAGGAACTGCTGCTAAAGGGATGAATCTGAAGTTGTATAGGAGAAGCAGATCCATATTATTCCCAGGGGAGTCTCTACCTGCAACAAGGACAAGATGACATCTACCTGCCTGTTTGGGACCCTACCTATGCACCACTAACCCTGAACTAAATCCCACAGAGTCACTTCCACCAAGTAATGGGAAAAGCAAAGAAAAGGCCTGGTGCTTACATCCACGATTGTCACTTCCAAAACCTGGTGGTTTCGAAGGGAAGATAATCAGGAAACCTAACAAGGACAATCAACAAGAGAAAGAAGCTGGAGAGGCACTTTTTGGCTTAAAAGGGTTACTTAAAACGATTGTTCTACACACCGGCCATTTTCCTTCCCTGTTGTTTGCCTTCCCCTTTTTTGCTAACCCTCCAACTTTACTGGCAAGGGAATCTTAACTTCATTTACAGCGTAGGCTAAAGGAAGTTCTCTGGTATTTGTTCATTCCCAGCATTATGTCTTTCCTAATTAAATTTCTGTGCATCTCTGTTCAGTGTTTGGGCCACAACTGAAGGAGGTGGTTCCCGCGGTTCAGCCACCAGCACAAGCCAACCTAAGGATTTTTTCCAAAGCTCACAACAGGAAAAAGCAGCTTTCAAGCACACCTAAGAATTTTCTGGGAAGTCAGAACCGCAGCAGGCAGCTTCCATCAGCATCTCCTGAGATGGCTACTCTGTAATCCTTACACACACACACACAGATCCACAGGCTGGATCCACTCGACAATATCCAGCAAAACTTAGATTCTGATGTTTTCCCCCCAAGAAAAGCTGTAGTCTGTTATCACATCAGTTCATCTGCAGTCTGTGGCCATCAGAGCTGCAGTGTTCACTCTCTGAGATAACAAAATCTGCTCTAAAGCACAAAGTTGAAAAAAGCACTTTTCTGCTAATTGAGTACAACTTCTCCTCTGGCTTTGACCTACCCCCAAGGGATCCTTACTATCTTCTGGGATTAAACTCACCGCAGAAGCCTTTGGAGCGTGCCAAGAGCTACTTGTCCTTGCACATATACCATTCCAAAACCAAACTGCCAGAATTATGGAGAATACTTTTCCCACTGCACCTAAGGAACGGCTGGGAGACAGTGTTTGGAGAAAAACGAGCAGATCCTGAAGCCAAAGAGTAACATGCTGGCAGGAGGTGGTGTGAACAGGGGCAGACTTTTACAGCGTCTTCTTTTTCCATTTGAAGATAAAAAACAGTTCTCGGTATTGAGATACACTCCCTCAGCCTACAGATCAATCTGTGCTTTTAAACACAAGCCTCTTGTTAAACAGCAACAATTAAAAAAAAAACAAAAGAAACCCCTCCCCAGCACACCATATATTTTAATGGAACCATCCTTGACGTGCAATATCAAGGCAAATTCGTTTCCTGTCAGCCTGACTCAGTCTAATGGACTTGGAGGCTGCAGTTTTTCCACTCCTCTTAATGACTTGTTGCAATGGAGATGAGTGCTCTGCGTGCAGCAATGCCATCTTCTGGCACAGTTCCTGTGAGAAAGGGAGCTCGCTGAATACCACTAAAAGAAAGCTCCTGTTTTGGGAAAACAGAAACTCGGACTCCACAATAAATCTCGGATTTCTCCCTACTCCACTGCACTTGCTGTTGGGCTCTCATTGTTCAGGGGCGTGGAGCGGAGCAGTGAGAACACACAGAGGGGCAAACTCACTCAAGTGCGTCATTTGGAGGTGTAGTAGGATGGGCTTCGGATAAAGATTTCCCACTAAATCCAACACACCACCGCTTTGGGCTTTTCTTTCAAAATTCACAAGGTTCATGCTACAATATGTATTCAGAGTACAGATTTTAGACTGAATGAGAAAGTCAATAGTTCTTGTCTGAAATAATACCTGAGGAGAAACAACACTGCGGAATTCCTATTTATTGTGTCACTTGATCCCGAAATCCCTCTCCCTGGAAATCAGATGCACTGCAGAGATGCCAACCTGGCAATCTCAGCCAAAACAGCCCAGCCCTGCTGCTGCTGCTTCTCAGATACCACCACCACCAGTAAGACAGTGACCAGTCAACTGTAGCTGATTCTTTTCTCCCCCACCCCCTAAAAAAACCACCTTTGCAACACCCATAAAAGCACAATTTCATTTATCCTTCACCAGTGAAAAAATAATTAAAGGATTTATTTTTGTGACTGAAATCAGCCTCTCTAGTTCTCATATATTTGTTCATTAAAAAAAGTACCACTTCCACATACTTCTTTTATAAAAGAACAGCATATTTTCAATGTTTATGATTTCATGTATGAGAAAGATATTCCGGGCTGTAATTTGTAAACTGTTGGACAAAGCTCAATGCTCTGCTTTCATTTTCAGTTTCTTTGATGTCTTCCATTGTTTTGCCTCCCCTTCTTTCCCACTGTCAGTTTTGTTTACCTCTTCTCTCTCCCCTGTGTGTCTTGCAATTCCCACGAAAAAGGGCCTTCCCCAAATTCCCTGTATGAGAGATATCCTCTTTTGCTAGTGCTCCAAGTTAAAAGCAGTTTTTACAATGGCTCCCTCTGTGAAGACTATCACCTTCCTCAAATGCTTGTAATTTACCTCTTAGCACATATGGCTTGTGGAAAAAAGCAACAGAAAACATTTATTTTAGGAAAAAAAAAAAGATTACAAGTTACTTTTTAAAGGAGAATTTCATAGGTTTTGGTCTTGAAAAAAGATAGGTGACAAATACCACCAAAACGGTTCTCAGAGCACCTCAAGCCCTAGATTTCTGTCTTATGCTGGTGAACAAATTAACAGGCTGTCCCATCAGAAGTCTCTTTTTTTTTTTAAATATTAATCTTTCCATTTGGGCTTCCTATGCTGATGCTCACGAAAGACAGGTTTGTTTTAGTATCAGTTTTAAAGAACAGCTGTTTGGGCCAACTGAACTGTCTGAATCCGTCAGCATCTCAGCCTGGCATGACTCAAGGCTGTGCCCCAACAGAAAACACCTCCCAGGCTCCGCTGCTAAAGCATTAGAAGGAAATTAGAGGAAGAAATGCAGCTTTGCAGCCACCAGAACTGCTCGAGGAGATGCCTGAATTATTTGAACGACATTAAAGCTGCAACATGAGTCAAGTCTTTAGAGAATCCATGTGGGAAAAACACTGTGTGAAGTGAATTCTTAGGTGTCTTAATAGAGAGAAAGCTCAAAGTAAACTGTTTCCCACAATAAGTGTGCCTAGAGACTCTTGTTCCCATTAGACCAAGGCCAGGAGTAACAAATATGCTCTGTTCTCTCAACAGTTCTTGATAGTTGATAATAATCCGCTTTCAGAAATGGTTTCTTTCATCTTTCACAGTATCGAGTATTTCCAGAGGAAAATGCTTTGATCAGGCTCTCTGCTGATATTCCAGCTGAAAGAGGGAATGCACGTATGGAGGCCTGGCCTACAGTTCAAGTGCATTTTTTCCGAAACTGTTTTGATTTATCCGATAAGCCACTTAAGGGCCAGCCTATAAAAAACAGCGGGGCAGTCACTTCCAAGAAAACAACACTATTACTGGAAGTATCTTCTGTTAAATAGAGCTTACCCTCTGGACACATTTACATAACAACCACTAACGGTGGCCCAACATATGTGGTAAATAGAAGAAGCAGGCAACCACAGTCCCTCCGAACACGAGGCTGAAGAGCTGACGCAGTCAGGTTTGGGTTTAAGGCCCTTTCAGCCAAGCATTCTGTTTGTTTCTCCTGCTGTGGGGGAGATCAGTCACTCCAAAGAGCCCTGCTTGGGACTTGCTGCCCAAATTCTCAGCCCAAACTTTGCTTTTTAAGAGCCTGTGAATGCTCAGGTTTTGCAATCACCAAGCAGTACAGCGAACAGCCCAGCCATGTCTATAGCACACACTCAAGAGCTGTAGAATAAACCAAGTTCCTGCTGGATGACTGACATGAAAACTGTGCTACTGATGCTCTGGAAGCTGTTTATTTAGTTTTATTATAAAACTGTATAAGCTTAAAGGTGCTTCTGTATTCTCCTGCATACTCTACCAGGATGAAAAGCCCCTCTTTTTTATTTTTAATCTTAACCCTTCCATCTCACAAGCAGCACACTGAAGTTAACCATGCTTCTGATACAACTGTGCTGGCAAACAGCTGATGATCCAAGCAGGCCGATTCCAGAGGGGAGGATACAAACTGGCACGGCCGGGTGCAGGTGTTTGAAAGCTAAAGCTATATTCTTACCTCAGCCCTAGCAACTTTCCTCAGTGTGAGCAAACAGCAGCCTACCCTGACCAGTTTTGGCAGAGAGATGTGAAAGATCTGGTCTCCAATCACTGTAAATTCAACCCCTCTCAAAATTAAAAAGGTAACAACAATGAAGAACATGCTGCTCATGTCAAGATCTCATCATCTGAGAAGTCTTCTCACACAGGCTTAATAGGTCCGAGCTTTGCTGGCTCTGGCAAGCTTACCGTAAACAAACACTTCTCTTCCCACAGAGATAGCTAATATATGAAAAAGCTTAGGAAATACGAACCAAATCGAATTAAAAAGCACTCAGGGCCAAACATAATAATTCTGCAGACCGGTAGCTGAACGTGGTGGGGTTTTTCCTACCGAGTTCTCTCTTCAAAGACTGTTCAACTACACAAACAAGGTTATCTTACGCTTGTGCCTAGAGGGTTCTTCACCCACTGGAGCTGTTTAACTACAGTCCCACCTCCCCAAGGGCATTTAAAAACCCGAGGGAGGCACAGAGGACAGTCCATGGCACACAAACACAGTTGTACACAGGATATCTGAAATGCGTACACTGTTCAAATATTTGGCTTGTCCTATGACTTTTCTTCTAAAGTTCATGCATCTGGGTAAACACAAGCATTTCCCATGTCTGCTTGTGTCCAGATTCCTCATGAGCAATCCTAACAATGTAAATTTGGAATGGGAAGTGAAATATTTGTCTTGTCAACTAGAAGACACCAGTAACCCCTTTTCAATAGTGTTTGTGTCTGGCAACACAGTCAAATGCTGGGCTCTGGAGACAACACCAAGCATGGGGGTTTGTTTGGCGTTTTTCTTTAAACTGCTTTTCTCCTGTAGTCAGAGTAACGCTAATTGTCTTTAGTGCCTGCAGTTCTAACATGAAGTAAACCAAAAGAACACAACCCTGTGGAGCTTACATTTGGGGTCACAGATGACATAGCTACTGCTCTCCACCACGCCCCAGAGCTGGTTTTGACACTGTTCTCTTTGGAGCAGCTCAGTGCCAGCTGAGCAGAGCAGCTGTCAGGTAAAACAGGATTACTGAATGTTCCTTCTTCGAGGAAACGTGAGTGTTCACGAGGCAGGGAATCATGACTGATGACAACTCATCTCAAAAACCCGAGACACCCTAAAACGCTTTCTTTCTTAAATTGACACAGATGCTGATCTTGCCCTTAAAAAAATCCACATTTGCTGTATTCCCTGATGTGGGTCATACAAACAACAAGCTGCCTGAACCAAGACAAAAGTTAACCTCACCCGTGACCTGCAACATGTCACTTAGGCTTAGAGAAGATTGTCATCTTTCCCGATTCCCTCTTTCCAGCTGTTCTGGTCACCAGTGTAAAATTTAAATTTTCACCTGAGTTTTCCAGCTTCACAGCAGAGAGAGAAAATCTCTTCAGTCTAACGACTGGTGTAATGTAAGCAGTGCACATTTAGATGCAAGGCTGCTTTCAATTTTAGCAGAATATAATCCTCAACAAAGACATTTAACTATAATCAAGGGCTACATTTTATCCGCAGTTAGGTATGCAGAGGTTCTCCATCCACAGGAGGGAGAGAAAATCAACACAAAATGCCCAGTGCAAACCCTTATTCAGTATTTAGATGTCAGAAGAGAAGGATTTGTCCAAATTCAAACTGATTTCTCTATGTGTGGTTATGTTGTTCTAAATCTGATACCTACGTTGCATAAAAATTAGTATTTTAATTATGCCTTAAATGGGCCCTGAGCGAAATACACAGTCATTAACATAATTAAAAATGCAATAGAAATGCTACCTTTTATAGTTATACCGGATCTTAAGTATAAAAAAAGTCAATGGCTCAGCTGTCATAATCTACGTTACCATGGTAAGTGTTCTGCCATACATAATTCCATCTGCCTACAAACAGGGACCAAAAATACATACTTGTGTCATCACTAGAGGAGAAGATTTCATTTTTCACTCCTATATGAAAGAAAACACATTTACCTTGGTAATCGTGTTTAGGTTGGGATTATTTTATGGCAACTATAGTCAATATGCCCACTACAATTAAGAGTTTAAGATTCTAGAAATCACCCATTTATAGTAAAAAATTTTTACTCTCTTGGATTTCTCAATAGCTACTTTTCCTGCTCTAATCCTTTCAGCTTTCTACAATATGAAAAAGTCTCTTTAGAATGTACCCTAAGCCAGTATTTTCCTATTTTTTTTTCTTCCAGCTGAGTGTATCATTGTGTGCTACTCTTTCCACTTCACTAGAAAAATAAGTCTAGAGGGTTCACTGGAATTTCTTTGTATGAAGTCTTTGGTACACATGCTGCCTATTAGATTTTCAAAAACCTGTATTACCAAAGCAAAAGAACAGACATCATGTAAGCCTTCAATTATCTTTCAGCAAAAGGCATTATGCTTTTTGGAATAAGGCTTGATATAAGCCTTTTTTACAATGGGGTATATTCTACGGGGGAGTAACTGTTTTAAGTAGCCAGCTTCAAAACATTTATTACTACACAATAATTTCTCTTGGGAACTGTTTACAGAGATACTACACATCCTGCAACAGCGAGCCACTCCGTGCACTTAGAAATTAATTCTTTGGGTCGTAGGTACAAGCCTTAGAAGTTCCATTTGAAGTCCAGCTGAACTACAAATCAAGCCAAAATGGGTATTGGTACACTATTACCTCTTCCAAGCTCTAACACAAATTTAGTCTACAACATGAAGTGTGTTGCAACATAAGCTCACACCACTCATTCCAAGTAACCACTGGGTTAACCAACCCGTGCCCTCCACAAGTAGAACTTAACCAAAAAGGATTGACAACCTGTTCTTTCTGCAGACCTGAAATTCACTGCCCCTTAAGTGAATGCAGATTTGGTGCCTTTTGCAGAAGCAAGACAGACTAATAAGGGATTTCAAGCTGTAGCTGAAACTTAAGGTGACCAACTCCCTCAGTTCCTTGTTGAATTGCAGCAGGACTGGGCAGATAATTGCTTTACGCTCTGGGCTTGGTTTGTCATAGCAACAGTGTCATAGGAAGCTGGAGAGTTCACCAGGAGCTTGTTTTTACACAACGTGGCATTTCTAGTAATTCAAATTGATCAATCATAATTAGGATCGGAGCTATTGTGACGTTTTATTATTCATCTCCAAACCCCCACGATGCTGTTGCTCAGCAATTTTCTGTGACTGGAAGGAATGCCTGATCTGCAAAACCTTGATGAAAAGGGAAAAAGAAAGAAAAATAAACCACAGATGCAATGCACCCATACTTTCAGGAGAAACTGTTACAGCGAAGAGATGAGTATGTAGCATTACTGCTGCATGCGGGTGATGCACCTCCAAAGATCAGTGCCAAAGCTCCCACAGGCACTACACAAATTAAAGCTCCGTGGAAAAACAGGAGTAGAGGCTGGCTCCCTTCTGGACTTCCAAATGCCTCAAAGGACAGCTCTTTCTACAGGTTTAAATAACTTTATATGACCAAAAAAAAAAAATGAAGAGGCAAGCAACTGCCCTTCATACATGTGGAAGGCAGCTCCAGGTAAAGGTCTAGGTCTACGTGCACCCCCCTCAAGAAGAGGCACAGCAAGAAGCAGAGAGACAGGTGCAGAGAATACCAAACTATGTTTAGTTGCAGCAAAGGCTGTGTCAGGTCACATTACTGATAACCAGAGCTTTCAGCCACCCCCAGCACCACGGCTGTAGATGCCAAGGTTTGCCCCTCAAGCTCTGTGTCAAACCATCAGTAATCTGGTGGTGGTAAAAATACCAGAGCAAAGGAGAGCTCAGTTTTGTCAAGTGATGAAGAGTTCCACCCAGGGAGCTGCAATAGCTTAGTTCAAACACATGTGCCAAGACCAGAAACAACTAAATTACTTGCCAGGAGCATTGTTAGTCTGGGCAATAAGAGGTTATCACTCATTAGCCCACGCTGACTAAGTAATTGATTAAGTAATTTCATATGATAAAAATAGAGCATCAATCCATTTTCTACAGTGCCTGCCCATCCCACCAAGTCTTACCACCACATCCATAACGTGTCAGACAAAATGCTTTTTATATAGATTTCATACACATTTGCTTTACTAAATATAGACCCTGTTCTTGGAGCTGAACAAATGGAAGGGGAACTAGCAGCCACTGGAGCCAACAGGAGTTTTGTAGAGGTACTTTTACTTCTAAATATTTATACCCAATCCTTCTGGCTCGCTACTTGGTAAGTCACTACTCTGGCTTACCCACCTGTGATGATGAGAACCACGAGGCTTCTTCCCTTTGGCATAATAGTGACACTAAAACTTAAGATCATCTGTTCTTCTTGCCCCCTTTTTCATGAACAAATTATTTTCTCCAATTGCATTCTTAGAACTTTATAATTCCCATAAAATAACTACTGGAAGTCAAGTTTATTATTTTGGGGTTTTCATTGTTTCAGTAAGTGATCCATTGGGATGATTAGTATAAAGCAATGAACATAAAATTCCCCCTTTAACGGTGAAATAACACATATAACAGCTCAGTATTCTTGTAACAGGAATAAGACAAGTGCTTAAATAGCAGGAATGTTGGCTCTTGCTCCAAAGACCTTTCTAAGACCGTACTGGCTGTCTGCAGACAGATACACAAGAAGATCTGAGCTGGCAACTCAAACGAGCTATCCCAAAACTTCCAGCCTCAGAACTGCACATGGCTCACGCAAGGTTTGGACCCAGCAGGGACACAGTCTAATTCCCATTGTTTCCAGCACACTGCGGCCCTTGGGAACAGCCCGTTCTTGCTCTCTGTAAGGTCTGAAGGTTGTGCTGACACTTGCTCAGGATAGGGGGTAAAAATAGGACTGCAGTGGCATCTTTTCATCAATTGTTGTCACCTGACAAATCATGTGTGCTCCTGGTCCCTGACAAGGCAACAAAGTTGGCAAATTCCAACTGGACTAAGAGTGGTGTCGGCGCTATTTTATCATTTTCAGGTATATTCCAACTTTGTCCATATCAAAGAGTCATCCAACCTTGTTAAATACCAGCCAGCCGGGAGACAGCAGAGAATGCCTGCTAAGACAACAAAGAATCCAGCAGGGATTCCAGGTAGAGCATTTCCAGTACAAGCCTCCAACTGCGACAGAAATAGCCTCATTAAAGGGCAGGTTCAGATACAAGAAGCTATTTATAGGAAAACTAAGACTAAATTACTAGCCACACGCTCTGCACCTAAAAATTGCCCAAGTTCACCGTGTTACAAGAGCTGTGCATGCAGCATGTGACGGCCCCGACTGCTCTGCCGGGCGAACCAACGCGGCGCTTTGGCTTCCGTGCCCCCGACCAGCTGCTGCTCCCGGCAGGAACTAAAACTGCCTTGAACCCAGGCCAGGCCCGCTCGCATCCAGCCCCAGCGAGCTGGAAGTTCCCAGAGAGCTCCTGCGCGGTCACAAGGGGGTTCTAACTCCTGCCCAAGTGCTACCCACTCCCCGTTCCCTGCCAGCTGCCGCCCGCCCACGCCGGGCGCACATCAGAGGGAGGCGCAGCGCCCCTGGAAGCCAGCGCACATTCCTGAGCGCAGCGGCAGCTCCCGGTCACGGGTCACCCCCGTGCTGGCGGCCACTCCGCACCCGGGCGGGAGGGGGACAGAGAAAGCTGGATTTTACGGAGATAAAATAACAAACGGAAAAACCGTCTCCGGGTCCGCTCGGGGAGCCCGCACAAAGGGCGCTTCACAAGGGCTCCGCCGGCGGGATCCGGCAGCCGCTTGCCAGCTCACATCGCGTACGAAACACTCCGCAAATTAATCGCAAAGTTTATTTTTTGCTCTTGGAGTCGCGTATGTGGGGGGTGCATTTGGGAGAGGGGGGTGTTCGTGCTGTTTTTAACCCAAAGGTTTTGAGTACGTGCTATTTGTGATGGTGCAGAGGAGTTGTTAAAATGGAAACTGCCCTCAGTTTGCTATTTTCTGAACATATCTATATATAGGTACATAAATAAACTGGAATTACATTTTTTTCCCCCTTAAATAAAAAAAGAACCACACCGTTTGGAAACACTGCAGGAGAAGATGAAGTAGGTCTGGACTCCCTCCATCTTTTAAGAAGTAAGCTCATAAAACAGCACTTGACCACCTGACCTAACATAAACGACAAGGGTATTTACAGCACTGTGCCACTCTCTTGAATCCAGCCGGTCTGAATGCCTGAAATACATCCCCATCCATCGGATGCCTGGAAACATCCCCTGAGATTCCAGTTCTATTAACGAGACTTCTAACTTATGTCAAGACCTCTCACACCTTCTGCAAGATTGACGGGACTTTAGGTCGCACAAAATTGCCTCACCTGAATCTGTGCCTCACACACACCTCCCACACGAGGCTACTCTTCTTTCTACCTCAGACAGATCACCGTAAACCACCCAGATTACCGTAATAAATAAAGCGCAAATTAAGCAAGGGATGCACTTTATAAAGCTTCTTACTGGTTTTCAGCAAGCACAACTTCAGTGCCAAGGGCAACATGTAACTTGTGGGAATGCGCCTTGGTTCCCAGTGGTCAAAGCACCATTCCAAGAGGACCCCTGGAAGGGACTGGTCAGCAGCTTCATTCCTGTAGCTGGACCTTTATTGACACCAGCAGAACTGAATGCAAAGAGTTAACAGGGCAAACACTTCTCCAAAACTTTGTGCAGACGGTTGTTGCTGAATGAATCCTTGTTGCATAAACAAAGATTCCTTTAATATAGGAAGTCTGGAGTAACTACCCCATGACATACTGTATTTAATGCTCTATAGGAGCAGTCAAGTCCTGCAGATAAATCAAAACATTTCAGGACTAGACAACCAAAACATGCAATAAAATAAATAACCAAACTGTATAAGAAAACCCAACAAATAATATTGCTGTAACGCATTTTCTGTACAGAATTACTCCTGACACTTCTAGTGAGCAAGGCACAGCTTTCACATCCGCAGTTCTCCAACAGAAATTTTATTGGATTGATTCAGTCAGATGCCTGCTTGCAACGCTCTAAAAATCTCTGCGCATCACCAATGGATCCGGAATACAGCTCACTTTTCCCAACCGAGTTCATAAATCTCCACAGGGTAATGAGCAGCAATTTTCTAGCTCACACCGCCTCCCCTTTCCTTAAATACTTTTATTATTTGAATGCAGTTACATCTCGATGTCAGCATCCTGCTGGATACCACAGTTGTTTCTGTGTTCCCAGCTGACTCACCATCCCAGTCAGGACAATCAGGCACTTCAGAAAGAAGGATAAAAGGGAAAGGAAGGACAGCCATTGGAACAGAACATATTGTGTTTTGTCAAGTATTTTGCCCACTCCGTTAGTCAATTCCTTATTAACATTTAACCAGGAGGCTTCTACAGCCCGTTTCCCAGTTACTGTTTATAAACAGAAAGGAGAAGAACTGTTCATTTGGGTTTCTGAGGCAACCTAACACAGCAGATCACCCCAAAAAAAAAGCCTCCATGAAGAAGACCTCACAATGAATACTCACAATAAGACTTAAATACAGACACAGCGTGTTCACCATGACTACTCTGGTGTTCCACAGAAAGTGGTATTGTTACTTCAGAAAGATTTCACCAAGCTACAGATATTAAAGAGCAATGAGTTGCGTTTCCAGCTCAGATATGTAGCGACCATTGCTAAGCATGGAAAAGCTCAGGAAGTGTGTTGAGGGTTCTTAGGGGTTGGGGGCATTTTTGTATGTTTTCAGGGCTTTTACTTCATGAGAAGAAACACAATTCCTCTGATATTTAACAGATGGGTCAAGAAGCAAATCCCCCACGACACAATACAAACAGTCACTGATTTTTCCAAAGCAACGCGTGCTCTTTTTTCCCCTTCCCATCCCGGTGCATCCCGCTCAGAAGTGGCTACAGCCTCACCACAGCCCCATGTCACCCACGGTGGGCAGCCATGTCCCCACACAACAGTACAAAATCTCAACCTCGAAACAGCCAAAAGTCAGCCTTCGATAACATTATTGAGTACAAATCTTGTAAGGGAGGGAATACACCAGGAAAAAGGGAAGAAAAAAAAAAGGAGAAGACAAAAGGAAAAAAGAGAGAAAGAGGAAAGAAGGGGAAGGAAAAAAGAGGAAGGGGGAAAAAAGAAAAAGAAGGAAAGGGGGGAAAGAAAGAAAGGAAAAGAGGAGGGAAGAAAGAAAGGAAAAGAGGAGGGAAGAAAGAAAGGAAAAGAGGAGGGAAGAAAGAAAGGAAAAGAGGAGGGAAGAAAGAAAGGAAAAGAGGAGGGAAGAAAGAAAGGAAAAGAGGAGGGAAGAAAGAAAGGAAAAGAGGAGGGAAGAAAGAAAGGAAAAGAGGAGGGAAGAAAGAAAGGAAAAGAGGAGGGAAGNAAAAAAAAAAAAGAAAAAGAGGAGGGAAGAAAGAAAGGAAAAGAGGAGGGAAGAAAGAAAGGAAAAGAGGAGGGAAGAAAGAAAGGAAAAGAGGAAAGGGGGGGAAGAAGGAAAGAGAGGAGAAAGAAAGAGGAAAGAATTCATAAAGAAGCAAGGGGAAAAAAGAAAAAGTAGGGAAAAACTGCAGGGGAAAAAAGGCAGGAAAAAAGATTAAAAAACAGGAAAAAGACCCCAACAAACCAAAAACCAAAAGAAAAAAACCTTCCCGCAATCCCTTACTTACCCCTCCCCCCCCCAAAAAAAACCCCAACAAATTAAAGCCACACACACAAAAAATAACTCCACAGAAAAACCCAGAAAGCCTTCCAAGAAACTCCCCAAGAAAACGCCTCACAGGAAACTCCACCAGAACCACAGCTCCTCACAAACAGAAATACGATAGAACCACCACACAAACCCGCAGCAAATTACAGCCATCACCCTACAGCCCTCTTTCCTAAGCATTTCTATTAAAAAGATAGATAAAAAATAAACATTAAAAGTAAACCGAGCCCTTACCTGTGTGTGCCAGGAGCAGCCCCGCAGTCCCACAGCCCCACAGGAGCCCCACTGCATCAGCACCTGCTTCTAGTACCTTCCACCACAGGTACAGCTCATCAGCGTGATGAGCCCCTGCCCAATTAGCACCAGCTGGTGTAATTAGCCCACGGCTTCCCCCCCCCCGCCCCACCCCGCCACGTCCTCCTTTGCTTTTGGTGCTGCCAGGAAGAATTCCCTGAGGAAGCACCATCCCTTTGATACGCCTAAGATCATCAATTTCTGGTTTTATACGCTCCGGAGTAAATAATAATATTTGCAGGATCGTGCCCGTTTCCTGTTCTGCGTGGTTTAGCTGCTCCAATATTCCACAAACATCAGGACACCTGGAACTATTTACTCGATTAACTCAGCCTGGGCACCTGTTTAATGCCCGTGAACAGCCCATGATCTGTGACCTGCCTTTCTTTTTCCCTTGTTTATTTTGCCTTTCCCCACTTTTTCTGCAAACCAAGGAAAGACCCAATTGGGACGTGAATTTAAAACTTTAATTCTTGCCCTCCACTGCGGGTTGCAATCAGAAGTTTGGAAACTCCTTTGCAAACTTCCTGATGGAAGCAGTAAATCTTCACATGCATTTTCTGTGGAAATTGGGCCAATTCTTCATAGTTCCCTTATTTTAGGGTCTTATGTGTAATTGCAGCCATCTGCTGATTTCCACGAGTTCGGAGTGCTCCTTGGAATAAACGTAGCCAAACCCCAGACACCGACTCTACGCTTCACTTAATTTATGTAATGGAGACATGACGGAATAACCAAGGATGGGCATTAATGTTACACATCAAATTTTTATTATGGAGAAATTTTGTTACTTTTTACAAAAGCCCCAGGAGGTCCCCAGGTGCCAGGAGAACTAAGCCTGGAGCTGGAATTGCACCTTTTATCTCTGCCTGCAAAATCCCCTCACTTTCCCAAATTACCATTTCCCTTTTGTTAATAGTGGGCTTAAAATCAAAAAATTGGCATTGTGGAAGAAGTATATTTGTTATCCTACAGCATGTTATCATATATTGCAGTTCTTTTCCTAATTATACAGTCACTTCCGCATTTATTTTCCAGAATCCAGTTCAGTGCAAAGGAAAGACACAGAAGGGGACAGAATTAAAATTACACAGTCCTTAATTCTATTACTCTGTAACTACTCAGTGCTTGATTTTGCAACCCAAATAACACTGTAGCACAGTAATTTTTATATGCAATCCAGACACACGTAGTCATTTACGCACTAACTGTAATTACTCTTTCCTACATTAGTCTACATCTATTATGCAGCAGGTTCATTATGTTTTATATTTCATCATTTCAATTCAGTGAGAAGACATTTCCTAGCACCCTTTTCCCTTTGATATGGCAGACAGAGTTCACTGGAATAGAAGTGTTCTAAGTGAGTGCTTCACTATGCTGATTTTTCAAGTCATTCTAGCTCTGAACAAATTACTTCTAATCCTTTGTAGTAGCAGAAGGTAAAATTGAAAACAAGCTCGAATCAAATTAAAATTCAAAGAAACCTTGAAAATGGGGAATTTTAAATGAATGTAATTTTTGAAATTATGGAACTAGAATGAGCGCCGGCAAAGAGGTGAAGACAAACACTGTGTTGTCCAAAGCAAGGCATCTGCCTAAATCATCCATGAAAGAGCTTAAAATATCCTTAAATCCCGACAACTCTTAGTAGAAGACAAAGAACATCCTGCAGTAGGAAAAAAACTCAGCAGTGGGTTAGAAAAGGCAGGGCCAAAGCACAACAGCAGCATATGAATAGTCAGTGGTATGAATTGCCCAGAAGGTTACCTCTAATATCAGTGGGACACCAAGTTTTAAGGGAAAAAAAGTATAAAAGAGGCAAAATCCAGTAGAGTTAGGGGAAAACTTCTGGAGGAAAGTAAATAAGAAAAAGAAAAGTGGTTGCTGCAGTCCCACACACACAATTGAAGTGTCTCTCTAACAGATTTGTGTCAAGCCCTAGGAGCAGACCTCATATTGACCAACCCAAACTGACTGGCTGGAAAACTGTAGGATTTGAGATGAAGTAGATGGATTCACAATACAGAACTCCTCTGCCACAGAAATATCCCTGGAGAAGCAGGATGGCAGGAGCTCTGTTCTGCATCTTCCTGCATCCGCACCAGCACTCCTCATCTGAGCACCATGGCGTTCTCTCTCCACTGATGCTTCTTAGTCCAAGCCATGAGTTTGGAATCCCAGAAACCTTCCCGTCCTTCTGGATTTCCAAATACGTCCGACCACATTTCAGGGTTTTAAAAAAAAAAAAAAAAAAAAAGCTTGAATGGGAAAAGGAGGACATCCACTTCCAGGCATCATTTTAAAACAGGTGTTTTACCAAAAGAAAATCAGACGGGATAAAGGGACTCCAGGGGGATCAATAACGCCATGATGGCAGGAAAATTACCCTGTGACCGCTGTACGTTGCTTAATGATAAGGAACTTTACCTGAGATCAGTTAAATGACTGTAAAAGACCCTCCTGCACACTTTCTCTCCATATCAGGTAATGGATTAGGATCGTTGATTTATTCCTGCGTGCTCAGAGGTGCAGTGGGACAGCAGTGCCTGAGTGCCATGGTGCTCCAACAGAGAACACCTGACTGGTTAGTTTCCACATTTCATTAAAGTGGTTGTATTTTTTAATGTGAGAAGCGGTTGGATTTCCTTTTAACAAGTGCGGCATTGACAACTGGAGGGAAAAAATGTGGAAATAAGTCATGTGACTACTAACAAAAGCAACACCTTGCATCCTATTCCAAACACAATGGTCTCCATGGTGTAATTTACAACAGCTTGGCTTTTTGTTTGGTATATTCTTAATCTTTACATAACAAATGTCACTGGTATCTTGGCTGGCACCTTAATCACAACTTAAATGGAACAACTCAGGTGTTTAAGGGGAAATACAGTTCTTGCTGGAACAGGTTCACAGATGCAAATAAGAGCCTCGGTTCTGCAAGCGTCCCCAAATATATATTTAACAAATTTATATATTTATATTATTTATATTTATTTATTTATATTTTTATATATATTTAACACAAGGACAATTTCAGAGATCTCTTAAATGAAAGACATAATAAAAACACATACAAAAAATAACAACTTTGGTTCAAGCACCTTCCTAAATGAGTTTTGCTCTCCAGCTGCAAGACAGGAGTAACCTGAAGGATCTCCCAGAGGTTCCAGTGTAGCAGGAATTCAGCACGCTGATGATTTCAGGTTTCATTCAGCGTTATGACAAAAAGTGTGTTGTGACAACAAAAGTCAGTACAAATGGTTGCAGGCAAATGTGTTCACTTCCCTTCTGTTTTGTTCTTCCCTCGTGAAGATGCAAGAGATGCTTGGTAAAGTGGGATTTATGGGAAAACGGATTGACTTCAGCCAGCACTGCATTCTTTACCTTGGTCTGGAGCGGCTTTCTGGGAATTTATTCACGGAGTTTTCCACTCCTGTGAAGGTCACCCAATAAGCTGTGTGTATGATGTCTTCTTGAAGGGCAGCAAAAATTCAAATAAATAAATCCCACACTCTACCCCAGCCATAGTTCAGAAACATGCCTGATGAGTCATTCCTTCCTAAATGCAATTAAAAATAATTCTAAATACAGAGCGGACAAAATGCAGAGGAAGACAGTAAAACAACTGTAGTAGTCAATTTTTTTTACGAGTGATTTCTGCCTACTAATTCAGGATATTACATTGTCATGTCTCTTCCTCATGTAAAATGAATAACCCCGTGAGAAGTCAATTCAGAACGCTCCAGAGAGCACAGCGCTCCGCGTTTGCTGCTGGATGCGCAGCCACCAATAACCTGTGACCTCGTTGTTTCCCAGATCCCGAGGAGTGACCCAAAGGTCTCAAGGCAAGGAGGATCATGGCAGGGAGCTGTCACTGCTCGGAAGGATACTGCCTACCTGGTTCCAACAAGCACATGGAGTAAGTTACAGGCAAAGAGAAGTCAGCTTTCATTAGGATCCTCAGTGCTTGGAGTCTTCATCCCCAGCCCTTTCCTCTACTACCTGGAACTTCTTTTCCATGCCCAGCACTCTCCACGTGTCCGGCTGATCACACCTACTGAAGCTTGCAGTAAACTGGAGAGATTTTTCTTCTGGCTTCCAGCAGGGAAGGGAACAGGAAGTGCCAAAATATGTGGGGGTGAGGGAGCAGCTGTTCTTGTGCCATTTCCAGCCGGGGTCAGAAGCAAACCCACACAAAAGGCCTTTTTGCTGAAGCTGCCCAGCCCAAACTTCCGGCATGTAAGGGCACTGACAAGTTTAAATATTCCCCCCAAACTCTCAGATGTCTGTCCCAACTCCAGACCCATGGCATTTCCTCATCAACGGTACCACCAATGAAAATAGAGGGGGGGGGAAGAGCAGGGTGGGATTTATATTTGGCTTTATGTTTGAGTACATACACACTATGCTAATCTGATTACTCACCGGGAATCCTTCTTTACAACCAGCTTTTCCTTGATTAATCTTTTTTTCTTTATTAATAATCACTGCAACGTTACAGCCTTAGCAGAAGAAAGCAAGCGGAACACACCAGCACCACATCCCTCCATTTCTGCCTCTCTCCCATTTTCACGAGGCAAGAAGTGCTCGGGGAACGAACCCCACAGACACCCGGCAGCTCGGCCTTCCCAGGTCGAGAACACCCAACAACTCCCGCGACCAACTTCACCATTCCAAATGTAAATTAATGCAGCAGCCGCCGCAAAAGCCGGAGCTCTCTCCTTACTCGGGGAGCGAGATGCGAGCGGACGAGCGCGTTGCATGCAGCAAGAGCCTCCTGGAAATTGCTGCATTACGTTAATTAAGATTTTATTCATGCCTTTGGCCCCGCTGTGCCACCGCGGTGATGCAGCACGACACGCACGGCGCTGCACCACCGGGAACTTGCACACGCGTGTGCACGCACACTCCCCTCCGCGCGTGTCTGCGCGGTCACACCTGCACAGGTGCCGCCTGGGACGATTTTGGAGGTGGAGAAAGGATTTTGGGTTATTTTACCGACTTTTTCAAAAATTATTATTACCGAATGGAATAGAAACCATCCATCCGTCGCTCCATCAGCCACCTGCCCACCGACGCGCTTCGGGGCCGCTCGCATCCCTGTATCCCGCCCCTCCCCGCACCCCGCGGGCTCCGTGCCCCCCCCACGCCCGCTCGCTCTCTCTGTCTCTCTCTCCCCGGGGGGGTG